>JANAVB010035751.1:0-100706 GCA_029216955.1 Iris pallida
CTTGTTAGCAGTTAGATCACAGAAATAATAATAATCACAAAGTAATAACTGTAAAGAAAAGAGTGATCAGAAGGCAAACGCAAACACAGAGATTTATACGGGTTTCCCTCTTATGAGGACTAGTCCAGTCGGAAGAACTCTAGCTTCCAGTTGAATCCACTATTGAAAAATCTCGCAAGTTTTCATACGAAGTCCTTGCAACTTCTACAGACGCAAGCTTTGATACTAAGAACTCGACCAACTTCAGTTTTGAAGAGTCTTTCTTCAATCAAGCCTCTAATTACAATTTTTCTGAAATCTTCTAGACCGCACGTACCGGCAAATGACTAGAGATTGTAACTGGCTTAGGATTTAAAATTGAAGCTTTTTGAAACTCTTTGGAAGAAACGTAAGCTTTAGAAGAGAGAAGATGAAAGTGAATGAGTGATTTGAAATGATCAGAATTTCTCTCTATTTATAGTTTTCTAAAGACAGAACTCTGACAGAATTTGGGCAGAATTGACAGAACTCTTTGTAACAAACCGCAACTGAAGGGAGACCAAGTTCAAAATCCAACGTTCATATAACGTTCACCTTGGCCGAACTCTGGCCGAACTCTGGCCGAGTTCTGTCAGGGTTGGTCAGGTTAATTTTGTGAAAAATGATTTTGGCTTATTGAAAATCTTTCAGAAGCTTTTTGTAAAAATAGATGTTTTTCAAAAATATAGGTTATTTTAAAATGATAGGTCAGTTTTGAAAAAAACGATTTGGATAGCCTATTTGCCAGTACGACTTGGTGTACAATGTATTCCTAGACTCAATAAAAAAAAACTACATTGCGTAAGGAAATACAGTCTTGAGTGACAAACATAGCTTCGATCTTGAACTGAGTAGATATCCAATCTCGATCAGTGTCCAAAACGTCTTTAGTAAACATCTGAATAGTTTCATATATCGAGACAGAGTTTGATCAATTATTAAAATCAGGTTTGACCATGACCAATGGGCCAACAATCTCTTCCATTTTGATAATTGACAAACCTTGACCGATATAACATCTTTGGCCTTTATCAACTCAAAATTGTACCGAGATATATAATGAAAAAGATTGTTCATAACTTGTATCCATGAGATGTTAGATCTTATTTCTCCTCCGTTGTCACTTAGCAAAATAATTGCAAAGAGAAAGCTCCTCCGCAATATATGCGTAAGTTACAATCAGTAAAGAAACACAAGCATGGTATAAATATAATAGACAAAAAATAAGATAAGCAGATAATAATTGTCACAGGCAGTTTAAATGAAAGCATAAAAAGATAATGCTGTAATAAAATCTGAACTGAATAAAATGCTAAACCGAAGCATATAACATGTCCATCAAAAAGTCACAAATCATATCCAAATAAATAATAAGAGTACTAATACTATCTTGGAATGTCGGAGCATTTCCAACTAAACAAAAGACAAAATCATCAGTCTCAAAAGTATGACAACTCAAAAATCATCCTCATCATCATCGTCATCAGCTGCAGTGCCAGCATGTCCAGATGGACCAGCTCCAGATGTGCCAGCTCCAGAGGTGTGTGGAGTAGCACCAGAAGTACGATACCAATCGTAAGCGTTCCCTAGCTGGAACAGAGAGTGGACTACCTCATCATCAATGCGGTAACCAGATACAGAAGGGTCTCTAGGAAGAGAGCTAGCAGAATGACCCGTCTATGCAAATCTAAGATCGGTAAATGAGTTGGCAATAGTCTGGAACCGAGTCACGTCACAAAACTCATGTTCCCTGGAAGTGTCAACAAAGGACGACTGCATATCCGATAGGTGCTAATGAATACCCTCAAAGGTCATAAGGTAAGACCGAGGAGGAATAGGTGCAGTAGGAGCATGTGCAGGAGGTGTAGGAGCAGTGGCAATGCTGCGACGAGAAAGCTTGAGGAACTTGGGCTCAGGATCCAGAGCACAAGTGGATAAGTCTATGTCAAAACGCTGAAAGATGCATGGAATAAGCATCACATAAGAAAGGTTGCGGTCTCTTCCGCGACATCTACCCATCATCTGAATGATAGTCTTAGGGGCAGAAAAAGGAATCCCCTTAAGAATATAATATAGGTCAGAAAGTTCTAGTGCAATGACATCATCTTTTGAAGTGGATTTGGGAAGTAGATTGGAATAGATGATGCGATGTAACTCGTAGTTAAACAAGTTCAAGTTATTGGTCTTGAACTTTCCAGGATGAGCACGTGCGGGCGCACAAAGCTCATTCTTGAAACTAACAAGAGTCGTGCCCTCAGAAAATCGAAGACAGTGATGTCATCGAGTGGGGCACCTTTATTTGGAAGACCAAAGATTTTTGCTAACAATGCATCATTGAACTCGATATCAATCCCGCCAATACGAGTTCTTGCGGTAAAAGTGTCTAACACGAAGTTACAATAGAACAATCTAATGGCATTAGTAGCTATAGGAAATTGTAGGATAGCAAGATGGTGTAACCCTAATGCCTCAAAGAAGGGACGGTGATCAGGAAATACAGTCCACTTAATTGAAGAGCTGGTGCATATAGTGCGCATAGCAAAATCGGCATACCAAAGTAATGCTTAGTCGTGAGTTTTGAAGTAAAACTCATCCGATACGCCGTCATCCGATTGGACCGGAGAAAAGAGGGAATCCGCGTTCGGATCAGAAGATGATGCCTATTCACTGGCATGGGTCTTCTTCCTCTTGAAAGGATTGAATCCCTTAGACATTCTTTCCCAAAACTAGAAATCCTAAAAAATTGAAAGTGGAAGAGAGAAGGAATTATACCTTCAGAGAATCAAGTATGCTGTAAAAGACGCGATTCTCCGTACGAATCCGAATTTTGGATGGAAATTTCCACGTAGATTAGAAGATATGGAGTGGAGAAAAGCTAGGGTTAGGGGTGTTCTTCAGCTGCTGCTATAATGATGATAGAATAGTTTGGAAGTGATTAAGAGAAGAAGGCCTCGGGTTCTGTTTAAAATGCATACAACACCAACAGAACTCTGGCCGAATTCGGACCGAACTCGGGCCGAATTCGCCTAGGGTTCTCCTGGTTTTTTTTAAAAAAAAAATTTGTAGACCATATTCTTTTCATCAGCTCAATTCAAATATTTAATTCAAAGTTCAGTAATTTTAAATTTTAAATAATATAATTAATATTATTTTATAAATTAATATGATCTTTACTCAGCATCTGTTTCAGATTAGCTGTAGAAGTAATGTCCCAGCTAACGGAGGTTCACCGAAGAACTCTTAAATACCGCTTCGCTTCGACCGTAGTCGTGGTGACAGATAGACTCTTTTTAAGCTTGTCTCGAAAACAATTACCGAGTATTGAATAAGTTAATTAATAAAACAAAATTAATTAATATTATTGACATCTAAAATTTCTAATTCTCGACATAAATAATTGAAACGATCTTCCGCTAGAGGTTTTGTGAATATGTCAGCCAATTAATTCTGTGTGTCTATGTATACAAGGTCTATATCTCCATTTTGTTGATGATCTCAAAGAAACTGATGTCGAATCTCGATATACTTAGTACGAGAGTGACATACTGGATTCTTAGTCAAAATAATAGAACTAGTGTTATCACAAAAATGGATATGTGTGTAAAATATAATCCATAGTCTTTTAAAGTTTGCTTCATCCACAAAATTTGTGCACAACAACGTCCTACGGCGATATACTCAGTCTCGGTTGTTGATAATGTGACAAAATGTTGCTTTTTGCTAAACCAAGAGATTAGGGCTTTTCCTAGAAAATGACATGTGCCGCTGGTACTTTTTTAATCTACTTTACATTCGACAAAATCAGCATCAGAATAAACGGTTAGGTCAAATGACGTAGTTTTGGAATCCATAAGCCGACAGAAGAGGTGCCTACGCTTAACTGCGCACAGATGTGATTCTTTAGGATTGGCTTAAAAACGTGCACACAAGTAAACACTAAATATAATGTCTGGTTGACTAGCAGTTAAGTACAGTAAGCTACCGATCATACCTCGATACTTACGTATATCGACGGGTTTGTCTTGTTCATCAATATCAAGCTTGGTTGAAGTCGTCATTGGAGTGCTAAGTGGTTTGACTGCTTCCAGGTCAAACTTATTTAATAGATCTTTTGTGTACTTTGCTTGATTTATGAACTTCCTATTGTTGGTTTGTTTGATTTGCAGTCCGAGAAAGAATTTTAGCTCTCCCATCATGCTCATCTCAAACTCATTCTGCATACACTTTGAAAAGTCTTGACAAAGAGATTCATCAGTGGATCCAAAAATAATATCATCTACATGAATTTGAATCAAAAGAATATTGTTATTCAAAGATTTTATAAACAATGTAGTATCAACCTTTCCTTTTGAAAAACCGATGTCAAGTAGAAAAGAGCTTAGACGATCGTACCAAGCACGAGGGGCTTGTTTTAAATCGTATAAAGTTTTCTTCAACTTGAAAACATAATCAGGATTTTTGAAATCAGTAAAGCCGGAAGGTTGAGCTACATAATAAGTACAAGGAAAGTAAAGAACGTGAGGTACATGAAAATAAATACATAAACTGAATCCTGAACATGAAATATAACCAGGAACCTGACATGTGCACTGTATTGAAATACATCCAGAATGTGTGACCGGCTTGGGTAGCACAGGGTACATGAATAATGGTACAGCTTAGGTCCCGCGTGCACGGTGCGAGGCCTAAGCTATTAACATGAATTTGTTTTGGGTTTGATCACACATCTGTAGTATTTTCCCTCCCCATACACAAGTAAGGTACATGAAACATGAACATTAGCACAAGACCAATCGTGTGTACAACGTGTCCAATATGAGATCAATGCAATGTAGAAATACAAAGTAAAATTCAATCATAGTGTACTTGCATTTGTCCTTGCAAATCAAACTTGTCCATTTAAAAACTAACGAGAAACAACATATAGTATATAGAATTATATCTAAATGTATCATATTTTGTTAGCATTTAAAAGTATTTTTCATCATTTTTTGGCTTCCCGAAGCGAAGACAAGATAAGAGGAAAAAAGAAGATATATAATCTGCATGGCCAACATTAGCGCTTCATCCATCCAACACTTCATATGGCCAAAGACATCTATACATTCTCGTAAGCTGACACTCTAGTTCGCTTCTATAAACTGAAACCTATTCAGACAAAAGCACATTAAGCCCCTTGAGGCATGGATCAGTCTGGCTCCAATCGAGAGGATTACTCTTGGTGAAGTGTTCTTTATCAACTTCAGTTATTATGAATCCATCAAATTGGACTGGAAATTGGCTAGTCTGAACCTGCCAATTCACAAGAGCAACATTGGCCTAAGTTCTTGGCTCTGTAGCTTGGCCTGCCTTCTTATTATAGTGTTTACTGTTTAGGACTTTACTGAAATTTAAACTTAAATATTTACAGGTTGACCAGGAGAGTGAACAGATGACTTCCATTAGTTTTGTGTTATACTGAAGAACTCTGCTATATGTTTATGGATAACAAAAACTTCTTACTTTTTGCTCATTGCCTTTGCTTCTGTAATCTGTGATGACGTAATTGTAACAGTTCTCTATCCCAGTTCATATCTTTGCCCAATTGCCCTCCTGAAACTCTACTCTATATATGGTCAAGCTTAACATGGACTATACCTTAGCTTACATGAGCCTGACCCGAGCTTGTCCCCTTGCTAGCAGTGTTATTATATCAGCTTTAACTCAATTATAATTTATATATTTTCCACTTAAACCCTTAGATTCCTCCTCAGCATTTTCTTGAGTTTATTGTTCTCAAACTCGTATCCAAGGTGAGTACTACTTCCCACTTCATGCAACTAACGACACCCTGATTTGCTGGTTGTGGCCACATAAAGTGTGCCGAGGTACATCGATTCAGTTCTACACCTTGGCTTCATTTAAAGCATGTTACAACATTCGGGTTGTGATGTTTAATTGTATCCCTTTGAGAAGCTTACTTTTGTTTGCATCATTAGCTGATGATCAATAAT
The DNA here is from genome assembly GCA_029216955.1 of Iris pallida. NCBI lineage: Eukaryota > Viridiplantae > Streptophyta > Magnoliopsida > Asparagales > Iridaceae > Iris > Iris pallida. The sequence continues at coordinate 6,012 of JANAVB010035751.1, forward strand.
AGAGTGGTCTAATTGATTTTGCACCACTTTCATGTCTGATTGCAGCGCCCATTTATTTTTTGACATAAAAGTGAATTACATATTCTTTTGGGGCTACTTTATAACTGAGATTGTGGGACTATGGCCCAACCAGATTCTGAAGTTGAAAATGCTTATTAGGAGCAGTTTGGCTTGCCGAAGTACTGAAAGATGTACATGTATTTAATATGTTTACTTAATCTAAGTGGTCCTGTATATGGTTTTAATTCTCAGGGTTCTCATGGCTTTGTGAAGACACATAAATGGAGGGATACTGTGGGAGCTTTCATTAATTTAGAAGCTTCTGGTACTGGTGGTCCTGGTATGCTTCCAATGTAATCTTATTGGTTCCTACAATATTTCTCACGTTAAAATCGAGTTATGTTACAGAATTAGACCGGCCAAGCATGATAATGAAAATTCATGATTTTGGCGAACTTAATATACCTAATGTCAATCGTCTCCATCCACAATAAACACATCTCCATCCACAATAAACAGGGAGAACACCTGGCTTAAGTTTCTCTTCCCTCAACTTATATAAATAAATCTTGAAGTACATAGAAAACGTCTGGAGACTCTGGACAGCTCTTTAGTTGAATTCATAAGACCTCAACCACAGTAGGAGGGGATTCCCTGAATAGCTTGATTGTCATGGGAGGCAGCACCTGAGGCGGTTTACCTTTGAGTCGGATTTTCAAAGAGGTGTCGGGAATCATTTATGGCCCCATGTCCGCCTCTGCAGCTGTTTCTGCTTCATCATCAGCATCGTTAGCTTCCTCTTCGTCTAGCGATTTGTATAAGGTAGAATCGGTGAAGTAAGCTTCGACCCCCTTGAAAGGGTCAATGTTCGCGAACTCGGTCCGGATGACGCCGTTTGTGGATACGTACGTCATACATTGGTGGAGTGTGGATGGCACCACCATGTATTCATGCAGCCATGGTCGACCCAGTAGGAGGTTGTAGTTGACATCAACGTCCACAACATTGCAGGTCACCTCAGTTCGAAGGTTACCAATGTAACATTTCAGCCGAATTTTACCCAACGGTTCACTTTTGCTAGCATTGAAACCGCTGATTGTAGTGTTGGAGGGCGCCAGACGGTGCATCGGGATCCCCAGTGTTGAGAGCAGAGTTCTAGGGATGATGCTGAGGGAAGACCCTGGATCAATCTGAATCTGCTTCACCTTCACGGACCCCACATACCTTGTGTAATACAGTGGTCTGTTGTGCCGGTTGTGCTTGAGCAGCATGTCCTGTTGGATGAAGGTTATGCTGGGGATAACCTCCTCCGCACAATGACAGCGCGCACATGTAACCGAAATATCCTCAGGCTGCTTGACCTGACTGATGAAGGACTCAGCATCCTTCAAAGCTTCACAGAGAGCTTCGCGGGTGTCCTTGGAGAGATGGAGAAGCTCGAACAAAGATAGGCGGATAGGAGTACCGGCAAGTTGTGCCAGTATGTCGAAGTTGTGGGGCTTGGCCAGCCCTGAAGCATTTTCCCTTCGCAAAGGCCTGTCGAAACGAGCCTCTACATGCTTCTGTTTATTGGCTGCTGGAGGTTTGGATGGACCCCCTTCTTCGGCAGCAGGGACGGTGCAGGGCGGCACCGCCTCAACAACAACTTCATCAGGTTGGGCATTCTGCTGTGAACGCGTCTGTACAGGAAGTGCCTCTTCCGCGGAGGAAGAGACCATGTGGCAAAACTTGATCTTCCTGCCTTTGGTTTTGGAGGTAGAGTGTACCCCCGGTTGAGTAACTTCGGAGACGAGATCTGGGTGGACCCATAAGATCTCTCCCCGAGAGGTGGTGAGTGGGATGAGTCCACTCACATTGTCACAAGTAGGTGGTAGGTTGACCACCTCCATTGTCGCCTTTGGGATGGGGACGACGTCATCTTGTGCTGTTGTTGGCGGTAGGGCGAATTGAAACGACACCAGGTTGGCCGAGACTGTCTTCTCCTCATAATCGACAGAGATGACGTTCACATTGATCATGTGCTGGATGTAGTTTTTGAGGACGTAGCAGTCCTGAGTTGGATGTCCGATAAACTGATGATAATGACAGTATCTCTGATTGTCAACTCTCCCAACTTCGTCGGGACGCTTTGGCTCAGGTATCTTGATCTTATCACCCTGCTTCAGCATCTCAAAGAGCTGCAAGGTGTCCTCATCATTGAAGGAGTAGACCTCCTTCGGCCTCGGTGCGAGCGGAGGCTTCTGGGTCGGTGCTTGTGCGCCTTTAGAGGCGTTGACAGTCAATGCCTCGCGTCCAGGGTTGCTGGTAGCAGACCGTTTTCCCTTGTCTTCAAAGGCAGGGAAACTGACTCCCTGAAGGCGAGCATTAGATGCCTTCTTTTCAGCTGCTTCAGCCTCAATGATCAATAAACTCCAGTCGGAAGGAGGAGTGAAATTGAGCCAGAGCTTGACCGCAGGGAGCATGTTCATGCTGCAGGAGGAGAGGAGCGCATGTTCTGGCATGCTCGGGGGCAGTCTGAAACAAGCTTGTCGAAAACGTTCGATGAATGCTCGAACCGTCTCCTTCTCCTTCTGACGCACCTCTATCAGGGACGCCATTGTCATGTCTTTCCCTCTGTCGTAGAAACGATCGAGAAAGAGATATGTCAAGTCATCGAAGGAAGATATGGAGTTGTCAGGGAGACTGCAATACCAGTCGTAAGCTACTCCCTTCAGTGTCCCGACAAAGAGGCTGGTGAGTAGCGCGTCTTCTTTCGGGAGATGTCCCGTTTGAGACTGGAAGTACGTCAGATAATGGCGTGGAGAGTCATTTCCGTCGTATGGCGTCAATGTTTGCGGTCTATAGTTGGGAGGATAAACCACTTTGTTCCATTCGAGGGGATATGGTTGGGGGATCCCCATCTTCAGGCGCTCCTCCAGTCTATTCTTCGACTCGAAGCGCTCATGTAAGTCCCTGATCATCTCTATCACGTCTTCAGTAGAGCCGGGAGTCAGAGATGGTGGTACAGTCTGGAGCTGTACATTCGAAGGTTCCGACACACGCGGTGCTTTGCGGCAGTCGGTGTTCAAGGATGCCCGTTGAGGGGCACACTTGATTCCCCGTTAGCTCCCGGGTCTAGATTGGTGGAAGGTGCTCTAGCCAAGGCTGACCGTATCTCAAACACCGCTTGAGTTAGTGTCTACATGGAGGCGAAAAGAGTTTTGAGCCCTCCCTCCAAGTTATCCATGTGCTGAACGAGATCTGGTGGTGGCACATCTGACTCCACATCACCACCTCCCGTCATGTACACCGCCATAACGTGACCGAAAGTGGATGGATCGGTTGAGGCTTCGCTTTCGGCCTTGCTCTCTTGTAGAGGAGCTTCCCCCGGAGCTTCGTCTTGGCTACCCCCAGCTATGTTCTTGAGGATGTCTTCGTCTTCGGGATGAAGATCCACAGGGGCTTGACCACCCCAGCTATGCTTTCGTCTTCAGGATGAAGATCCACAGGGGCTTGACTACCCCCAGCTTCCTCTGAGAGCTTCTTTCTCCTCTTGGTGCCCTCAAACACTCCTGAGTATGGGACGGACGTCTTGGTCTTCCTCGGCTGGCTTTTGGATGAGGACGAGGTCGAGGAGTTGCCAGTCGCCTTTCAAATTGATGGGGAGTTGGAGACAACGTTGCAAGAAGCAACCTTTAGTTCTGGCTCCTCTTCAGTTAACACCTTTTTTTGAGGCGACGTTGGAGAGGTATTGATGATTGCAACCGCTGGAACACAGACTGCCCTGGTGGGACTGCTGTTTTGCAATAATAGTTGATGGTGACTACAGCACATGTGTGCCCTGTAAGGGGTGCATTGTGCTTGTCAGTTGACTCTCTTGATTGGCGTTTGTGAATAATCATATTACGAAAATCATTGGAGGAGAGTGCCACCTTCACACCCCCTTAGGCGCATGGCAAGGCCAAGCACCGAGGTGGTCAAGTGAATGTTGTACCCCCCTGATCCGACACAAAAGATGCGCCCAGAACAATATTGGGAGAACAACATTTAGAGTGACTTGAGCCAGCCTCAGACGTACAACCAATGTAGGCGCAGGGGTTCAAGACCACTGAGTTTGCCTCACACGGCATGGTTGAAAGCGCAGCAGATGCGCCCAAGCGGCATGAGGTCTTTGAAGGTCGACCCGTCGGCGGCGCAGAAGCACCCGAGTCGACCTTATACAGTTTACCATTGGCAGCGCGCATGATTGTGAGCACATACCTCTGGCTCACCGCTGGCATAGCAAGTTTGGGGTGCATGGCCCGTGCTGCCTTGGACTTCTTCGTACCAACTCGCTGGGGCACATAGTACACAGAGTCTAAATTCTCCTCGCCACAACAGCGAATGAGTCTGTCAAAGACAGATACCTTCTGTGGAGCATCAAAGTTATTGCGCAGGGCGTTAGCTGCGCCCCTGCTTCGTCGACGCATCTTCTTCGTCTGAGAGGAAGATGGTTGGGGAATGAGGTTGGCCCCACGTTTTCTCGAGAGATGCGCTACACCGGTGGGCACATCTTGGCTCCTGAGGACATCAACGGGAAGGGTAGGCTGCATCGGCGCATCCCCTTCGGTGGTGGTGCCAGAGGCGTCGACCTTGCGCACCCAGACTTGGCGAGTCTTCTTCGGCTTCGGCAGCCGCTTCGAAGGACTCGCACTGCCCTCAGAAATGAACTCCTCATACGCCTGTTGATTGAGGCGTACGACCAGCTTGTTTGCCATTAAAATCTTTGGGATTGCAAATTTTAATTACAAACAGAACAGTATTACAATGTAGGACTTAGATGTAGTCCTAGGAGTACAGTTTTGTTTATCTGGGTCCCTGTGTCGATGAAACGAGTGGTAATGCATTGACTCCGTTGACGATCTGACGACGATTCTCGGTTCTCTGAAGGCCTGAGTTGGACTGGGTGCTGGAACTTGCGGAGAGGAAGAAGACGTTGAGTGTCTCCTCCGACCTCTGGGAGTAAACTCTGATGCTCTGGTTGACTGTGTATTTTTGGTATATGTCAGTCTGTGTTTGTCTCTGTGTGTGTGTGAAGGAAATGATCCCTCTATTTATAAGCAGCAGGTTGGGCTGCTCATGTGCGCATATGTAGGATGCGCCTGTACGTGGGGACGCCGCATGGTGATTATTAAAGGAGGCGCATGGACGATGGGCCCTGATTTAGGAGTTGAACCCTTCCTGTTGCGCCTGTTGTCACGACCCGGTCCCAATTTCTTGGGTTAAATTGGATCATGCCCAGCCTGCACCGTTGTTGAGACGACGTCGGTAAGCTGTATCAAGCAGTGAAACACATGCAGATAAAATTCTAACGAAATATAAAAATATTTTATTTAATTTGAAAAGCCTGAAATACAACAAACATTAATACAGCATTCAATTTTTACACTTGTTTCCAAACAAAAAATAAATACTAATCCAGCTCTTAAGATTCTAGGGTTTCAAGTTCTGCAGGACCAGAGTTGGACATCAGATCCTCGACGACGCAATCACCTAAAAATGTTGTCTCCATTCAGGAGGGAGCATAGTACAATTCATGATAATCCAACAATTGAAATAATAATAGAGTTATGCACTTTTAAACAATTTAAAATAAATAGTTTTCGAGCAGTTAAAACATTGTGATGTAAATAAGCAAAGAATATGAACGGATTGGGTTGTACAGTTGTATCATATTGATACGATATGGATTATCACCGTGTGTTTAAGGGCTAAGCTAACACATTCAGTATACTACTTTGGATGTGGTCATACTCATTACACTACTCCCCCAGTACCCAACAGTCAATCAGTTAATGCTCTCAGAGACAGTTCCGTGTTGCATCATGGTTTAAACTTGCAATAAAACGATTACTAAATAATTGGTAAACTAACACAAATTGTACTTGCCTTGGTTATAACTGGATTCGATGTTGATTCCGGGATGATGCTAGTACAGTCCTCGAAACCCTACAATTGAGAAATTCTGACTTAGCACCAATATTCAATCCATATCTAGGTGTGCTAGTTACAATCTCTAGTATTTGTCCTAGTCAAATTTTAGATTATTTACAACTCTACTTAGAACGCTTATCGAGGTGAGTTTCTAACTTACGAAGAAAAGTCAATTCAACTTTTTATTGGGAAAAATCGTATTTTTCAATTTATTTGATAAAAATTTGTATTTTATTATATTACATTTAAAAATAATTTTTATTTTAAATGAGGAAAAACGTGAAATTTGTTTAAATAATAACTTGTAATTTTTCCTAATTTATTTAATGTGAGAAAATAATATTGATTTTCTATAAAATAATTATTTTTACTATTTTTACGTATTTACGCCAACCACAACCAGAAAAGAATAAAACTACACTAACTTATTACAAAACCACAGAAAGTAATAAAAACTGGGCTTATGTCCTTACAGTCCATTTTACATGAATTTAAATAAGAAGAAAAATATTTGTTAGTCTCCAAAAATTATCCTACAAATTAATCACAAAATAAAGGGTTAATTAGTTGTACCCCCCTATGGTTTGTACGTATTTTGGTAACTGTCTCCGTTGTTTCAAAAATAAAGAACACCCCCCTGGCTGCTTAATTTTTCACTCATTTTCTTCTATGCACCAGGTGGGTACAACTAATTAACTTTATAAACCAGGGGGTATTCTTTATTTTTAAAACAACAGGGACAGTTACCAAAATTCGTACAAACCATAGGGGGGTACAACTAATTAACCCCAAAATAAAACTAGTAATTAAATTAAATTTTGAGTCTCAGACTTTGGTCAAATAGCTAATGCCTCAACGTCCGGGTATTACCGGTTTCGTTTGCATTTGGCTAAGGGCCCATTGACCGATATGGTCGTCGCCCAAAAATCTATTTTATAAAATATTTATGAAAACCGAAAAAATATTTCTTTATAAATTTTATAAAATTTCGGTAGCATTCCCTCTATTTTCGGGATAACCTAAAACTGGGAAATGTGCCACAATACCAAGTAAGTATCCGCAAACCAGGGAATAACCCAAAAATAATATCGAACTCCACAATACGTTTTCGAAGATTACTCAGACAAACCGAAACAAACTAATAGAAAGATTAACTCCCAAAACCAACAGAACTAAATCCGAAGATTAAACTCTCAAGTCCAACAGAACTAATTTAATTCTCAGAACCAAACCAAAACAAAGCTATCGAAAAAAATCACAGAGCTAACTCAAAAGTTTCGAGTTGCCCCAGGGAAGAAAACCACAGAACCTATCATTCTCAAAACGAAACCAACCACAGAGACTATCAAACGAACTTCGGAATTTTCGAATTCGAATCCCGTAATGGGATCGGGGGACCAAATCATCACTGACTATGGAACGGAAATGGGGAAAGCAATTATACCTGGGGTTGCTCGGCCAGAGCTTTCAGATGTAAAAATGGAGAAAAGAAAATCCACGGACGACGAAAAATAGCTCGGAACAGCGCCTCGCCGGATCATGACTGCGCTACGCGTACCGAACCAGGGTCGGACAGCAAATCCGAGCATGCCTACGGGAATAGAAGATCGGGCTCGGAATAGAAGACCAGAAAACTGCAGGGTTGTCGAGGAAACCACGGAAACAGAACGGTAGCGGGGTGCTGAACAGGGGACACGGGGCTCGCCTGGGCTAGGCCTCAGATCGGGGCCGGAGTGGGATCGACGTCGGGGTGGCGGCCTTGGGCGGTCGGGAACGACGACCAGAGGGCTCGACGGCGTCGGGTCGGCCTGGACGGGGCCACGCGGACAGGGAGCGGCGGCGGAAAGCGCCGGATAGGCTCGGGGTCGCCGGCCTAGGCCGCTGGGAGGTCGCATGAAGGGTGCGAGAGCGGTCGCCGGGGGTCGTCGGGCTGCGGCAAGGGGCGGACGTCGGCTGCCGGAGGGGCTCGGGTCACCGGAATCGGCTAGGGCTTAGATTTGGGAAAAGGGGAGAAATGGGGATGGTGGTGATGGAAGTGAATGGTGAAGGAGTTTATATGGGGAAGAGTGAGTTGCAGTTACGGGAAGGGAAAGGGGATTGTTCGGCCGTCGGTTACGGGAAGGGGAGGGCTCAGACGTTTGGGAAAATGAGGGGATGAAGTCGGTTTCGGGAAAGGAAGAGTCTACAGAAAGAGTGAGAGAGAAAGAAAGTTTTATTTTGTTGAGTGAAATAAATGGTAAGAGAGAGTGTTTAAGAGTTTAAAGAAATTAAAAAGGAAATTTTAAGTTTTCTTTTCCTTATGAAGAATTATAATATTATATCAAATAATACTTTAATTAATGATTTCGATAACCGAGATTGGCTTGGATTCAAACATGGGTTCAGAACAGGTCCGAGACAGGTCAGGCTAATCCAATAAATTAAGAATAATATTTTTCACTGAACCAAAAAAAAAATAATAATATTAGAAACTAAATTAGTTAATTTAAAATTACGTGTTTCACACCTGTGGACTGCGGAAGAGCTGACACAAGGTAGTGGAGAGAATCTTTCAGTTGTTGAGATCTTGGATGATTAGCTCCCCTTCAGCGGCTGAACTGAGTCAAAGGACACGTGGCGCATATCCGTAACTCAAAGATCTCGGATTTGGTGGAGGGTGATCTGACAGGATGCGCCTGGAATTGGGCGCATGAGAAGACTTTGGCTCGTAACCTTTAGGAGTTGTTGGCCCATTCCATGGTCACACCCGATTTCGATAATTAACATGCACTTAAGTCAATACACAAAATATAGAAAATGCTGCTAATCATTTCAGGATACATGAAATCAATTTCAACGGACGTTATACTGCATCAACGAAGCATCAACATCATCAAATCTTCAGAAGACTCATTTTATATTTTATTCTGTATTTTTATATTTTATTGAGTCTAGGATTTATTTTGTAAAATCAGTTTTGGTAATACTGGCTTAGGGTTAAATCTGTCCACATTCTAAAAAGCCTACCCATTTACCACTCATATATCTTTTTATAAAGTATTCCAAAAACATATTTAAAAAACAGTTTTGATAAAAGATTTTCAAATATCTCCTGACAGAACTCCTAACCGAGTTCGGCCCGAGTTCGGACCGAACTCTGTCCGAGTTCGATCAAAAAGTTTTCAAACTTCTGTTGCCTCCAAATCAGCGAGCAACGTCTCTTTGCGAGATATCTGCATCCGAACTCTGCCCAAACTCTGTCTGAGTTCGGTTCCAGAAAACACCTATAAATAGAGAAGAACTGTAATGCCCCGCTCCGCGCAAGGCATTTGGTTGGCTTGTTGGATGGGATCAGAATGTTGGACCATGACTCATATTGGGACAGGAGGATTGAGACTGATGCAGTCTCTCTTAGCTGGCTAGACGGAATGGGTATTGGAACGTGGCTCGCTGGTAGAGCTACGCTTAGTGGAATTGGAGCAGGAAGACCGTTATGTAAGGCAAGTGGAACTGTCCTCCTTCTTCCTTATCCTGCATGCTTAATAAATGGAATAATGTGATGCTATGAATTGTCCCTAAATGTTCCATGTTTAGTTGCTGAATAATAGAGATGCTTATGCTAAGAATTATTAAAATGTACAACTCATGAATATTGAGCTGCTGAACGAATATCATTGAACTGCTAATGTAACTTGATGCCTGAGAATGAATTGATAATGTCGCTTATGCTTAATCTTGTTGAAACGAATGATATACTTAAATAATCGAGATGTTGCATGAATGAGACATGAGAAAAGAACTGGATATGCTATTAATTCAATGAATTGAACATGACTCTTGAATCATGTACTCTCCGTATTATAGTTGCAAGAAAATGAGATGATGCCTATTTTTGTATAAGCATGAAATGAATAATAATTGTCCCTATGAAACGAATAAAAAGATGCTTGTTCCTTGAAATGAATGAAATGTTTTTGGTTCCTTCTTGAGAGGAATGCTATGAGAAATGTGAAATGAATCAATGAATGAGAATGATGAGGCTTGGGATCATGGAGATCACCAAGTAGAATGATGGTAATGATTAGTCGTTGAATACGGCTCGGAATTGAGATGAAATATTGAATTGTTTGCTCGCCTTACTTCCAGTTATTTTACCACGCATTGTGTTATCGAGTCGACACGCATTCGCATGGTCATGGACGTACTTGTACAAGTTTGAGTAAGTTTCCTCGAACGGTACCCGGGGCGCTGGGATCGATTCGACCCGGGAGGAAATATTGGTCGTGCTATGGTGGCACGAGGTATTACAGGACATTCGGCTAGGCTTGCAACCTATCCTGGAATGGTGCGTCGTAATACCCGTTGGAAAGTCCTTTATGGTGCAGTTTCACCAGCGACCATGTAGTCAGGATGCATGCTAATGAATGTTTTGTGCAGACAGAGTAAGTTTATCATATTATCCTGTATTTTCATGCAGGAATGAGGGAGCTGGCTATCGGTAAGAAATCACTTAAATGTGATATACTCAATATATTTGTTGGTTTAACTTGCATGCTTAATGTGACAAGTAAATGATGTTATGTATAGCCTTGCAATATGAGAACCTACTTAACATGTTAAATTCAATATGCTAGAAAGATGCCTTATGATAATATTGCTCAAACAAGACATACATGCTAAGTAATGCTTGAAGTGAGAATTGTCATAACATGTTTAAGATGTTAATGTTAACGATGCTAAAGGATGCCTTTTCATGATAACACCTAGTATGCCTCAATGATGCCTTTGCATGACAACACCAAGAATGCTATAATGATATGTCCACATGAATATTGTTAAGAATAAGTTTACATGCTTCACTATGATGATTGCCCATGAACTGTAAACTGATGCTAGGCCCCAAGTAGAAAGATCATTCTAATAAATGCTTCCTTAAATGATCACTTAAATGTTGGCTTAGGCGAGTGGGTTGGATTCTGCTCGCCAGTACATAGATGATGTGCTGACCCACGTTTTGTGGGCAGGTGCTCGTGCTTGGAATGTTCTACACACGAAGATTGGCTTGATTGGTCCCGCGACATCGAAGATTTGTTGGGCATACAGAAGCTCTCTTTTTACAAGATGATGTCTTCTGTTTATAAAGGGAATAATGTATGGAACATTGTAATCAGTTGTACTAGTGAGTTGTAAGCCAAGTCGGTGTATCGAGTTGTAATCCAATGTATCCAAGTATCAAATGTAAGCTGTATAGTATTGTTCAGTTGGCTTTCAATGTAAAGTGAGATTGGTTTAAGCGTTGTACTTCAATACAAGTCTTGTACTCTTCTTCAAATATCAATAAAGAGAATAAAGTTCTTTATATCTCTGTGTGACTTCAAGTTATCCTTTTATCTCCGCTGCTTTAAAGAAGTAATACATTTCTATTCAATGAGAAAGATTATCCTTATTAAGTTCAATTTGTCTGCTTCTGCCGCTGCGATGTGTTCCTATACGAAGATTATCAATTATTTACCATCTTTGCCTTGTACAAGTGCAATACCAGGCTTGTACGACATCACGCCCAAGCGAGGACGATCGATTCCAAGAGATAAATTACATGAGTAAATGACTCTACGAATCGGGGCATGACAAATTGGTATCAGAACACGACTTTACATCCTTGGTCTCTTCTTTGATTCGTTTCAAATCAAAGTTGCATCAACGATTAACCAAAGTTGCTTCCACGATCACTCAACGTTGCTTCCGCAATTAAGTCAAAGATTGCTTCCGCTATTATGCTGTTGTTGTTCTGTAATCATCCTATGTTGTCCATGTCTGAAAGATCGTTGACCCTCTTGGCTACTCATTGGATGTTCCATACAATAAGTCTATATACATTGTGATGCCCTAAATGAATGATTGTTGTTGGTTTGGACACAAATAACCCAATAATGACTCGATGCCATAGTATGCTATATTGTGAATGTTGTTTGGAATGATGGAAATACGGAGAAGTGGCTATGTATGCTGTAACAAGTTGAGAATTGGAGGTGATGTTGGAAAAGATTTGGGTATGAATAATTGATGGATGAGTTCAGCAGAACTAGTGAGTTGACTCATATGTGCTCGCTAGTGCTTTGAGACCCTAAGAATGTTGGCTTATAATATTGAGACCCCGAGATGTTGGCTAAGTGTTGTGATCATTATAGATCACGAATGTCCGAAATAGATTGAGTTGGTATTGTTTAAGGATGGCTTCGTTTCTGAGTGGTATATTGCCTCTACCACCTCAGAACGAGGTGTATGTTGACCCTTTCCATAGAATAACAATGAGACTATCTGTGGGTACTAGGTAGTGCCGAGACTTAGCTGAGAGTCATGTATTATTGCTAGATGGCTCGAGTGTCCCTTGACGATGATGTTATGTTGGATAGCGAGGTTGTCAAATATTGTAACCGGTGGCTTGGTTAGAAATTATTTAGTCGAGTGATGACGCAGACAAGTAAGACATATAGTATGTATGGATAAATGGATTTGGCTAGAGAATGTTGTGGCTTAGAACATCTAAATATTGACTTCGGTTGGTTGGATGCAAATCAAATGTGGCTAATACAAAGTTGGTTGCTAAACTGAAAGTTTTGGAAATATTGTCGTTGAACCAAAAGAATATTAGAGATCTGTGCCTTGACCCTAAGGTGTAATAGATGTTAATCTATCTTGATCACCAAAGGATAGTCGTGACATGTGTGCATGTATGCTGAGGAATTGAATTGTACTAGAAAAATAACAAGTAGTGACTCTGAATACTGTTGTTGCCTAGAGGATGGTTAAGTGATAGATAAATTGTCGGATTGAATGGGATGAACTACTGGACCATTGCTGCATGAGATTTAAGAATGCCCGTAAGATAGTTTGATGAGTGAAAAACAAATGGAAACAAGAAATTGCAAACGTGTTGGATAATGACGGTATAGGTGATTGTTGGTTGGGATATAGATTGTTGGCTTGTGACTTGGTGGTATGACTCTGTCATACAGATCGAATAGTATGATCCCATAGTTGTGTTAAGACTATCGGAATCGATGACCCTTGAGTAGTTAGCCTCGGCTTATGGGTTCGTGTGTGCACGAAGGATTGGAATAGAAATTGGATCGTTGGAAATTTACTTGATGGATTATTAGAATAATGTGAATCATATATCGGGTTGGGATTGACCGTAATGTGCTAGATTGATCTTAGTCGATCGTTGGGTAAGTCTAGAACGAGCATCTGTGGGAATTATTTCCTTGAGGAAGACCCGAAATAGATAGACTTGACCCTAGCGACCATGGGCTGCATAACCAATTATTGGCATAGCCGACAATAGAGATTAGTATTCAGACTGAGTTGAATCCCATAGGTTTGGGTTGAGTTGCCTCGAATAGTTGGTTGCATGTTGGCCTGAGAATAAGAAATTTGTATAAACCCTAGTAGCCGTCCACTCTAGGGAAGGTACCTGAATGATTAGGTTTAGCTGTCGATATAGCTAACCATTGAGACTGGAACGAATAATAATAGGGTGACCATTGGCGACCGTATGCTAACCTTGTGGCTTTGAACGAGAGATGGGGGATGAGTATAACCTAAGGATGATATGTTGTAAGTATATGCTTCAATGTGAACCTGAGAGATGTTTGACCCTTGAGGATTATGTGTCGGCCTATAGCGGGAACTAGAATCATGGGATGAGACTTGAGTTGTATGTACTAAGTAGTAAATTATTCCATGAGAGGAGTTGACTGCTTAGGACGAGGATGTTGGATCGGTATCTATAGTCGGGTAGCTAAGTTAACCTTGACTGTTGCATAGAATTATACCCTGGCTCGGGTAATCGATAGTGGGTGATGTTGGATTATATCTTTTATAAAAGGTGAATTGCCTCGGTGAGAAATATTGTTGGAATTGGGAAGGAATATGATTGCATGTGTGAACTCTTGATATGATTGGCTCTAAAAGATAGACCCTTGATCGAATGTTATAAATGTTTTGCTTGGATAGAGAGCTTGACCGAGTTGTCCCTGATGTAAAGTATTGTGGCCTGAAAGATGTGATTGTGGCAAGTAAATAAAGTACAAAGTCAATTGGAAGGATGTTAAGTCGAATTTGGAAAAGAGAGTTATATTATGGCTAATCGAATCGCACTAACATGGAAGTTGGCTGAAGTACATATGTTTTGGGGACACCTAAAATATGTGTATGGATCCAGCCGAAGTGATAGGTTGCGACTGAGATAACATTGTGGGAGGAATTTATCGTACTAGCGCGAACTTTGGCTGAAATGCATATGTTTTGGGGACGCCTAAAATATGTGTATGGATCCAAACAAAGCGATATGTTGCGACCAAGATAGAATTGCAAGGAAAATGTTGGTGAATCAATAGGGAATTACAAGTGATTGAAAAAGAGAAAGATGGATTGAATCGTTGATGGATTAAATGATACAATTGGATAACTATTTCGTAATGGTCGGATATGATGTACTGGATATTGAATTGATGCTAAATGAATATTGAATTGAAGCTGAATGAATACCTGGTTGTGACTAAGTGAATCTAGTAGGTGAGTTGTTTCCTTAAGTTTCGAGGACAAAACTTTTTCTGAGCGGTATATTATGTAATGCCCCGCTCCGCACGAGGCATTTGGTTGGCTTGTTGGATGGGATCAGAATGTTGGACCGTGACTCATATTGGGACAGGAGGATTGAGACTGATGCAGTCTCTCTTAGCTGGCTAGACGGAATAGGTATTGGAATGTGGCTCGCTGGTGGAGCTATGCTTAGTGGAATTGGAGCAGGAAGACCGTTATGTAAGGTAAGTGGAACTGTCCTCCTTCTTCCTTATCCTGCATGCTTAATAAATGGAATAATGTGATGCTATGAATTGTCCCTAAATGTCCCATGTTTAGTTGCTGAATAATAGAGATGCATATGCTAAGAATTATTGAAATGTACAACTCATGAATATTGAGCTGCTGAACGAATATCATTATGTAGGAACGATATAGTAAAGCGTAATACTCTAGAGGGGGGTGAATAGAGTTGGCAGCGGAATAATGCTAATTAAAAAAATGTTAGCAGCACAATCACAGTATACTAATCACAATTAAAAATAATGTAAAGGCAGAGTTCAGAAAGCAAACGCAAAGACAGCGATGTATACTGGTATCCCTCTGTTGAGGACTAATGCAGTCGGTAGAACTCTTGCTACCAGTTGAATCCACTATTGGAAAAACCGCAAGTTTTCTTACGAAGTCCTTGCAACTTCTACAACGTGAGCTTTGATACGAAAAACTCATCCAACTTCAATTTGAAGAGGTATTTCTTCTATCAAGCCTCTGATTACAATCTCACAGAAACTTCTAGACCGTATTGCACTGGCAAATCGACTAGAGGATTGTAACTGGCTTGGGATCTGAAATTTAAAGCTCTAGAAAACTCTTTGGAAGACAGAAAGCTTTAGATAGAGAGAAGATTGAAAGTGAATGAGTGAGTTGAAATGATCGAAATCCTTCTCTATTTATAGGTGTTCCAAAGGCAGACTTCTGACAGAATTCGGGCAGAATTCGGGCAGAACTCTATGAGCAAATCTCGGTCGAATCCGCAACTGCAAGAGGACCAAGTTCAGAGGATTCAAAAATAAAACGGCCACCAACCGAACTCTGGCCGAACTCTGGCCGAACTCGGCCCGAGTTCTGTCAGGGTTGGGTTAGGGTTTTAAAATAGCTTTTTACGATTTTTGAAAACCTTTTTGAGAGGTCATTTTTAAAAACATTTTGAACTCATTTAGGGATAGCCTATTTGCCAGTACGACTCGGTATACATCGTATTCCTAGACATAAATAAAATGAAAAATACATTGCATAAGGAATTACAGACTCGAGTAGGCAAACAGATCTTCGGTCTTGAATTAAGTGGATAGCCAATCTTGATCATGTCCAAGAGTCCGAGATGTCCCGACTAGCTTCGTATATCCAGACAAAGTTTGATCAATTATTAAAATCAGGTTGACCATATGACCAATGGGCCAACAATCTCCCCCATTTTGATAATTGACAAACTATGAATGATATAACATTAAGCTTGTTCATAATATCAAAAAAGTAGAAATTGTTCATATCCTGTATTATCTCAAAAAAAATGTTAGATCTTTAATTTCCTCCCCCTTTGTCACTTAGCAAAATAATTGCAAAAGAGAAGGCTCCCCCGCAATCAATGCATAAGTAACAAATAGTGAAAAAACACATAAAAGAAATAAGGCATAAAGCTAGAGAAATATCATCACAGGCATGTATTGTCTCTAAAGATTATCATCACAGGCATGTATTGTTTCAAAAACATAAAAAAAAAATCACAGGCATGCTATTTCACAGGCAGTTTGTAATGAAAGAAGCAGTATAAAGAGATAGTGCTAAAACTGAAACAAAGTGCTGAAATAAACTGAAATGCCATAAATTGAAATATCATAAACATGTCCATGAACTAAAATAGTACTGAAGCAGTATAAAGTGCTGATAATAATCAAATAGTACTGGTAAAAACTTGGAATGTCGGAGCATTTTCAAGTGTACAATAAAATGTCACTCAAAATCAAGTCACATCTCCTCATCACTATCCTCCTCATCATCATCATCAGCTCGACCAGCATGTCCTGAAGGACCAGCACTAGAAGTACCAACACCAAAAGGATGAGTAGGGGCGCCAGCATAGAACTCACCAACGAAGTCACGAGGTGGACGGTACCAATCATAGGCGTTACCTGGCTGGAAGTAGGCATGGATAGCCTCATCCTGACAGCGATAACCAGAGAAAGCTGGATCTCGAGGATGGAACCGGCTGAGTGACCAGTCTGGGCGAAACACAGATCAGCTAAGGAGTTTGCCATCGCCTGATAACGGGTGACGTTGTGAAACTCACGCTCGCGAGCCATGTCCGTCATCGAGACGTGCAAAGCAGATAAATGATGATGTATGCCCTCAAATGTCATGGCATACTGATGAGATGGTGGAGAAGGTGCAGTAGGAGGAGCAGGAGGTGGAGCTGAAGCAGTCTTGCTGCTACGAGATAACTGAAGAATCTTGGGCTCAGGGTCCTGAGTACAAGTCGACAGATCGACATCGAAGCGCTGAAAGATACTAGGGAGAATCATCGCGTAAGAGAGATTTCTATCTCTTGCACGACAACGACCCATCATCTGAATAATGGTCTTAGGGACAGAAAATGGAATCCCCTTAAGAATGTGGTACATGGCGGACAGCTCAAGAGAAGTCACATCATCCTTGGAAGTAGATTTTGGAAGGATAGTAGAATAGATGATGCGATGCAATTCATAGTTAAACAAGTTCAGGTTGTTAGCCTTGAAATTTCCAGAGCGTACTCTATCAGGTGCACAGAGTTCCGCTTTGAAACTTGTGAGTGTCGTGCCTTCGGGGAAATCAAATTCAGTGATGTCAACTAGCGGTTCACCTTCGTTAGGGATACCAAGGATCTTCGCTAAGAGGGCATCATCGAAATCGATATCGATACCTCCAACACGTGTGCTCACATCAAAAGTATTTAATATTAGATTGTAATAAAATAATCTAATGGCATTAGTAGCTATAGGGAAACTGAGTTTAACAAAAAGAAGTAACCCTAATGCCTCAAATAAATGACGGTGATTAGGAAATATAGTCCATTTGACTGGAGCGTCTGTGCATATGGATCTCATGGAAAAATCACCATACCACAGTAGGGCTTGGTCTAGGGTTTGAAAGAAAAACCCGTCGAACGCGCCATCGCTCGTTTGGACCGACGAAAAGAGGAAATCCATATGCGGATGCGAAGATGACCCTTCCTCACTAGGGGTCGTCTTCTTCTTCCTCTTAAATAGATTGAATCTAGGTGCCATTTATGCAAATTGAAGTAAAAATGCACTAATTGAAAAGTGGAGAAGGATGGGGTTATACCTCCCGAATTCAAAGTATGGCGAAGAGGACGACGAACTCCGCACGAATCCAAATTTTGGATTTATTTCACCACTTGGATTGGAAGAAGGAGGGTGGTGAAGAACTAGGGTTTGGTGCTCTTTTTCGGCTGCTGCTGCTGTTTGAAAGAAGTTTGGAAGCAATGAGGAAGAAGGGCTCTCGGGTTCTGGATATATAGCCTGAAACCCTCAACCGAATTCAGGCCAAATTCGGTCAGAGCTCTGGCCGAATTCGCCTAGGGTTCTTCAAAGTTAATTTTTGCCATTCTTTTTCATTATTTTATTTCAAATATTTAATTCAAAAATTAGTTATTTTAGCCTTCAATTAACATAATTAATATTATTTTATGAATTAAATGTCGTTACACAGCGACTGTCTCAGATTAGCTGTAGGAGTACTGTCCCAACTGGCGGAGGTTCACCGGGGAACTCTTAAGTACCGTTTCGCTTCAACCGTAGTTGTGGTGACAGACAGACTCTTTATTGGCTTGTCTCTAACACAGTTTTTGCGTATTGAGATATAATCATAAAACAAAAATTAATTAATATTATCGACGTCCAAAATTCCTAATTCTCGACGTAAATAATTGAAACGATCTTCCGCTAGAGGTTTAGTGAAGATGTCAGCTAATTGATTTTCAGTATCTATGTACACAAGGTTTATATCTCCATTTTGATGATGATCTCTAAGAAAATGATGTCGAATCTCGATATGTTTAGTACGAGAGTGACATACTGGATTCTTAGTCAAATTAATAGTGCTCGTGTTATCACAGAAAATGGGAATATGTGTGTAAAATAAATCAAAGTCTTCTAGGATTTGTTTCATCCACAAAATCTGAGCACAACAACGTCCTGCGGCGATATACTCAGCCTCTGTTGTTGATAGGGCTACATAATTTTGCTTTTTACTAAACCAAAAGACTAAAGCCTTGTCTAAGAAATGACATGTGCCACTGGTACTTTTTCTATCAACTTTGTATCCAGCAAAATCTGCATCCGAATAACCAATAAGGTCAAAGGACTTAGTTTTGGGATACCACAAGCCAACAGAAGAAGTGCCCTTAAGGTATCGGAAGATACGCTTAACTACGGACAGATGTGATTCCTTTGGGTTAGCTTGAAAGCGTGCACACAGGCAAATACTAAACATTATATCTGGACGACTAGCAGTTAAATAAAGTAAACTACCAATCATACCTCGATACTTACGTATGTCGACTGGCTTGCCTTGTTCGTCAGAATCAAGCTTTGTTGAAGTTGCCATCGGAGTGCCAATAGGTTTGACATTGTCCAGATCGAACTTCTTTAGCAAATCTTTTGTGTACTTGGCTTGATTTATGAACGTCCCATTGTCAGTTTGTTTGATTTGCAATCCGAGAAAGAAATTCAGTTCTCCCATCATGCTCATCTCAAACTCATTCTGCATACACTTAGAAAATTCTTGACAAAGAGATTCATCAGTGGATCCAAATATAATATCATCGACATAGATTTGAATTAATAGCAGCTTGCCATTAAAAGATTTAATAAACAGTGTAGTGTCAACCTTGCCTTTTGAAAAGCCGTTGTCAAGTAGAAAAGAGCTTAGATGATCATACCAAGCACGAGGGGCTTGTTTCAAGCCGTATAAGGCTTTTTTCAACTTGAAAACATGATCAGGATTTTTGAAATCCGTGAAACCTGGAGGTTGTGCTACAAAAACTTCTTCTTTTATAAAACCATTTAAAAAAAGTACTCTTAACATCCATTTGAAATAGTTTGAAATCATGAAAACATGCAAATGCACATAACATGCGAATGGATTCTAATCTCGCAACTGGGGCATAAGTCTCATCGTAGTCGATACCTTCTTCTTGATTGTATCATTGAGCTACGAGTCGAGCCTTGTTACGAGTCACTAAACCATCCTCATTCAGTTTGTTTCGGAATACCCAACGGGTGCCAATGACCGGATGATCAATAGGCTTGGGAACAAGTTCCCAAACTTGATTCCGTTCAAATTGGTTCAATTCCTCTTGCATAGCATCTATCCAAAAGCTATCACTACATGCTTCATCAATGGATTTGGGTTCAAGCTGTGAAATAAATGCAACACTAGAAATAATATCTCTACTGGATGATCGAGTACTTACACCTTTGGTAATGTCACCAATTACTAAATCTTTTGGATGATCAGCTGTGAATTTCAATCTCTTTGGCAGACTCTGAAGGTAGCTGGTTCTTGGATCTTCTCTAGAAGGTTCAGCTAGTGCAGAGCTTGGTTGAGGATCAGCTGATGTTGAGCTTGATGCAGGCAGATCTTCATCACTGTCATCGAGAGTTATTTGATTCATTTCATCAAAAGTGACGTTGATTGATTCTTCGATGATCATTGTTCGTTTGTTGAAGACTCTGTATCCTTTGCTCTTGGCCGCATAACCTAAAAATATACCTTCATCGGCCTTTTCGTCAAACTTTTCCAAGTTGTCTTTAGTATTAAGAATAAAGCACTTACAAGCAAATATTCTAAAGTATGAAACTGAGGGAGTTCTATCAAACCATAACTCAAATGGAGACTTCTTCGATTTGGATCGAATTAGAACTCTATTGAGAACAAAGTAAGCTGTATTGACAGCTTCAGCCCAGAAATATTTGGGTAGACTAAACTGGTTTAACATTACTCTGGCTATTTCGGTTAGAGTTCTGTTCTTACGTTCCTGTCACGACCCGCACCCTAGGGTTAGGACACGAGAACGTAACAATGCCCAGCCTACGCCGCAGTGTCGGCGGTAGAACGCTGTCCTAGGTCTCAATGCATCTAACAGTATAAGACTAAACAGTTTATACTCCCCGAATTGGGGTGACATAGCAGAATATAAACTTAATCACATCTAAGGTAGAGCATAAAGGAAGATAGATAAAACATGAAATCGAAAAGAGATACAACAGATAGAAGTCTAAGGTACAAACTCAGAATACATCTCAAAGCTCAAATACAGTAATCCATAAAATAAATACAACTCCAGACAACTGAGAACAGCTAACTAAACAACCTTTAATGTCTCCTCTAGGCTAGCAGACAATTTCCAAGCTATCTGTAAAATTTGTCAACGTATCCTGTCAGAAAAATGAGCAAGTACAAACACCAACAGCAGTTCCATGTGAATTGACAAAAGCTATAAGAGACAGTATAATGAAATACAAGACAAAATCAACTGGAAATACATATCATGATGTGAGTACTGAAAAGGACGATAATACATATATATATAGGATGACTTGGGAACCATTCGGAAGCCGAGTTACAACCCCTAAACCAAATACGGACCGGGGTTGTAACTCTTCTCCCGAACAGAACTTAGCCTCCTAGGATAAATAAATATAAAAGGTGCCTTGAATTATTAATGCGTTATGTGATCGTCTTGGGAAACATGATCAGGCTTTCCATCCGACCGGCTATAAATAAGTGTACAACGGAGCAGGATCAGGCCGGCCACCATGGAAAGCTATGAACAAGTGGGGTCAGGCTTTACCCGTCGTGAGCGAGGGTATAGCTATGAACAAGTAACAAGTACAAGTGTGAGGAACAAGTAGGGATTTTGATCACACAACCACTAATAACTCCCCATCCCCGAATAGTATACTGGATCCGGACATGACACGTCATGATACGAGACTCAAGAGCAGGTGATCAGCCCACTCCCAAGTTTATGTCTATACAAGTACAAGTAACAAGTCAAGTACTAATATACCAAGTAATCCAGGAACAACATCTCATTACAGGATCCGACATAGACTAGTCCGTGAACCATCGTGTCTGGAAATTAAGTAAGACACTACAACTGAATCGGATATAGCAGATATCAAGACAATAAAAACTATCAGTGAATGTACTCGCCTGATATCTGAATGTCCAAGGTAAAGATACTGTCCGAGGAGAGATGTCTGGCTCCTAATTAGAACAGCACAAGTCACAACATGTCCAGAAGGGTAATATAAAGCACTACAATACATTCTACATGAATCTAGGTCAACTAGGCCAAAGTCAACCCTTGGTCAACTCTGGTCAACTGCACTAGTCAAACTAGGTCATGTCCTAATCCAGCAAGTCTTACTAGGCCTAACCAAGACTATCCTAGCAAGCACACATCAATACAAGGCTATACAAGCCAACATACACCCAACTCTATATAGCATGCAATTATTCAATACTCAAATAGGCAAGAATTCACATTAGATATACACTAGGTAATCTATTACTTTAAGCTATACATGTCTACACATATATACACATGCATATATTGGTATTCAACATTAGGTCTATAATCATGGCATTTCAATGGCTATATAAACTTATATATTACAATACAATATGCTATCATATATATAATATACATACATAGCTAAGTTAACTATATTCATAAATACTTATTTAAGAGGCTATGTGTGTGTATGTGAACATGGCAAAGGAGAAAGTGAGGGTTAAATGGACATACATAGTGTATATATATCAAAAAATGTCAAAGTGTAAGTGAACAAAGTGTCAAGTGTGATAGTGTCAACATAGTGTAAGGGGTACATGAGGTAATATAGGATTTGTGTTAACATAGAATATTACATCTCATTAACTTGTATATTGCATACATTACATCTATTATTACATTACATTCATGCTTGCATTCATTCATCATTCATTTATTCTCTTGCACTACTATATGCACCATACATTACATACTATGGAACCTACATATTCATTACAAGCCATACTTATACATGCTTACATTAGATAGGATACTTACACCTCATACATAATTTATTTAACCATTTACTTATGCTTGCATTCTCTATTTAGTTACATAATGTATATACATTAACATGGGTTAAAATCAAATAGAACATTATATTACACATAAGGGTGCACAAAATGCATATGCCAAATAGTAACTCCTACTAATAATTAATACTGTACCAACTCAGCATGAATTAAATTCTAGGATTAAAGTATGTTATAGATCTATGTGTTAGATTTCCGAAACTTCAAACGGATCGCGTTTTCGTTTCCGGAAACTCCCGGAATCGCGAAAACACCGAGAACGCGTTTGTCTTTCGTACAGTTGACACTCAAATAATTCTCTAGAAAGTTACAGAAAGAATTAGGTCTATTAATACATGTTTTTGGAAATCTAACTTCAATATGCTTCTTTTAAAAAAATGGGAGATTAAACCGAGCTTTGAGCTAGAAGTTATGGCATTTCTAAGTTAGGGCTGAAATTAAAAACGTGGATAAAATTATGACGAATTTAAATAGTTTGAGCCAAAAGAATACACAATATATATCCTAATTATCCACAACAATAATAGCAATAATAATATGAGGAACCACACTAACAAACTTGATTATATAATCATCATGAACCATTTATTACATATATAAATATAGATACACTCTCATTACAATATATATATATATATATATATATATATATATATATATATATATATATATATATATATATATATATATATATATATATATATATATATATGTAACATGAACACATCCACAACACAAAGGACACTCCTACGACCTCCAAATGGACACAAAATGGACACAAATGGAGATACAACCGTGGGGGTCATTCCTATGGGTTTACAATATTCCTATATACATGTTGGGGTGGATTAGAGGAGAGATTATGCCTTCCGGGAGAGAGTTTCAAAGGAAAAGGCCTTCCGACTCGACACCGACACGTAGAGATTCCAAAAGGACACGAATGAGCTCCGATTCCTCCCAAACTTGGCTAGCACCCTCTAACTATGGAGTAGAGGAGAAGAGAAGAAGATTCGGTGGAAGAAATGGTAGATTTGGAGATGAAATCAATGGAGTTGTTCTCTAGAAATTTGGAGAAGAACATGAGAGAGAAAATGGATGGATAAAATGAAATGGAAGAGATGATGACTCACCCCTTATCCCCCCTCCAAGTGGCCAGCCATTAAAGTAGTTTTTTGTCTTATTAGGAAATGCCTAAAAGCCCCTTGCACTAATCTATTAGCTAATATATTGGTAGGGGTTTAAGTCGGGGGTAGTTTGCTCATTCCAAAATCACTAATCTCAATTAATGCTAACCAAAATAATTAGTCAAACTACTAACTAAAATAACTAACATGTGGGCCATGGCTAACTAGTGTGGGGGCCCGCTAAGGTCAACACTACCCCGGGTCCCCGAAACAAGTCAAAACAAGTCGGAATGAGTTGAAATTCGAACCCGATTCAAACAACCCCAAAATAATACAATAAATAAATAAATAATAAAATAAATTTCAACCCCAAAATAATATCATAAATAATAAAATAAATTTTAAAAATATTCAAAAATATAAAATAACAAAAATACCCTTGTTTTTGAAAGCTGGGGGTGACAGTTCCACAACTCCATTTTGTTGTGGAGTCCTAGGGCAGAAGAACTCGTGTATGAAACCGTGTGTCACAAAATTGCTCAAAATCAGCATTTTCGAATTCGCCTCCATGATCGCTTCTGATTCGAGTGATCATGTAATCTTTTTCATTTTGTACTTTCTTGCAAAAGGCGACAAATTCGGATAATGTATCATTCTTGTGTGTCAAGAAATATACCCACGTGTATCTAGAGAAATCATCTACAATTACAAAAGCATACAATTTACCTCCTAGGCTAGCAACTCTGCTAGGACCGAATAAGTCCACGTGTAGCAATTGTAGAGGTCTAGTAGTACATACTGCGTTTACATACTTGAATGTGAATCTGGTAGCTTTGTTCTTTTCACATTGGCTGCATACCGAATCCTTCTTGAAAGTTATGTCCGATAAACCGCGTACTAACTTCTTTGTGGATAATCTTGAAATTGTATCCATGTTTGCATGACCGAGTCTCATGTGCCACAGATGACTCTCATCACTCTTGGCCATTAAGCATCTACCTGAAATGTTAGTTTCTTCTAACAAATAAAAAACATAAATGTTGTCTTCCCTGATACCTTCAAAGATAGTACTACCAGGTGAGCTATCAACTATAGTACATTTGTCTTTGCCAAAGTTGATGCCATAACCATGATCAGCTAGGTGACTTATGCTGAGTAGATTATGTTTCAACTCGGTAACCAAACAGACATCTTTAATCATAGGATAGGGAGACTTACCAATATCACCGATACCAATAATATACCCTTTCAAGTTATTACCGAAGGAAATATAACCTTCCTTCTTCTTCTTCAACAGTGTTGCGAATAATGTAGCATCACCGGTCATATGCCGTGAGCAACCGCTGTCGAGGATCCATTTGCTTCTAGCATGTGAAGGGTGTTCCACCTACAAAACAGTTTGCAGGTGAAACTTTTGGTACCCATTTCTTGTAGGGTCCTGAACAGTTAGCCTTTGGTATCCAAGCATAAACATTTAAATCAACTAGCTTTCTCATTCTACATGCAAATGAAATATGACCAATGAGGCCACAATAATGACATTGTGCATGTCGAGTGTTGAAAGCTGAGTGGTGTGCATGGTTGGTAGGTTTGGGTTTTCTAGTATAGAAGAATGCATACCTATAATATTATTTGGGCTTAACCTTTTGGGGTAAAGGTTTTATATGGTTTGGTCTGACAGTGTTTGGCTTGGGAATGTTCCGATTTCTCAGTAAGTGACACGTGTTAGGGAAGGAAGCAGCAGGCTCAAGCTGTTTTCCTAACCTAATTTCCAATCTTTTGGAAGTGTCATACAACTTAGTATAATCAGAAGTGAGTGTTTCCATTCTGATTTGTGCACATCGAAGACTTTTCTTCTCTAGAGAAAGTTCTTCCTTGAGTTGGTCAATAATTTTGTCTTTCTCTTCGGATGACTTGTTACTCTCATGTAATAAGAGCTTTAAAGAGGAAAGCTCACCAGACTCACTAACATTAGTTCTAACCTCAGCTAGTAGGTCGGTAAGTCTTCCTATTTCACCTTTGTACTCTTTGAGTACCTTCTTAGAGGTCTGATATTTACTACGCAGTTTCTTGTAGTCAATCATCAGTTCACTGAAGGCATCTCCTAATTGCTCAAAGGTAAAGTCATCATATGTTTCTACAGGTTCAGTAGGTACCTGATCGGATGCCATGAAGCTTACGTTTGCAGCGTCTTCTGAATGTTCGTCTTCTGAGTTGCTGGCTTCACTTTCATGCCATATGCTGGTGTTGGCATACTTTCGAGATGTTGATCTTTTCAGTTCCCTTTTTCATACCTATTGTTCTTCTTGCTCGATGATGAGTTGGTGGGACAATCCTTCTTCATATGTCCCTTCTTCTTGCAGCCATAGCAGACAGCATCTTCTTGGTACCAGTTGTTGCTGCTATTATTTTCTTTGACTCTCTTCTCATGTCTCATGAATCTTTTGAACTTCCTTGCTAGGAGTGCTTGATCTTCAGCGTCAGATCCACTGCTGTCTGAATCACATTCAGCAGCTTTTCTGTGCTGAGCCTTGAAAGTGATCGACTTCTCCTTTGGTGCAGGCTCTTCAAACTCTTGTAGCTCCAGTTCATGAGTGAGTAGCTTACCCATTAGTACCTCAAGTGTCATCGTGGTGAGGTCATTTCCTTTAATGATAGCTGTAGCCTTTAGAATCCAGTTCTTGGTGAGATCTCGCAGGAGTTTGCAAATCTTTTCATGGTTACTGTAATCTTTTCCTAAGGAGGACAAAGGATTTACAATATCCAAGAACCTCTCGAACATTTGTGTAACTGTTTCGTTGGGCTTCATTTTGAACGCCTCGTACTCTTGAGTAAGTCTGCTGACTTTTGACTCTTTGACTTGAGTCGTGCCTTCATGTGTAACTTCGAGAAGCTTCCATACGCCATTGGCAGTTGTGCATATAGACACCCTGTTAAATTCTGTTCTGTCTAAGGCACAAAATAGAGCGTTAATAGCACGTGCGTCAAGACTGGCCTTTTTCTTTTCCTCCTCTGTATAACTGCTGTGGGATTTTTCAACCAAGTCTCCCTCGACAGTTATACGAGGTGGCTTTTGATAGCCATCAAGAATAATAGACCATAAGTCAAAGTCAAGAGATTTCAAGAAGAAACTCATCCCTGTTTTCCAATATGTACAATTAGTACCATCAAACAGTGGGGGTCTGTTTGTGGCCTGGCCTTCACTTGTGAATTTCACAGATGATGTGTGTTGTGCTGTGATCTAATTAACAATGAATAAATAATTTCACTGTTACCTTGCTTTACCTGAAACACCCGCTCTGATACCAATTGTAGGAACGATATAGTAAAGCGCAATACTCTAGAGGGAGGGTAAATAGAGTTGGCAGCAGAATAATGCTAATTAAAAAAATGTTAGCAGCACAATCACAGTATACTAATCACAATTAAAAATAATGTAAAGGCAGAGTTCAGAAAGCAAACGCAAAGACAGCGATGTATACTGGTATCCCTCTGTTGAGGACTAATCCAGTCGGTAGAACTCTTGCTACCAGTTGAATCTACTATTGGGAAAACCGTAAGTTTTCTTACGAAGTCCTTGCAACTTCTACAACATGAGCTTTGATACGAAGAACTCGTCCAACTTCATTTTGAAGAGGTATTTCTTATATCAAGCCTCTGATTACAATCACACAGAAACTTCTAGACCGTACCGCACTGGCAAATCGACTAGAGGATTGTAACTGGCTTGGGATCTGAAATTTAAAGCTCTAGAAAACTCTTTGGAAGACAGAAAGCTTTAGATAGAGAGAAGAATGAAAGTGAATGAGTGAGTTGAAATGATCGAAATCCTTCTCTATTTATAGGTGTTCCAAAGGCAGACTTCTGACAGAATTCGGGCAGAATTCGGGCAGAACTCTATGAGCAAATCTCGGTCGAATCCGCAACTGCAGGAGGACCAAGTTCAGAGGATTCAAAAATCAAACGGCCACCAACCGAACTCTGGCCGAACTCTGGCCGAACTCGGCCCGAGTTCTGTCACGGTTGGGTTAGGGTTTTAAAATAGCTTTTTGGGATTTTTGAAAACCAACCTTTTTGTAAACCTTTTTGAGAGGTCATTTTTAAAAACATTTTAAACTCTTTTAGGGATAGCCTATTTTCCAGTACGACTCGATGTACATTGTATTCCTAGACACAAATAAAATGAAAAATATATTGCATAAGGAATTACAGACTCGAGTAGGCAAACAGATCTTCGGTCTTGAATTAAGTGGATAGCCAATCTTGATCATCTCCAAGAGTCCGAGATGTCCCGACTAGCTTCGTATATCCAGACAGAGTTTGATCAATTATTAAAATCAGGTTTACCATATGACCAATGGACCAACACATTGAACTGCTAATGTAACTTGATGCCTGAGAATGAACTGACAATATCCCTTATGCTTAATCTTGTTGAAACAAATGATATACTTAAATAATCGAGATGTTGCATGAATAAGACATGAGAAAAGAATTGGCTATGCTATTAATTCAATGAATTGAACAAGACCCTTGAATCATGTACTCTCCGTATTATAGTTGCAAGGAAATGAGATGATGCCTATTTTTGTATAAGCATGAAATGAATAATAATTGTCCCTATGAAACGAATGAAAAGATGCTTGTCCCTTGAAATGAATGAAATGTTTTGGTTCATTCTTGAGAGGAATGCTATAAGAAATGTGCAATGAATCAATGAATGAGAATGATGATACTTGGGATCATGGAGATCACCAAGTAGAATGATGGTAATGATTAGTCGTTGAATACGACTCGAAATTGAAATGAAATGTTGAATTGTTTGCTCGCCTTACTTCCAGTTATTTTACCATGCATTGTGTTATCAAGTCGACACGCATTCGCATGGTCATGGACGTACTTGTACAAGTTTGAGTAAGTTTCCTCGAACGGTACCCGGGGTACTGGGACCGATTCGACCCGGGAGGAAACATTGGTCGTGCTATGGTGGCACGAGGTATTACGGAACATTCGGCTAGACTTGCAACCTACCCTGGAATGGTGCGTCATAATACCCGTTGGAAAGTCCTTTATGGTGCAGTTTCACCAACGACCATGTAGTCAAGATGCATGCTAATGAATATTTTATGCAGATAGAGTAAGTTTATCATATTATCATGTATTTTCATGCAGGAACGAGGAAGCTGGATATCGGTAAGAAATTACTTAAATGTGCTATACTCATTATATGTGTTGGTTTAACTTGCATGCTTAATGTGACAAGTAAATGATGCTATGTATAGCCTTGCAATATGAGAACCTGCTTAACATGTTAAATTCAGTATGCTAGAAAGATGCCTTGTGATAATATTGTTCAAACAAAACATACATGCTAAGTAATGCTTGAAGTGAGAATTGTCATAACATGTTTAAGATGTTAATGTTAACGATGCTAAAGGATGCATTTTCATGATAACACCTAGTATGCCTTAATGATGCCTTTGCATGACAACACCAAGAATGCTATAATGATATGTCCACATGAATATTGTTAAGAATAAGTTTACATGCTTCACTATGATGATTGCCCATGAACTGTAAACTGATGCTAGGCCCCAAGTAGAAAGATTATTCTAATAAATGCTTACTTAAATGATCACTTAAATGTTGGCTTAGGCGAGTAGGTTGGATTCTGCTCGCCAGTACATAGATGATGTGCTGATCCACATTTTGTGGGCAGGTGCTCGTGCTTGGAATGTTCTACACACGAAGATTGGCTTGATTGGTCCCGCGGCATCG
Source organism: Iris pallida (assembly GCA_029216955.1). Classification (NCBI taxonomy): domain Eukaryota; kingdom Viridiplantae; phylum Streptophyta; class Magnoliopsida; order Asparagales; family Iridaceae; genus Iris; species Iris pallida. The sequence goes on from JANAVB010035751.1 coordinate 35,639, forward strand.
AAGATTTGTTGGGCATACAGAAGCTCTCCTTTTACAATGTCACGCCCCAGTACCGAAATACGGGGACGGACTAGGCCAGCTACTCCATATGAGGTACGTAACGTCATACGGCGATCGTGGCTGTCGAGAGACTAGGGGGTACATGCTACAATCAAGTCTCCTATGGTCCCACAGAGTTCTATGTCTCAATCAATCAAATCATATCAGCAAATAGATGAACATTAAAGATAAAGCAGTAAGGCGTCCCTGACGCTTCATCAAAATGATCATGAGAGACTAGCTTTATAATTTAGCTATCTCAGAGAGTCAGGAGTACAAAATTATACACAGCTGCAGTCTGTTTAATTACAATTATGTACCGATACAAAATATCGAGTAATCCGGCTAACAGGTGCCGGTGGCTAAACGCCGCAAAAGTATAAGCAGGAGTGGTGGAGAAGAAACCCACTCGAGTCCCCGAACTGCCATGCTCCTAGTATGTACCATGGATGTCAGGGAGGAAGATCGTGTCCTCAGGCTCTGCTACGGAATCTGGCCAAACAAAACCAGCGGGGTCAGCCCCGAATAGCAAGTACCGCCAAAGGGGCACAAGAGTTAAGATAAAACCCAGTTATAATGATAAGAATAAAGCTTATGCTGCGGCTATAGGGTAGCGCTACATCGTCGGACCCATCTGGCACCCTTACAACCAAACAAGGACAAAAGGTGCCACATGGAGCCGGGACGCGTCGCACTCTATGACCTTCACATAAGTTTACAGATATAAGTAAGAAGATCTCCTGGTCGTGACTTCGGTCGACAGACCATCGCAGCACGATAACCAACCCAACAATCAAACAAGAACATGGGATGGATCACGTACCGCGGTGGGCCATGTTCCTTAGTCATTCACAGGAGTAACACATCACAATCAAATTAAGGCTTCCGTTCGTAACTTCGGTCCGCAGCCTGTCATAGTACGATAACCAACCCAACAATCAAACAAGAACATGGGTTGGATCACGCACCATAACAGTCCGCTTTCCTCAGTTACTCGCGGAAGGTAAAAGAAAAATACAAGCAAGTCATTTTCACGGCCAGTCAAGTCTACGAGTTTCTAGTATGGCGAGGTTATCCTCGCATTAATTATCAGAGTCCTCAGATCGTATCTTTCCAGCAAGGCTAGCCAACCCAGGGGTTCGCGTAGACAGGTATGATTTGAGCACAGGTCCCTCGTAAGGCTACCTTGCTAAAACATATAATATGTAGCAGGAATTAATCGGATACAGTCATCCACTCGTTACAGATGACACAGTATCCGTGGAGACCAGCCGGCGCGTCAAGACAATATCTCAAGGCGGCTGGTGTAACACGATCTCGGGATTTGCCCTTTCCATGCATCTAGTATATTTAGTTGCCTAATTTAGCCCTAGGTGAAACCTTGGATCCTCATGCTGTGGCCTGCATGATCATCCTCCTAGAATGTCGTACCGTAGTACGAGTACCCCAAGTGAGGATCCATGCCGATCAGTATGTCAACATGTTCTACCCTCCTTAGTGTAATACAACATTGCAATGCGCCACGTGGAATTACGAGTCATTTGTCAAGCATGAACGAGAACCGGGACATTCAGGCACATGTAGCGAGTAGGAACACTTTGTTCTCCAGGGTCAGATTCATGCTCAGGACAAAAGGCGTAAGGATATATCGCATACACAAACCAATACATATACACGTATATAAGCCAAGGTAGCATGAAAAATGGAAAACTAGGGACAGGCTGACTAGGTACTAAGGCAAGGTCGGCCAACCAACGCGGGCGCGTCACCTCCATGGCGCGGGCGCGTGGCGGGCGAGGGCGCGGTCATGAGCGCGGACGGCCACACGGGCGCGGGAAAAAAAACGGCCGGGCGCATGACGACCACGCAGGGCGCGGACACGCGAGGGCGCAGACTGGTGCTGGAACCACGCGGCGCGGGAGACCACGCGGGCGCAGGCACCACGCAGGGCGCAGGGGCGCGGACCACGCAGGGCGCGGACACAGGGGCGCGGACCTCCCATAAGCGCGGCGCGGGATGCGCGCGCGCGGAGGGCGCGGACACAGGGGCGCGGGACCTCCCATAAGCGCGGCGCAGGATGCGCGCACGCGGAGGGCGCGGACACAGGGGCGCGGGACCTCCCATAAGCGCGGCGCGGGATGCGCGCGCGCGGAGGGCGCGGACACAGGGGCGCTGTTCATCTTCTTCCCCTCAACTGAGAGGGAAGAACCATGAACCCTAAAAAAACTCCAAAAATCATAACTAAGTCAAATCTTAACCAAATTTCGATTTTCAAAGTTCAATCTTGAGTAAAATTCAATTCTCTACAACATAGAACCATTAAAACTTGAAAATGATGGAGTTTAGTAGATCAAAACCAAGGAAAACCGAAAATGTTTAAAACTTAGATCTACAAAAATTAAAGCTTCCAATCAGAAAATTCCGAGTTCTAATCTAGTAGAGAATGAGGAGAAAAACAAGTTTTGGTAAAAATTTTGAAGTAAAAATGAAAATGATGGATCTCTCCCTTGTGCAAGTTGATACTTGCCTTTGGTTGGGTGAAGGAAGTAAATGAGAGGAGTTATGAGGAATGAATGAGGGGAGAGAAAAGGAATGGAGTTTTATATAAAAGCCTAAACCAAGTTGGTTCATGATGACCCAACGGGTTCAAGTGAACCGAGAACATGTCACCCAATTAGAGCCAAAACTGTAAACTAAAATCACAGAAAATAAATTACAAAATATTATTTTGTCAAATAATTTGGGATATACATGAAGAAATACAACAAAATAAATATCGTATAAATATACGTAAATACAAATAAGCAGTATACGTACTAAAAATACGTATACCGGAATCAGGGAGTGACATCTCTACCCTTCTTAGAAAAATTCCGTCCTCGGAATTCCAGCCAAGACAGGATTGAAAGATCAGGACAAGCAAGGCACAATCACATGCAAGTTAACTAACAAGCAGTTATTATCTACATCACAAAAGTATAATACAAGCAGGTGCAGTGAATGTGGAATCGCGTCATTATGGCATAAAGATATACCTCACAAACCAAACAAATGCGGATACCGAGATCGGATCTCGTCCTCGCGCTCCCAAGTTGACTCTGCCGGAGAGTGATGATTCCAAGAAACACGGACAAGGCTTATCGTCCGATTCTTGAGTACCTTCTCTCGCCGGTCTAAAATAGATACGGGTTGTTCCTCGTAAGTTAAGTCGGTACCAACGACTAACTCTGAATGATCGAGGACATGACTCGGATCCGGGACATACCCACGTAACTGGGACACATGAAACACATCATGTATGCCAGTTAACGAAGGCGGAAGGGCAAGTCGATAAGCCACATCGCCTACCCGAGCGAGAATCTTGAAAGGACCAACGTATCTTGGACTAAGCTTTCCTCGGGTTCCAAATCTAATGATACCCCGAGTTGGCAAAATTCGCAGAAACACTTGGTCGCCAACTCTGAACTCTAGAGGCCTACGATGCTGATCTGCCCAATGACGATGTCGGTCCTGTGCAACTCGAAGGCGCTCTCTGACCCACTTAACTATCTCCACAGTCTGCGTGATCATCTCTGGTCCCAACAACTTCCGTTCTCCGACGTCGTCCCATGCCAAAGGGGACCTGCACTTCCTTCCGTACAATGCTTCGAACGGGGCCATTTGAATGCTAGCCTGGTAGCTGTTGTTATAGGAGAACTCCACTAGATGGAGGTGGTCCTCCCAAGATCCACCAAAATCTAATGTACACGCCCGTAGCATATCTTCTAATGTCTGAATGGTTCTTTCTGACTGTCCGTCGGTTTGCGGATGATATGCTGTACTGAATCTTAACTTGGTCCCCAAACTTTGGTGGAAGCTCCGCCAAAAATGGGAAGTAAACCGCGTATCCCGATCTGATACTATACTAACTGGAACACCGTGCTGCCTTACTATCTGCTTCATGTACATTTCTGCTAACTGCTCTGTAGTCTGTCCAACTCGGAAGGGAAGGAAATGAGCGACCTTCGTGAGTCGATCTACTATCACCCAAACTGCATTTTTACCAGTCGGGGATCTAGGTAAACCGGTCACAAAATCCATCGTGATGTGTTCCCATTTCCATTCTGGGATAGGAAGCGGCTGAAGCAATCCTGCTGGTCTCTGCTGCTCGGCTTTCACCTGCTGGCATACCAGACACTTGGATACAAATCTCGCTATCTCCCTTTTCATGCCATTCCACCAAAAGTACTGCCTGATATCTCGATACATCTTCGTTCCTCCTGGATGAATGGAGTAAATAAAACTATGAGCTTCGGACATAACTTCTTGCCGAATGTCTCCACTCGGCACACAGAGTCTATTTCCAAACCTGAGCGTACCATCCTCATAAATTACTAATTCCTTCCTACGGCCTGATTCACACTCTGACCGCAACTTCTGAATCCGTGGATCTCCTGCTTGTGCTACCCTGATCCTCTCTACCAAGGTTGACTGAATCTGCATGCTGGTCATTCTTCCCATATCCCTTGGCAAAATTACCTCAATCCCCATATTCTGAAGATCTGCTAGAATGTGCTTCTGCGAAGTCAAGATAAAAGCACTGTCTCTCCTACTCAGTGCATCTGCAACTACATTCGCCTTGCCTGGATGATACTGAAGATCCACATCAAAATCCTTCAGTAGTTCTAACCATCTTCTTTGCCTCATGTTCAAATCTCGCTGCGTGAACACGTATTTCAAACTCTTATGATCAGTATAAATCTCTACTCGATCTCCATATAAATAATGCCTCCACAACTTGAGTGAAAACACCACAGCTGCTAACTCTAAATCGTGAGTCGGGTAATTCTTCTCATGGTCTCGAAGCTGCCGAGACGCATATGCTATCACCTTTCCATGCTGCATCAATACACACCCAAGACCCCTCCCAGATGCGTCACAATATACTGTAAAGCCTCCCGCTCCTACCGGAAGCGTCAAGATCGGGGCTGAGATCAACCTCTTCTTCAATTCTTCAAATGATGCCTGACAGCTAGCTGACCAAACAAACTCTACATCCTTGTGCGTCAAACGCGTTAAGGGCGCAGAGATCCTGGCAAAGTCCGCCACGAACCTTCTGTAGTAACCAGCTAATCCTAAGAAACTTCGTACTTCTGCAACTGTTCTCGGGACCGGCCAATGCTCTACGGCCTCAATCTTCTTCGGATCCACTGACACTCCTGCCCCAGAAATTACATGCCCCAGGAACGAAATGTGATCTAACCAGAATTCACACTTGTCGAGCTTCGCATAAAGTTTATGCTCCCTCAATGTCTGCAAGACAGTCCTAAGATGTTTCTCATGCTCCTCTTCACTGCTGGAATAGACAAGAATGTCATCTAGGAACACCACCACAAATTTATCCAAATACGGCAGAAAGATGTGGTTCATTAAATCCATGAATACTGCGGGGGCGTTGGTTAGTCCAAAGGGCATTACTAAAAACTCATAATGTCCATATCTAGATCTGAATGCTGTCTTCGGTATATCTTGCTCCCGGACTCTTACTTGATAGTATCCCGACCGAAGATCGATCTTGGAAAAAACACTGGCCTTGCTCAACTGGTCAAACAGGTCATCAATCCTTGGTAGCGGGTACTTATTCTTCACTGTTACTGCATTCAGCTTGCGGTAGTCGATGCACATCCTCGTCGACCCATCCTTCTTGGGAACTAAAATCACTGGCGCGGCCCAGGGCAATTTACTGTCTCGGATGAATCCCTTAGACTTCAACTCTTCTTCATGTTGATACAACTTATCCTGTTCTGACGGCGACATTCTGTAAACTCTGTCTGCAATAGGCCTCGTTCCAGGGTTCAACTCAATGCTAAATTCTACCTTTCTGACTGGGGGTATCCCTGGGAGCTCATCAGGAAAGACGTCGAGAAAATCTTCGACCACTCTCGGAATCTGTCCTGGCTCTGACACTGCTGCTGAGATGACGCCTCCGGCCTGATTCTTCAAGGTTCGAGTAAAGATGAACTGCTCCATCCCAGGAATGCTGAATATGACCCTACCTCCTCTACAATCAATGGTCGCATGACTGTCTCTCAACCAGTCCATGCCAAGAACGACATCAAAATTCCCCATAGGGAATTCAATCAATGAGGCGGGCAATAAATGCCCACACACCTCCATCGGACATGAAAAGCGCACTCTGCTAACTTCTACGAGCCCATTGCCGGTGAGTATATCCATCCTCTCCGGCAATGCCTCAAACTCTAATCCAATCCGTGTAGCATATTGTGCAGAGATGAATGAATGAGTAGCGCCTGAATCAAATAATGCTACAGCAGGAAATGAGGTGACGAGAATTTTACCTGCCACCACATCACTAGATGCTAGAGCCTCTCCCAAGGTCAATGTGAGAGCCTGGCCCCGCGGAGCCCCTTGTTGCGGCCTTCCTCGACCATGCTGTTGCTGCCTCTGCGGGCCTTCGGCTTCCTGTGCCTGGCGGAACATCTGAGCCTGCGTTGGTAGACGCTGGGCTAGGGGCCTTACTGCTAATACTGGCCCTCCACTCGGGGTTGCCACCGGAGCTGGCAATGCTGGAAACTGCTGAGCTGGCCCTCCTGGCCTCTGCATCATAGGACAGGTAGAAATACGGTGGTCTGAACTACCACACCTCAAGCATAAGCCATTCGCTGACCGGCACACCTCCCTCGTGTGCCCTGCCTTCCCACAAAATGTACAGCCCTGGGGTGCTCCCTGACGCTGTTGCTGGTTTCTCGGCTGCTGATGCCGAACTGGCGCTGTATTAGTTGACACGGCCGTCCTCCGCGGCGCTCCTGCATCATGAATACGTACACCGGGTGCTGGTGCCGATGTTCGCTGCATTGCTCCCCCTCCAACCTGAGAATGAGATCTCTTCTGACCTCCTGCCCTTGATGCCAACCTCTGCTGGGTAAGCTCGTGCCTCCGGGCTGCCGTCAAGACAGCGTCAAACGTCTGGTAGTCGTGTCCTTCCACAAGCTGCAATAATTCCAAATGAAGTCCCTGCTGGAACCTCATAGCTTTCTCTGGCTCCGTTGCCACCATTGCTGGTGCGAAACGACACAATCTGCAGAACTCTGCTGCATACCCATCTACGGTCTTGCCTGCTTGCTTGAGACTGATGAACTTCTGCTGGAGCTCATATCGAGCTACTATGCCAAAATACTTGGCCTTGAATCTGTCACTGAAGGTGGTCCAACGAACAGGGCGTCTTATACCAACTTCTTCTGATGCCCACCAGTCGCGGGCAAGATCCTGAAGTACCAGTTTGACCTGGTCAACCTTCTCATCATCTGGAACCTTGGCTGCCACAAGAATGGCTTCAATGTCTTGAATCCATGCATCCGCAGTGATGGCATCCTCCGTGCCATCAAAATACCTCGGGTTCAAGCGACGGAACCTTCCTGATGCTCCCGAGTCAACCCCGGCACTCCTTTCAAGAGCTAACTGAATCCCTTGGTTCAGCAACACGTTCTGCTCCTGCTGCCGAGTCTGTTGCTGTTGGTTAGTGACAAGAAACCCCCGGATGATCTCCAGGAGTGCTACGGCGTCTGGTACTGCCGTCGCTGCTGGTGCTGCAGGAGTTTCAATAACCTGCGGCTGCACTGCCTCTGGTTCCCTTTCTGCTCGTGCCTGCACTGGAGAAGGTTCTCTTCCCTGTTGCTGCCCAGTCGAGCCATGCTCTTGCTGCTCTTCCTCATGGGCCTCTCCTGCTACTGAGAATGAAGCACCCCTATGGAGAAGAATATAAGATTATCAAGTTCGGACGAGGAAGATTTTAAGGATGCAAGTCAAGTTAGAGATCAAGGCAAGGACAGAGAATTTGAAACAGAATTTCAAGGGGAACAAGTTTTGATTGAGACTCCTAATAATTTGCAATACCCCACAAGTCTGAATATACGACCTGCATGGGCCACCACTAAAACCTTGTCACGCCCCAGTACCGAAATACGGGGACGGACTAGGCCAGCTACTCCATATGAGGTACGTAACGTCATACGGCGATCGTGGCTGTCGAGAGACTAGGGGGTACATGCTACAATCAAGTCTCCTATGGTCCCACAGAGTTCTATGTCTCAATCAATCAAATCATATCAGCAAATAGATGAACATTAAAGATAAAGCAGTAAGGCATCCCTGACGCTTCATCAAAATGATCATGAGAGACTAGCTTTATAATTTAGCTATCTCAGAGAGTCAGGAGTACAAAATTATACACAGCTGCAGTCTGTTTAATTACAATTATGTACCGATACAAAATATCGAGTAATCCGGCTAACAGGTGCCGGTGGCTAAACGCCGCAAAAGTATAAGCAGGAGTGGTGGAGAAGAAACCCACTCGAGTCTCCGAACTGCCATGCTCCTAGTATGCACCATGGATGTCAGGGAGGAAGATCGTGTCCTCAGGCTCTGCTACGGAATCTGGCCAAACAAAACCAGCGGGGTCAGCCCCGAATAGCAAGTACCGCCAAAGGGGCACAAGAGTTAAGATAAAACCCAGTTATAATGATAAGAATAAAGCTTATGCTGCGGCTATAGGGTAGCGCTACATCGTCGGACCCATCTGGCACCCTTACAACCAAACAAGGACAAAAGGTGCCACATGGAGCCGGGACGCGTCGCACTCTATGACCTTCACATAAGTTTACAGATATAAGTAAGAAGATCTCCTGGTCGTGACTTCGGTCGACAGACCATCGCAGCACGATAACCAACCCAACAATCAAACAAGAACATGGGATGGATCACGTACCGCGGTGGGCCATGTTCCTTAGTCATTCACAGGAGTAACACATCACAATCAAATTAAGGCTTCCGTTCGTAACTTCGGTCCGCAGCCTGTCATAGTACGATAACTAACCCAACAATCAAACAAGAACATGGGTTGGATCACGCACCATAACAGTCCGCTTTCCTCAGTTACTCGCGGAAGGTAAAAGAAAAATACAAGCAAGTCATTTTCACGGCCAGTCAAGTCTACGAGTTTCTAGTATGGCGAGGTTATCCTCGCATTAATTATCAGAGTCCTCAGATCGTATCTTTCCAGCAAGGCTAGCCAACCCAGGGGTTCGCGTAGACAGGTATGATTTGAGCACAGGTCCCTCGTAAGGCTACCTTGCTAAAACATATAATATATAGCAGGAATTAATCGGATACAGTCATCCACTCGTTGCAGATGACACAGTATCCGTGGAGACCAGCCGGCGCGTCAAGACAATATCTCAAGGCGGCTGGTGTAACACGATCTCGGGATTTGCCCTTCCCATGCATCTAGTATATTTAGTTGCCTAATTTAGCCCTAGGTGAAACCTTGGATCCTCATGCTGTGGCCTGCATGATCATCCTCCTAGAATGTCGTACCGTAGTACGAGTACCCCAAGTGAGAATCCATGCCGATCAGTATGTCAACATGTTCTACCCTCCTTCGTGTAATACAACATTACAATGCGCCACGTGGGATTACGAGTCATTTGTCAAGCATGAACGAGAACCGGGACATTCAGGCACATGTAGCGAGTAGGAACACTTTGTTCTCCAGGGTCAGATTCATGCTCAGGACAAAAGGCGTAAGGATATATCGCATACACAAACCAATACATATACACGTATATAAGCCAAGGTCGCATGAAAAATGGAAAACCAGGGACAGGCTGACTAGGTACTAAGGCAAGGTCGGCCAACCAACGCGGGCGCGTCACCTCCATGGCGCGGGCGCGTGGCGGGCGAGGGCGCGGTCATGAGCGCGGACGGCCACACGGGCGCGGGAAAAAAAACGGCCGGGCGCATGACGACCACGCAGGGCGCGGACACGCGAGGGCGCAGACTGGTGCTGGAACCACGCGGCGCGGGAGACCACGCGGGCGCAGGCACCACGCAGGGCGCAGGGGCGCGGACCACACAGGGCGCGGACACAGGGGCGCGGACCTCCCATAAGCGCGGCGCGGGATGCGCGCGCGCGGAGGGCGCGGACACAGGGGCGCGGGACCTCCCATAAGCGCGGCGCGGGATGCGCGCGCGCGGAGGGCGCGGACACAGGGGCGCGGGACCTCCCATAAGCGCGGCGCGGGATGCGCGCGCGCGGAGGGCGCGGACACAGGGGCGCTGTTCATCTTCTTCCCCTCAACTGAGAGGGAAGAACCATGAACCCTAAAAAAACTCCAAAAATCATAACTAAGTCAAATCTTAACCAAATTTCGATTTTCAAAGTTCAATCTTGAGTAAAATTCAATTCTCTACAACATAGAACCATTAAAACTTGAAAATGATGGAGTTTAGTAGATCAAAACCAAGGAAAACCGAAAATGTTTAAAACTTAGATCTACAAAAATTAAAGCTTCCAATCAGAAAATTCCGAGTTCTAATCTAGTAGAGAATGAGGAGAAGAACAAGTTTTGGTAAAAATTTTGAAGTAAAAATGAAAATGATGGATCTCTCCCTTGTGCAAGTTGATACTTGCCTTTGGTTGGGTGAAGGAAGTAAATGAGAGGAGTTATGAGGAATGAATGAGGGAAGAGAAAAGGAATGGGGTTTTATATAAAAGCCTAAACCAAGTTGGTTCATGATGACCCAACGGGTTCAAGTGAACCGAGAACATGTCACCCAATTAGAGCCAAAACTGTAAACTAAAATCACAGAAAATAAATTACGAAATATTATTTTGTCAAATAATTTGGGATATACATGAAGAAATACAACAAAATAAATATCGTATAAATATACGTAAATACAAATAAGCAGTATACGTACTAAAAATACGTATACCGGAATCAGGGAGTGACATACAAGATGATGTCTTCTATTTATAAAGGGCATAATGTATGGAACATTGTAATCAGTTGTACCAGTGAGTTGTAAGCCAAGTCGGTGTATCGAGTTGTAATCCAATGTATCCAAGTATCAAATATAAGCTGTATAGTATTGTTCAGTTGGCTTTCAATGTAAAGTAAGATTGGTTGTAAGCGTTGTACTTCAATACAAGTCTTGTACTCTTCTTTAAATATCAATAAAGAGAATAAAGTTCTTTATATCTCTGTGTGACTTCAAGTTATCCTTTTATCTCTGCTGCTTTAAAGAAGTGATACATTTCTATTCAATGAGAAAGATTATCCTCATTAAGTTTAATTTGTCTGCTTCTGCCGCTGCGATGTGTTCCTATACGAAGATTATCAATTATGTACCATCTTTGCCTTGTACAAGTGCAATACCAGGCTTGTACGGCATCACGCCCAAGCGAGGACGATCGATTCCAAGAGATAAATTACGTGAGTAAATGACTCTACGAATCGGGGCGTGACAAGAACTTTCTATTTCAAATCATTCATTCACTCTTCATCTTCTCTTCTCTACTATTCTAGTGTTTTCAAACGATCTAAGATTTTCAAATTATACCTATACACCTCTTAGCCAAAAGCCAGTACTATCAGAGTTGATTTAGAGTCTTTTGGTATTTCAAGAGTTGTAAAGAGTTCGTTCCAAGTTCAACAACTTATTCTTGTTGTGGAGCTGGTCGTGCGCTCGTCATCAAGTACGGTGTTGTGGAGCTGGTCGTGCGCTCGTCACCAAGCATGGTGTTGTAAGAGACTGCAAGCTCTCAGTTAAAGCTTGTGCCAAAGTAGATTAACATCGAGCAAGAGTACTCGAGACTGGATTAGTCCTCTCAGAGGGATACCAGTATATATCGCTGTGTCGTTGAGTTTGAATTATCTATCTCTTGCTGCATTATATTTACTCTCTTATTTCACTGTCATAGTTCAATTTTTAATTGGTGATTATTTTCTGCTGCACACACACACTCTATTCACCCCCCTCTAGAGGTGCTCAACGGTCCTACAATTGGTATCAGAGCAGGTTATATTCTAATATAACATACCTTAAAGAGTATATATATGGCAGCCGTGAAATCTATATTCAACGGTGAAGGGCAATCCACAAATAGACCTCCCCCATTTGATGGAACAAATTATACCTACTGGAAAACACGAATGACTTTCTTTCTAAAGTCTCTTGACTTTGATCTTTGGTCTATAGTCATTGATGGCTATAAGAAACCAGCATCCACAGTAGTTGAAGGCCAACTTATAGAAAAGACTCATGATAAGTACACTGAAGCTGAAAAGGCTAAAGCTAGCCTAGATGCTCGTGCCATCAATGCACTATTCTGTGCAATTGACAAAACGGAGTTCAACAGAGTTTCAACATGTAAGACGTCTCATGAAATTTGGAAACGTCTTGAGATAACTCATGAAGGTACTTCCCAAGTGAAGGAATCCAAAATTAGTAGACTGACACAGGAATATGAATCTTTTAAGATGAAACCCGGTGAGTCAATTATACAGATGTTTACTCATTTCCTTGATATAACTAATCCTTTGCAATCTCTTGGTAAGGATTACAGCAATTACAAGAAGATCAGGAAAGTGCTGCGGGCTCTAACAAAGAACTGGAATCCAAAAGCCACAGCAATTATTGAAGGAAATGATCTCACCACTATGACCTTGAAAACATTGATGGGCAAACTCATGACCCATGAACTCGACTTGCAAGATTTTGAAGAAGCAACACCAAAGAAAAAATCTATTACCTTTAAAGCTCAAGCAAGAAAATCAACATACAATGACTCCGATAAAGAATCATCAAGTGGTGATGAACGAGCCCTACTTGCGAAGAACTTCAAGAAATACATAAAGTTTACAAGTAGAAAGAAGAAAGATATCCAAGAAAGCAATGAAGATGAAACCATATGCTTTGGATGCAAGAAGTCAGGGCACTTGAAGAAGGACCGTCCAACCACCAAGAGAAGCAGTCCGTACGACAGATCAAGATCAAGCAGAAAAGCAACATCTGGTCGAAAGTATGCCAACACAAGTATCTGGCTTGAAAGCGATGCCAGTTATACAGAGAAAGAAGACAGACCTTGCGGAAATGCAAATGTGTGTCTTATGGCTTTTGAGAAGGTATCCTCTAACCCTCTATTTGATGATTTTACTTTCGATGAATTAGAAAATGCTTTAAGCGAATTACTTGAAGATCACAAAATTGTGCTTGACAAGTATAAGCAATCTCGAAAAGAGATTAAGGCATACACAACCGAGATAGCTAGAATATCCAATCTTATTGAAGATATTAAAGAGACATCTACTACGGATATCACGGAAGAGATAGCCAAACTCAAGGTAGACTATCACGAGGCTATCCTCAATGTAGAAAAGAAAGAAATAGACTATGTCAAGATACAAGAGCTTTATGACATAGAGAAGAAGATGCACTTAGTTACTGAACAAAGACTCTTAGATATGACTGCTAGATACGAAGAGTCTATTGCGGTTTCTAAAAAGTTAGAAATCAAGTTAGGCAAGCAGGCAATACCTGTGACACAGCCTAAGATTAGTCCTAATGCTAAGCATACACCTAAGAGGACTAAAAATAAAAAAGCACAGAAGAAACATGAATATCATCATGCTTTCACTTATACGTTCTCCAAACCAAATAAGCATGTAAACACAGTTTCAACCACATCTGGTTCTAAACTGACTTGCACTTATTATGGTACGCACAGACACATATCACAGTATTGTTTTGCAAGAAAGCTTGTTGACAATCACACTTCAATCTGGAGACCTAAAGCTAATAAGAATGGACCCTTCAGAAAATGGGTACCAAAGGATTCATCTACTTGTCTTGTAGGTGGACCCTCAACCCTCTCATGCTAGAAGCAAATGGATCCTCGATAGCGGATGTTCGCGACACATGACTTGTGATGCATCTTTATTAGCTACGCTATCGATGAAGAAAGAAGGATACGTCTCCTTCGGAAATAACTTGAGAGGTGATATAATTGGTAATGGTACTGTAGGTATTTTTCCCTATCCAGTAATAAAGGATGTCTGTCTAGTAATAAAATTGAAACATAACCTATTAAGCATAAGTCATTTGGCAGATAATGGTTATGGTATCAATTTTGTGAAAGATAAATGTACTATATATGATATGTCATCTGGTGATCCCATATATAAAGGGATTAGAGAAGACAATATTTATGTTTTCTTTTTGGAGAATACTAATAATGCAGGAAGGTGCCTAGTAGCCAATCAAGATGAAAGTTGGCTATGGCACATGAGACTAGGACATGCAAACATGGATACTATCTCACGACTAAATACAAAGAAGTTGGTAAGAGGACTCCCTGAGATTTCATTCAAGAGAGATATGGTATGTGCTGACTGTGAAAAGAACAAAGCACATAGGTCTACTTTTAAATCCATCAACGTTGTAAGTACTTCGAAACCTTTGCAGTTAATTCACATAAATTTATTTGGTCCCAGTAGAGTCGCTAGCCTTGGCGGTAAGCTCTACGTTTTTGTTATTGTTGATGATTTCTCTCGCTTTACTTGGGTGTATTTCCTATCAAACAAAAGTGATGCAATTTTTGAATTTAAGATATTTTGTAAAAAGGTACAAAACGAAAAAGGCTTCATTATTACTCGTATCGGAAGTGATCATGGTGGCGAATTCGAAGATTCTGATTTCAAAAAGTTTTGTGATGATAGTGGATATAACCACGAATTTTCTTGTCCTAGAACTCCCCAACAGAATGGTGTTGTGGAGCGGAAGAATCGTACTCTAAGCGAAATGGCTAGAGTCATGCTGAATTAGTATAATCTTCCTAAATATTTTTGGGCAGAAGCTGTTAGTACAGCCTGTCATATTTTGAATAGGGTGTTAATTTGACCAATCTCAAAGAAAACACCATATGAGCTTTGGTTTGGAAGAGTTCCAAACATTTCTTATTTTAAAGTTTTTGGATGTCGCTGTTTTATCCTGAACACCAAGGATAACTTGGGAAAGTTCGACTCCAAAGCAGATGACGGGATATTTTTCGGATATGCTGCTAAGAGTAAGGGATATAGAATTTTCAATAAAAGATCTATGATTGTTGAAGAGACTATTAATGTTACCTTTGATGAGTTAAATAGTCACAGATCTAGCGACAGTGATGATGAAGATACACATGCAAGGACTGAGAAGAGTTCCCAGGATGCAGGGAATGAGAAGAGCCTTATGAAAGATATGACCCAAAAGTTTGAATCATTAAGATTCAAGCCAGATCATCCAGAAACTCTCATTATAGGTGACGTACCTAAAGGTGTAAGTACACGTTCATCTCTTAAAGATTCTGATATAGCAGCAAATGTAGCATTCATTTCTCAAATAGAACCTAAGAATGTAGATGATGCTTTTACTGATGAGTTTTGGATTTCTGCCATGCAAGAGGAACTTAATCAATTTGAGAGAAACCAAGTTTGGGAACTCGTTCCTAAACCAATTGGTCAATCTATAATTGGTACCAAATGGGTGTTCCAAAATAAACTCAGTAAAAATGGACAAGTTCTACGCAACAAAGCACGTCTAGTGGCACAAGGTTATAATCAAGAAGAAGGAATTGATTATGATGAGACCTATACTCATGTTGCTAGACTAGAAGTCATCCGCATGTTTTGTGCATTTGCATGCTTTAATGATTTTAAATTATTTCAAATGGACGTGAAAAGCGCATTTTTAAATAGATTTTTAAAAGAAGAAGTTTTTGTGAAACAATCCCCTGGTTTTGAAGATTTTTAAAAACCTGATCACGTCTTCAAGCTTAAGAAAGCACTTTATGGACTCAAACAAGCACCTCGTGCTTGGTATGAACGCCTAAGCGCCTTCTTACTTGATAATGGATTTTTAAAAGGAAAGATTGATACTACTTTATTTATAAAATCCTTGAATGGTGATATCCTTCTTGTACAAATTTATGTAGATGACATTATATTCGGTTCTACTAATAAAAACCTCTGTCAAGATTTTGCTAAGTGTATGCAGAGTGAATTTGAGATGAGTATGATGGGAGAGCTAAACTTTTTCCTAGGACTATAAATCAAACAGCACTTAAACGGAACGTTCATCAACCAAGCTAAGTACACGAAGGACATACTGAAAAAGTATGACTTCGAGAATGTAAAGCCAATCGGGACGCCTATGGCTACATCTACAAAGCTTGATGCTGATGAAAGTGGCAAACCTGTCGATCAGCGTAAGTATCGAGGTATGATTGGTAGTTTATTATATTTAACTGCTAGGCGCCCTGATATTATGTTTAGTGTTTGCATTTGTGCACGTTATCAGGCAAACCCTAAGGAATCATATTTTAGTGCCGTTAAGCGTATCTTTCGATACCTTAAAGGAACTTCTACAGTCGGCTTATGGTATCCTAAAACCAAATCTTTTGACCTGATAGGTTACTCGGATGCAGATTTTGCAGGATGCAAAGTGGACCGTAAAAGTACCAGCGGCACATGTCATTTCCTAGGAAAGGCCTTAGTCTCTTGGTTTAGCAAGAAACAAAATTCAGTAGCATTATCAACAACTGAGGCTGAGTATATCGTTGCAAGACGTTGTTGTGCTCAGATTTTGTGGATGAAGCAAACCTTAGAGGACTATAATCTGCACTACACTAATGTTCCTATTTATTGTGACAATACTAGTGCTATTAATCTGACTAAGAACCCTATCTGTCATTCAAGCACATAGAAATAAGACATCATTTTCTTCGTAATCATCAACAACACGGGAATATCTGCTTATAATTTATTGACACAGATCATCAACTAGCAGACATATTCACAAAACCATTGGCTGAAGACCGTTTTAACATATTGAGGCGTGAGCTCGGTATACTTGAATTTTCAGACTCATAATGTAATATGGTAATTAAAATTAATTTTATGACTTGCAACTTTGAAATTTATTTAACAGAAATTATTTTTGGGTACAAACCTAAAAAGGGTATGTCTGTCACCACGGCTACGGTCGAAGCGATGCGGTATTTAAGAGTTCCCCGGTGAACCTCCGTTAGCTGGGACAACCCCTACAGTTAACCCAAAAATAACGTTCGTTATTAAATACTAGAGTCAAAAGTCATTAATATTACTTTTAACCTACCAGATTTGCATTGACTATCTCGGGAATACAAGTGACCGAACTCGGGCCGAACTCTGGCCGAGTTCAGACCGAATTCGGACCGAGTTCGGTCGGCGCTGTATTTATTTCCAGAACCGAACAGCCGACCCCAAACCCTATAAATCCCACTTTTTTATCCATTGTTTCCACACAACAACTCGTGGAAACTACTCCTCATACTCTAAAAGTTCTTCCTTCTCCATCCTAGCAAGTATTCGAAGAGATCTGGTGGGCGTTCCAATCTTGTTCTTCCTCCTTTTTCTTAAAAAGGTATTCTTTTCCTTTCTCCATGGCTCCTAAATGTCAAAGAGGAACATCTTCCCAAGGTGCCTCCTCCTCTTCTGAGTATACTCCTGCTAGTTTATTTAGTCCAGCACGACCTAGAGATGCAGATGAATATGATTCTACTTTGTTTCTGGACAAAAAAATTTCTGATCTCTGGTTCGATTCTTTTTCTGGTCGCAAAATTTGCAATGGAGCTTTTGTCAACTTTACCACTTCTTCTGAGTATGCTCCTACATTTAACCAATTAGGGTACCGAAATTTTTCGAGGTATCAGAAAATATAATGCTGTCTGAATGTTTTTCTGCAACTTGCAAGTAAAACCTAACGGAAACTTCTATTCTTGCGTTGCTGGGCAAGAGTTAGAATTTAGTGCAACCGATATCATGAATTTTTCCATGTTCCTGATCTTGGTGATGCTTTGATTGACATTACCAATGTTCAAATCCCTGCTGATGTTACCCTTGCCTCCTTCAGGGAACTTATATGTCATCCAAACCCTGTTCCTCGTAGAATTTATGCCAAACACTTGAACCAATCTTTCTATGAACTTCATCGCATGGTTTTCTCTGTACTCCTTCCAAAGAAAGGATCCACTGATGAAGTGACCTTTATGGAACTTTCTGCTTTATATCATATTCACTTTGGCATTCCATTCTCTATCCCATGACCATGATGTCCTGGATACTTAACTGCAGAAATGCAGGAAGGAATCTGGTATATCCAATGTACTTGGCATCTATCTTTCATCGTTTTGAGATTGATCTTGAGACTTGTGCATTCTCCTCCACTCCTATCAAGCTTACCATATCTCGACGATTTCCTGCTCCACCTCTGCCTCCTGGAGCTCATCCTGCTCCAGCTGCTGACGCTGAGGTTCCTCCTGCTGATGCTGCTCCTGCTCCGGCCCCTGCCCCAGGATTTGATCCGGCATTTTATCAGCGCTTTGATGATTTTGTTGCTGTATCTGCGCAACGTCATCAAAGTTATCTTGATTCGGAGTTCCGACGCATTTCTCAGGCTCAGTTGCTGAGGAATGAGATTGCTGACCTCCACTACAGCCTAGCTCATGATCCAGTCCATCCGGTCACCATCCAGCCTCACCCAGGCTTTTCGGGTCCTCGGTTCACAGATGAGGATTCTTTCCAGTACTTCGACCCGACTACAGCTTACTTTCCTCCTGAGGCTCCTGGTGCGGACGACCCCACTATGTGACGTGGGTTCAGCTATTGGCTAGTGGATATTTTGTTAGATGATGATCGTTATGCTTGATGTAGTTTTTTTTCATGTCTAAACTGTTTAGTTAGACATTTCAGTTGTACTTAGGATTATTAGTAAAACTTTCTAGTATGACTATTTCAGTACTTTATTATCAGTTGTTTCTATATTAGTTGTTTTATGCTGTGATTATATCTTTTGCTTCACTTTGACTTTTGTTTTCAATTGTTGGCTTCACACATTACGGGGGAGCCGAGCCATTTTCCTATTTGACAAAGGGGGAGAAAAAGTGTACATATCCCAAAAGGCATAACAAATCCAAAACAAAAACAAACCATCTCTTTTATTCAGGTACTTGTACTTTGTTCTATTTTATATAGATATATTTTGGTATAGACTCAAGTTTGTCAATTATCAAAATGGGGGAGATTGTTGGCCCATTCCATGGTCACACCCGATTTCGATAATTAACATGCACTTAAGTCAATACACAAAATATAGAAAATGCTGCTAATCATTTCAGGATACATGAAATCAATTTCAATGGACGTTATACTGCATCAACGAAGCATCAACATCATCAAATCTTCAGAAGACTCATTTTACATTTTATTCTGTATTTTTACATTTTATTGAGTCTAGGATTTATTTTGTAAAATCATTTTTGGTAATACTGGCTTAGGGTTAAATCTGTCCACATTCTAAAAAGCCTACCCATTTACCACTCATATATATTTTTATAAAGTATTCCAAAAACATATTTGAAAAACAGTTTTGATAAAAGCTTTTCAAATATCTCCTGACAGAACTCCTAACCGAGTTCGGCCCGAGTTCGGACCGAACTCTGTCCGAGTTCGGTCAAAAAGTTTTTAAACTTCTGTTGCCTCCAAATCAGCGAGCAACGTCTCTTTGCGAGATATCTACATCCGAACTCTGCCCGAACTTTGTCCGAGTTCGGTTCCAGAAAACACCTATAAATAGAGAAGAACTTTCCATTTCAAATCATTCATTCACTCTTCATCTTCTCTTCTCTACTATTCTAGTGTTTTCAAACGATCTAAGATTTTTAAATTATACCTATACACCTCTTAGCCAAAAGCCAGTACTATCAGAGTTGATTTAGAGTCTTTTGGTATTTCAAGAGTTGTAAAGAGGTCGTTCCAAGTTCAACAACTTATTCTTGTTGTGGAGCTGATCGTGCGCTCGTCATCAAGCACGGTGTTGTGGAGCTGGTCGTGCGCTCGTCACCAAGCACGGTGTTGTAAGAGACTGCAAGCTCTCAGTTAAAGCTTGTGCCATAGTGGATTAACATCGAGCAAGAGTACTCGAGACTGGATTAGTCCTCTCAGAGGGATACCAGTATATATCGCTGTGTCGCTGAGTTTGAATTCTCTATCTCTTGCTGTATTATATATACTGTCTCTTATTTCACTGCCATAGTTTAATTTTTAATTGGTGATTATCTTTCGCTGCACACACACACTCTATTCACCCCCCTCTAGAGGTGCTCAACGGTCCGACAGGAGTCACGAACCAGTTTGAGCGCATGGCTTTGGAGGCGCATGCGGGGCTTCAGTAGTGACTTGACCTTTGTCTTTAGGGATCAGAGAAAAGTCTGAGACGTATGGCTTTTGAAGCGCATACAGAGGTTTGGGAGCATGGCTTCGGAGGCAGATACGAATGGTTGGGCGGCCACGTGGCTTGTAACCGCCGGATGCTGACGTCAACGACACTTCGTATTCTGCAAAAGCTGTCAACTGTTCAGTCCTTGGAGAATGGTTGTTGTTGTGTCAGACTTCAGCATTTAAAATTCTTTGACAAGTGATGGGGCTGTTGAGTGAGTGCATCGATCTGCGTTCCACTAGGCGCATGGGGACGCCTGGGACGCATCCTTATAAGGCACTTGGTACTGATGGGCGCGTCTGTATGATGTGCGGTCTGGCCGGCACATCTGTTTGCATAAAGAGCCTTTATTGGTCTAACTGTTGCGGTATTCGAGTGCTTTAAATAGACATTTTTGACTTGGCCGAATTTGAAGCGTCAGGTTCATCACCAGAAATGCAAATTTATTGTACGAGATTCGGAGAGCCAGCCACTTGGCACATGGGTTTGATTTGCCCGGCCTATAAATAGTAGCATGGAGAGAGTTTGCTTCTCGTTCTCTCACGTCTTCCCGAATGAACTCATTTGCTCGAGCACATTCTGTTGATAAGATGCTCCCGAGGGTGAAGATGCGACGAATTGTCTTCATTCATGCACTTGAAGGTGACTGTTATATCCAAAATTCAGGGTCGAGGGCTTCTGAGGCAGGCGGAAGGTGCCTGTTGCATCCAAAGATCAGGATGCCAGAGCCCCGACTTCGTTATGCTGGAAGAGCCACAGATCGAAATTGTGGTGCTCCCATCCTCCTTAGGCTTTGGAGAGCTCTTCCTCCTGCTAGAGTGGGTGTTGCCCATTCTGGTTGTGTTCAAAGTTGCTCCTTTAGCCACAGGTCGGTTGCGATGCTCTCCTCTTCCTTCGGCTTTGGAGAGCTCTTCCTCCAGCTAGAGAGGGGTGTTCTCCCATTCTACGTTCTGCTCAATAAATGCTTCATTAGTCGAAGCATTTAGCAGAGTGCATATGTTGAGACTTCACGATGCGCCTGACTGAGACGCTGAAGTGATGTGCCTGGCGCATATGCTGAGACTTCATGATGCGTCTGGCGGATGATGCTGAAGTGATGCGCCTGACTGAGATACTGAAGTGATGCGCCTGACTAAGACGCTGAAGTGATGCTCCTGGCGGATGATGCGCCTGGCTGGGAGCGCATGACGGTTGTTGCGCCTGGCTGTAAACTTAGGATCTTTCTTTTTTGTAGAAATTCTCCTTTGTAAACTTTCTTTAGACATGTAATAGATCTTCATATGAAATAAAAATCGTCTTTTTGATGTCTATACTTTTGCTGTGTTGTTGTGCCAAGTATTCTGTTTGAGCTCCCTGGCGCATGAAATGTTAGGCGCATAGGATTTCTGGCCTGTAGTTGCGCCTGAAATTTCATGCTTCTACACTCTTAATTCCTTGATTTGTGTTGTAGCCGAGTATGATTTGTGTCTGTGATCACTTGTATGTGGACAAATTTATTGTGTTACTAGACAGCGTTCTACGACCGATACCGCAGCGTAGGTTGAGCTTGGTTACGTACTCGAACTCGATTATCCGGAAGCGGGTCGTAACAAAAATAATTAAAAATAAATTCCAAAAATTAGGGGGCTTACAACGCCTAATATATACCCTCTCATAACCGTAACTAATCTGGACTACTGGATGCAATCCAACGGTATATAAAATAACCTAAATTTTGTATAGCTTGACGACAACCGAATTCAGGCCGAACTCAATTATTTTTGAGCCAACAAGTCGAGCCAGGTTTTATCCTCCTAGGTTCTATCCTCCCAAAATTTTAAAGTAGAAAATTTCAAGGGGGTTGGTGTATGAGCTTTGTTATGCCTACAACCAAATGCTTACAATTCTCTTACAACTGTCACGTGTCGAGCTTCGATTGGAGGAGGGGGGAAGTGATGGGATCGGGATGAGCCCATGTAGTGGGAGGTGGGAGAGAGAGGTTGTAGAAAAGTTGTAAACATTTGGTGGTAGACATAGCATTTTACTTGGTATATTTACTTCTTATGTTTGTTATACATTGTAACATTGACAACATTTATCTATAGCAAAGCCCAAATCGATAAATTATATGTTTCGTGATTATTACGTGGACCTTTCATACTTTAAAAATAAATACCATCCCTACTTTTTAAAAAAATATAAAGGACATGAGGGTGTTAATGTATTTATTTATAAACTAGGGAGATCCGCAGACTAAACACAAAGTATATATATAACAAATAATTAATTTGTTATCACCCAAATTATCTATTTGTTATCTATATATATATAGATAACAAATTATCTATATAAATTTTTCAATAATATGCCAAAATTATTTCAATCAGATTTTTTTAATCAATATACCAAAATTGTCACAATCAATTTATTTTATTTTAAAATAATATGTCAAAATATACCAATCAAGATTTAAAAAAATAAAATAAAATGCACAAATTATCTAATCGAAGTTTTTGAAAAAAATGAACTCTTTTGAAATTATCCTTTTTAAAAAGAATTAAATGACATACAAAATTATCCAATCATAATATTTTTTAAAAATATGTATGAATTTTTTTTCCATCATAAGACGCAAACTGATGTATCATTTTTCAAAAATAATTTTGTGAGAAATGCGGACCCCACCTTCCTTCTCACGCCAATTTACATGGTGTTGAACTCCTTACTACCGGCCCCACCACATGCTCGCCAAGTCTATTAGCGTGATCTGGTCCCGCAGCCCCACCACATTGTAGGTCCTAAAAAATCAAGTTGCATCAATCAACCAAGTAAAATGATCAAGATATGCACCATTCAATCAAACTGCGCAGACAACAGATTGCGCAGCTCACAGACTGCGCAAGCTACTTTGCGCATACTCCCGATTGCGCAATGCTTACGTGGCTAATATCATCATTACCTGACAACCAAATCAAATCTCTGACAGCTGACAGGCGCAAAAGACGAAGAAACCGTTCGTTTCTTTGTGCAGCACAGTGCTCGAGGATAGCTGTCCAGCCTGATGCGCAATCTACTTCCTGCGCAGTCCAAGTCGGTGCAATCCAGATCCTGCGCCATCCATCTCCTGCGCAATCCAGATCCTGCGCCATCCATCTCCTGCGCAGTCCAATACTTGCGCACTCCATCAAATCAACTGCCAAATGCATATATGGCCTTCATGCCATCAATTTCTCAGAACGTGGTAACTGTCTGTGCACGACCATGCGCATTTCAATCAAGTTTTGCCAAGTGTCCAAGACAGGTGGCCCATGATCAAGTAACTGCCTGCGCAGTCTTCTGTTGCGCAATCCAAAAGCTGCGCAATCCACCCTGCGCAATTCCAGAATAACTGTAAATCAGTTATTTCCAGAACTCTATAAATAGAGTTTCAAGACTTCATTTCAATGGACGACTACATACATATCAGATCACACACAGAGAGATTATTCTCTTCAGAAAATCCAGGAGTTCTTGCTAAAGTGCTGCTGCATTCTTCAGAGGCTTTTTGCCTTCAGTTCTTCAGAGGCTTCCTGCCTTCGTTCCATCAAAGACTTCGTCTTCAGTCAGCTTCAAAGGCTTTCGTCTTCAAAAGTTCACATCGTCCAAGGGATAAAGCAATCGTCTTCTAGATTGGATTCCTACAGTTGTACTTTCCCAGAATTCAAATTATAATCTTCTTTTACAAAAAAAAGTTTGTATAAACACTTTTTGTTTTTGCAAACAAAATGGCGACTCTGCTGGGTACGACTTTCTCCTCCAACGAGAAGGTGACAACTCAATGTGACGTAGAGTCTATCACAAAGACGCAGAAGACTCTGGTTGTTAAGGTCAACCAGACTGCCTACGAAGATATGATCAAATCCAAGTCCACTCCTGCCACAAGCAAAGTGCGCAAAGTGTGGGTCACCAAAGCTGCTGCGCAGTCCACTTCTCCTGCTGTTGAAGCTGTTGCACAGTCTGCAGTTTTTACTGCTAAGACTGGTGCACAGTCTTCTGTTGCGCAAACCACTCCTCTGCCTCCTGCGCAATCTGCTGCCATCAAAGATCAGAATACTTCATATTCTGTTCTGTCCAAGAGCAAGACTCATTTGCCTCTTGCGCAATTGGCTGCCATCCATCCTGCGCAGTCCAAAGAACCAGCAACTAAAGTTCAGCATAAGAACTCCATAGCAAGAACTCTACATGAACAATCTGTGTGTGCACAATCTAAGAGAGATGGCTCTTTTGCTAGTCTATCTTCTTCTCACAAACTCCCTATTGCCTCTGCGCAATCCACTGGGGGTAGTCTTTTGGCTATTCCTCTTCCCCCATTAAACCAAGGAAAAGGCTCTTTAGTCTTTTCTCAAGCTTCTTTGTCTCACGACTCAGAAGTCAACAGAGGGAAACGCTCTTTAGCTAACCCTTTATCTCAAAAAGGAAAAGGTCCTTTGGTCTTTTCTCAGTCTTCTTCGGTCCTTACCGTTGAAGATCAATCTGAACGTGCTCCGGCACCTGTCAGTACAATTCTTCTAGACAAGGGTTCCTCTTCCCTTCGTGCTAAGAAGAATGGTACTGATCAAAGAGGTATTCTGCCTACTCCAGTAGCAGATTTCCAAGATCTTCCTACTCTCAAGATTTCCCGATCAAGACAAGGGAAGCTGCAAGTGTCACAAATAGAAACCCCTGGGGGTGAATTTGCTGATCTAAGAGTCTACCTCAATAGACCAACTTCGGTAAAACGCAAACAGCCGATGCCGAAGGTGAAACAAAATCAGAAGCAAACTTCCAGGATCAAAAATCATAACTCTTATGCTAATGAAGTGAGCACTTCCCTGTACACTCAAGGAACAAAACATTTGAAGAACAAGAATCATGTTCCAAATGTTGTCATGGAATACATTCCTCAGACTTCTTCTCGTCTTACAATGGTTCCTGATCTTCGGGAACATCTCAGACAAAAGCGGGACAAAATCCCGACATCTACAGTTCAGACATCTGATCATCATCACTGCAACCACAAAGTCATCATCCAGTGTTGTTGTCAAACAACGAAGCGATCTGTCTTCGATCGTCTGAACTTTGTTAAATCGGAACCGATGTCAGAAGATGAGCTATTATACGCTTCTGTCAACATGGCATCTCGAGACACCGGAAGCAAGAAGTATTGCAAACACGGCAAGTCTCGCCGTCCAAGTCAACGGTATCTAGATCTACTCCAAGAATCTTCTGAAGGAGTATTTCGACATACTCGATCCCGAAGCCGAGAAACAATCGGTCAAAGGAATCTTCTTCCTTCCAGTCCCCTTTCTGCTTCTCACCCGGAAGGCGACTTTTTCTCCGACTATGATGCATACATTGAGAGTTCTGATCAAACCATGTCCTCTACCATACCCAGAGAGGTGACAGCTTATGTTGTTACTGATGATCCAGACGCTTCCAGCTCATCTAATCAAGACCAGCGGATAGCGGCTCTAGAAGATAAGTTAAAGACCATGGCTGAAATGGTCGCCAGTATGCATTCTATCATGGCAACTCAGCATGCAGCACCACCAGCTGTACCAGTTGCAAATCCTGAAATCATAGCATCATCAATACCAGTCAATACAAGATTGGGGGTAGTCTCTCCTCAAATACCTCCTATGCAAACTCAACCTACACCAAGCCAATCAGGTGCTGGGGGTAGTGCATATAATGCTGTTCCTCCTCCTCTTACTCTATCTCAACCTGCTCCTTCATCTTCCGAAAATGCCAATGAAGCAGTCAAGATTCTGCGATCTCAATTTGAGGCGTTCAAAGAGAAAGACAATCTGCAAAGATTAGGGATCAAGCAACCCTACCCAATTGAACGAAAAGAAGTTCCATTTCCTCCAAAATATAAGATCCCTACAATCATACAATTTGACGGCAGTACCTCGCCAAGTCAATTCATCAATCACTTCGAGGTTATGACCGTTCAGCTTCAACCTAATGACGCTCTTCTTACCAGAATGTTCGTCGGCTGTTTAGCAGGCGTAGCATACGACTGGTACAGAAGTTTGCCAGATGGTAGTATCACTTCTTTCTCTGGTCTCAAGCAAATCTTTCTGGAAAGATTCTATGAGGGTATCAATGACATGACTATGTCAGCCCTTAACAAAATCAAGCAGAAGACTAATGAAACTGCTGAAAGTTTCATTGAGAGATTCCGTCGAGAAGCTCTAAAGATGCCTCCAGGAACTCCTGCCTCCATAACTATTGATACCTGCAAGGCAAATCTCTTGCCTATCATTAGCATGTGGACTGGTTCAACACAATTCCAGGACTGGCCATCTTTCATTGTCAACGCTAAAGCTGCAGAAGTTAGCGCCGACAAATTCAAATAGTTGGGGGTACATATGTCTAACCCTAATCAGGATAATCATCAGACATCAAGCAGTGGCAATCGCCAAAATAATCGCAAGAACAAAGATGCTTTGAATATCAACCTTCAAAAAGAATCTTTGGCAGTCAATGTGGCTCCATCTGCTCCCACTTCTACTCCTGCTGCAGCTCCATCAAGGGAACCTCGACCCAAAGTAGAGTACTCCATTGATGAGAATGACACCGCAAGCATCTTTGAGTGTTTACTCAAAAGCAACAAGATCCAGCTTCCCGATCCAAAGAAGCCTGATGAAGTCGGTAAGACTGATCATCCAAAATATTGTGTCTATCACAGGTTTGTTGGACATCCTACCCGAGCATGCTATGTGCTCAAAGGCAAGATCCAAGAGCTAGTCAACGCTGGTGTTGTCACTCTTCAACAAGATGAAAAGACTGTGACTGCAAACTTGGTCTCAGTTCAATTTGGAGACTTTCCTTCTCAGATGGTGCAACACGGCGTCATTCCCATCCCCAAAGCTACTCTTGAGATTGAGAATCTTCCTCCTCCTCAAAATGAAGGCCTTGTCCCATTATCTCTTGATAATGGTGAAATCATGTGGATCCATCCTGATCTCGCTTCTGAATTTGAAGTCTCATCTTCCAAGAAGAAAGATCGTTCCAAAGGCAAGATAAAGACTTGCAACATGGTGTCCTTCGACCCTACAAACGAAGAAGAAATTTTGATAGGCACCAGATCAGGAAAAGCATATCAACGGGAAGTTCCTGAAGCTCCAGAGAATGCTGCTTCCTCTTCGGAGTTTGCTCCAGCACAACCTGCTTCCGTTGAGGAGAATCCTTCTGCATCTGCACGAGTGGTGGTGTCTATTCCTCCCAAACCTACTGCAGTAGACAAGGGCAAGCAACAAGTCCGCTTCGACAAACCTTTGAAGAAGTCATCTCCCACAGGACTTGAAAAGCCTTACAATTTTGACATTTTGGATCAATTAGCTAATACACCAGCCAGATTGTCAATCTTCGAGCTCTTGCGTCTTTCCAAAGAGACTCGGGAAACTCTAAGCGAAGCCCTGATGCAAGCAGAAACCTGCTTGACTCTCCTCAAGAAGCCGGAAGCAGAGCCAGTTTCTTGCCTACATTGTCACAGTGTTCTGGAATTGATCCCGAACATCACCTTCACGCAGGACGATATGCTGCTAGAAGATAATCGACATGACCGTCCTCTATATTTTACGGGATATATCGATTCTATGAAGGTTGATCGTCTATTGATTGATCCTGGATCTGCTCTCAGCATTATGCCGAGGACTATGCTAGATGCACTGAAAATACATGTGCATAGTCTTTCTACTACCATCACCACCATTCTGGGATTCAATCAAGGCAAAAGTGAACCTTTGGGCAAGATTTGCCTGAAACTCCAAATAGGCAATCTGCGCACTAAGGTTACCTTTTATATCATCGACAACCATGGCTGTTCATACAATGCTATATTGGAGAGGCCATTCTTACATGAGCATAACATTGTTCCTTCCACTCTTCATCAATGTTTTAAATACGTTGATGACAATGGAGAAGTCCACAAGGAGGTGGCCGATCTACATTCTTTCAAAGGAGTCGAGGCATATTGCAATGATTCTCGCATGTATAAGGAGGAATTCATGAAGATTGTTCTGTCTCTCGACACAGAAGAAGATCAAGAAGCAATGTCCAATGAAACCCTCATTATACCTGTTAAAGGGCAGGTTTCTCATCCTCAATCCTCTAAACCATTGGCTATTCACTTGCCAATTCAGAAACAGTCAACTGATGATGATCAAAGGGAGCTCTCCTCCTCTGAGCCTCTTGTTATTGACTTACGTCGTAACAAGGACAAAAAGTAGCTCACTTCCTCCGAGCAACTTGTTATCAATGACAAGGAAAATAGGGAGCTCACCTCCTCTGAGCCGCTTGTTATCGATCTCCATCGTAACAAGTCTAATCTTCCTCCACGTTCTTCTTCTCCCCCTCTTGTAATCGATCTGACCAAGTCTGCTAAGGCTAAAGGTCCTGTTGTAAATACCACTGTGTATATCAATGAAGATGTATCTCCTTTCCAGTATACTGATGTTATCTACTATACTAAGTATTATTTGGAAATGTTAGATAGCTTCCAATCAATCACAATGGGAGTCGTACAAGCTCTTCAGACGGAAGTCTCAATTGATCAGCCAGAGAAGTCCTACTTTATTGTTCCTTCTCGAAAGAAAGGCGAGAGTCCAATACTTTTTAGTAAAGGACGAGAACAGAAGTTCAGCTATACGGATGATAGCAAAGTTAACGATACCGGACATCTTCAGCTCCATCGTTACAGTCAACAGTCAAAAGACATCATCCGAAAGATGGGCTACGACTTCAAAAGTGGCCTCAACTACGGCAAAGGAAGGCGAACTCCTGTTCGTACAGCTGTTCCATATGGAAAGTCTGAAATATATCACAGCAGGACCAATAGAGGGCTCGGATATGCTTCTCCTCCAGTGTAGCAGTATCTGAATCTGATAGTGATGAACGCTCTAATTCTTCTGATTCCAGATCATGGGATTCTGACACCAGCATTGGTCAAATTCATCGGCTGACCGTATCTTCTAATATGATCACCACCGAATTAGTATCTTATCCAAATTCATTTTTTATCCATTAATTATAAATCATTCGACGGTTCACCCGTTCATTCGACGATTCATTTCGTTCATTCGACGATTCATTTCGTTCATTCGACGGTTCACCCGTTCATTTGACGATTCATTTCGTTCATTCGACGATTCATCTCGTTCATTCGACGGTTTGCCCGTTCATTTGACGATTCATCTCGTTCATTCGACGGTTCACTCGTTCATTCGACGGTTTACCCGTTCATTCGACGATTCATTTCGTTCATTGAAATAATTATATTCGACCAATTATATTTTGCCATGTCTACATTACCTCTGAGTAGATATAATGAATATTATTATTTTCCAAATCATGAAATATATCATGTCCTGTACCTCTGAATATATTTTCTAATCGCTATTATTTATATCTGAATAAGATATGCAACAAATAATAGTCCCACAACAAAACGTCTTTTTATTTAATCAAGATGGAAAGACATTACAATCAAAAGTATTCATACTTCAAAGCAAAAAAAAGAGAAGAAGAAGATACAAACAGTCTTTTTAGACTGGTGGTCGGATCAAGTTGGCAATCTGCTTCTTTAGGGTTTGCAGCCGCTCTTCACGGGAGTCTGTCACCCGTCTTCTGGCTTCTTCCATCATAGTTGCTTCATTTGAAGTTGGCATGGACACCATTCGACTGGTAACTTCAACATGATGAGCTGCTGTATACTCATCCCTTTCTTGAATCAAGACATTGAGTTGTTGAATATCAGCCTGATGTTTAGCCACTTCACTTTCAAGTTCTCGCTGAAGACGGGTGATCTCTGCCTTCAAATCAGTGATCTTCTTCTCTCTACTCTCAGCGACCGAGGATACAGTCTCTACTTTAGAGTTATACTCAGCAGACCGAGCAGCAAAAGAATCCAGAAGGGTTTGAAGTTTTACTCTTTCAATGGCAGCCTCCTGGGACATCTTTTTAAACTCGGCCTGTATCAAGGATTCAGTATTTCCTTGATTCAGCTCTCTATAGCTTTTGGTGGCAGCTTCCAGCTCATCCAAAATGTGCTCAAAGAAAGTGGCCTGACCCTCGTCGCCTTGAGCACGGATAGCATTTATTAAGAAAGAAGTGGGAGTCCTGATTATATCAAAACCTTCTTTCTCCATCACTCTGTTGACCAGAGGCCCTAACGAATCAAAGAAACACCTGGTGAAGGTGCCAATGATATGTTGGTTTGCCGCCATAACACCAGGAGTGGCAGCTACTCCTGATGAAGATGAAGGTACAGAATGCTCAACTTCTTGCACTCTAACAGATGGTTCTTTGAACAAAGGAGCCACTGGGGAATTGGAGCTTTCTTTTGGTTCCTCTGCAAAACAAACGAATTCAATCATTTCATGCTAACAATGATCAAGAGATCAAAAGAGATGAAAGCAGCCTTACCGGTTACAGATTTATCAGCTGCCGGAACAACTTCTACACTAGCAGCAGTAGTCTCAGGCATGACCGCCTGACTACTACCCGCATCTGAACCACAGGTCAAATGCTGATTGCCACCTGCAGGTGTTGTCAGCACAACATCCATACAGACAGCATGAGCTGATAAAGATCCAAGCTCTGTGTGGATATAGACAAAGATGTCAGTTATTAATTCATTCAAATAAGATTGTTAAATGTCATTTTATACCTTGAGGAGTAACAGTTGTAGGCTCTTCCGGAGCCGTTCCTTCTTCTGCTGTCTCTATGGAAGATCTTGGCACTTCAACATTAGCATTTGAAGTGTCATCAATGTGGGCCATCTCTTCAGTATTCTTGGAAGGATTCAAAGTAGCTTCAACAGTTTCAGCAGCCATTTCCTCTGTATCCTTCTCAGGATTTGAAGGGTTATCGGCTACTTCAGGAGCCATTTCTTCAGGAGTTTGGTCAGGATTGACTGCATCATCATCAACAGCATCTTCATCTTCCTCTGAAGAAGAATTCTCTTCTTCCTCTTCTTCATCCTCACTTTCTGGCAATGCTGCAATAGCAGAGGCAGTAGCTTCATAGTCGCCATAGTCGCAACCATCCAATGCTGCGATCATCTCTCGATCTTCTTCTTCACGAAGAGTCCTAGGAGAAACAGAAGTTTGGGTAGTCTCGACTACTGATGGAAGAATTTATAAAACCGTCTGTTCTATGACGGTTGGCATCGGTTCTACAGGTTCATGTCCCTGCACTCTAGTCTCAAGTATATCAGTGCTCTGCTCTGGAGCAGGTGTGGGCGATCCCATTGTTATTCCAGCAACAGCATCAGCCACAACTGAAGGGATGATGGTTTTTCTTCTTCTATGAGCCAACTTTTTTCTGTGTAGAGGTCTCTCAGGACTCTCCACATCTACAACTTCCTCTTGTCTTCGCAGAGAAGTTGGGGTTGTTACCTCCTGTTGAGCCGATTCAATCAAAGTTCGAGATTGAGATCGGGTAGTGACTCATTCTGAAGAGTGCTCCAAGACCAATCTTTTCTTAGCAGGAGGAGAGGAAGGTGCTTCTCTCATTCTCTTCTTATCTCTGGCTGGAGATTTAATCACTTTTAGAGAAATCCTTAGGGGTGGATTAATCTCTTCAAGGAAATCTGCTTCTCTTGAAGCCTCTAAAGGAGCATCTGCTGGTTCAAGTTTTTCTTCATTATTCGGAGCTATAGCATCAGTAGTTCTTCTCTTCAGACGTTTTCCAGATGCAAAACTGTCTGCCAGGCTGAAGTTTTCAGCAAACGTATTTGCTGATATGTAAAAAACTGAATAGGTAGATAGCATCATCGGACCCTGATTATTCTTTGGAGGCATCGAGAACATAGTCTTTGTATCTCGAGCATTGAAGTAGGCCCATGCCCTGGCTCCATCAATTAAATGACCTTTTCCCTGTAGACAAGTTATGGCGTTGCCTACATGAAATTGGTCGTAACCGAATTGGCGAGCAAAATGGCTTGGTAAATACGGTTCTAGAAAGCATTCTTCTTCAAACCGACATACTAAGTGAGATGGTCTAATGGTCCTCAGCCATTCAAATGTTGATCGACCCAGGGGTTGCCTTCCAAGATCAATCAAGTTAGCCGACATGTTCTCATATCCGGCTGGAGGAGGAGTACAGAAAAAATTCCATCCTTTCCCAAGATTTAATATACGTCTGCAATCTCTCAAACTGGTATATATCCAAGAACTCTGGGAAAATCTTCTCAGAAAGCTGCCGCCAATTGCTCCCATGGCGGGGTTCATTAATGTCGGATGGTGCAAGAGTAACCATCCAAATAAATAGGTATAAGGCAGTTCCAATCTAGGGAAGCTGTCCTTATCTCCTTTGCATTTCAGTATTGAATCTACATATTGACGAAGACCTGTATTTATCTTACAAGTCATTGCTGAAAGTAGATCTACTCGGTAACCGAAGACTAACCAGCAGCAGGGAGTACGCCACGATGAAAACGGTCTACGGCGCTTGCTCCTGGCACCACAAACCGTCGAAGCCAGTATACCAAAAATCCAGCCAACTGAGCTTCTTTTGACATGGGTCTGTAACCCATTCTGATAAAACTCTCAACAGTATCCCCAGTCTTGAGTGGAGGATACTGATGGTCATCACTTACTCTGATATCTTGTCTTTTACTCTCCTCCATCAAACCCAACACTTCACTGTGGCTGAAGCATTGAAAGAAAGATGGGTTGCAAGTCTCATGTTCTTTAACTTTCTTTTCTATGACATGCTTGAGAAATAAATAAGCTATCCATTTCGAAGTATAACAAATGCCAGCAGAACCACTCTTATAATACAG
The DNA here is from genome assembly GCA_029216955.1 of Iris pallida. Lineage (NCBI taxonomy): Eukaryota > Viridiplantae > Streptophyta > Magnoliopsida > Asparagales > Iridaceae > Iris > Iris pallida. The sequence continues at coordinate 68,601 of JANAVB010035751.1, forward strand.
TGAGCAAATGTTATAATGGCATAACAGTTCGTCAAAGACTGCCACCATCTCTGAGTTTTCTTTACGAAGCCTTTCCAACTCATCATTTGTTGGAACATATTCTTCGTAAGGAAATTCCCCTGTTGGTAAACACGAGATATACTTCATCTCATGAAGGGCCAGACCGATCTCCCCGAAAGGTGTCATGAATGTTCCCGTTCTGTAGTTATATCTCTCTGTTAAAGCCAGAAACAGATGAGGGTTGGGACGGAATCCATATACAGTTGCATATATAGCATCATACAACTCAATCTGTTTCAATTTGTTTTCAAATTGAACTAATATCCAGTTGGCTACACTGCTCCACCTCTTAAGATCTGGATTTACCAAACCTGTCAATCGGATGTCTTGGTCAGGATATCTTCCCTCAGCTTTCGCAAATTCATTTGCAAATATTGGAACTCTGATCGTCAGTAGCAGAGAAGAGTTCTCCGGAGGAATACAACCTGGCTTCAATCCTCTCAGTACGGTACTATAAGTTGCAGAAGAACTGTAGAAAATGTCCTTGTTATTTGGACCTTTCTTAGCACAAATTTTCCCCGTCTTGGCTTGTTGAAGAGGGGTGATATCCCATTCCATCTTTCTGGGATAGCTGGCATGGGCATATCGTGCCAGTGGAAGACATCTACCAGTATCAGGTAATAAGATCAGTTTCTCCTGCCTCTGGAAAACTCTTTGTTCAAAACGAAGCCTTGGCTGAGAACTTTTATCAATAGCCTTGCCAAATAGAAACATAGGTTTCTTATGGGTGATGTTATCAGCTGATTGCAAAAGTTGACCATTAATCAGACTCAAAAGAGTTTCATTGTCTTGAGCAGTCAGTATGGCCTGACGGGATGATGGCAGTGCATACGGAGGAAAATGTACATGTGACAAGTCTTTCTTATATTCAGACTCGGATAGAGTTCCAACAAAATGCTCGTAGTCTGGGTCTTCCCTAGTCTCAACTGCATCAGAATAAATCAAGATCAGTACAAATCAATGCAAGTCAAAAAGACTCTGTCAGATTGCGCATATCTTCATAGTACGCAAACCTCAAACTGAGCTGGTATAGCCTGCGCATACATCAGATTGCGCTGACATACTTTTCGCAGTTCAACAGTTTGCGCAAGAGTTCCTGCGCAAATCAATCGATTGTGCCAGCTTCTTGCCAGCGCAATTCAACCGATTGTGCAGGAAAGCCATCATCATAAAAATGAAGATCGACATGTTTCATGCAACCGAAACCCTAAAAAGGGTGGCGCAGTATGAACTCATCTCTAAAAAGAGATGAGTTTCGAAGACAAAGGAAGTCGAAACCCTAAAAAGGGTGTTCGATCGAAGTTTCATCCACCTCTCAGTGCTGGGTGCGCGGCCTCATGGCGAGAAGCGCGCGGTGCAGTTCGTGAAGATTCGGCGGGGGCCTTGCCCTTGTCGGCGGTGGAGGATCGTCGGGGTGCCATCACTCGTCGGAGAAGGAAACTGTTTGCAAAGGATTCTCTCTCTTTCTCAGAACTCAAACGAATGCAAGTGAAGAGTTCTCAAAGTACAAGAAGACTATTTATAGTTTTCGAATGTGAAACGGCCATCACAGTTTGCTCCTTAGACTGCGCACCATTCCGATTGCGCAGACAGATCACTCCTTTGCGCAACTTGATTTCAATATCATAATTCAAAGTATTTCGAAACTTTGAATCAAATCAACTTTCGAAAACTTTGAAGGGGTCTTGTAGGTCCTAAAAAATCAAGTTGCATTAATCAACCAAGTCAAATGATCAAGATATGCACCATTCAATCAAACTGCGCAGACAACAGATTGCGCAGCTCACAGATTACGCAAGCTACTTTGCGCATACTCCCGATTACGCAATGCTTACGTGGCTAATGTCATCATTACCTGACAACCAAATCAAATCTCTAACAGCTGACAGGCGTAAAAGACGAAGAAACCGTTCGTTTCTTTGTGTAGCACAGTGCTCGAGGACAGCTGTCTAGCCTGATGCGCAATCTACTTCCTGCGCAGTCCAAGTCTGCGCAATCCAGATCCTGCGCCATCCATCTTCTGCGCAATCCAGATCCTGCGCCATCCATCTCCTGTGCAGTCCAATACTTGCGCACTCCATCAAATCAACTGCCAAATGCATATGTAGCCTTCATGCCATCAATTTCTCAGAACGTGGTAACTGCCTGTGCACGACCATGCGCATTTCAATCAAGTTTTGCCAAGTGTCCAAGACAGGTGGCCCATGATCAAGTAACTGCCTGTGCAGTCTTCTGCTGTGCAATCCAAAAGCTGCGCAATCTACCCTGCACAATTCCAGAATAACTGTAAATCAGTTATTTCCAGAACTCTATAAATAGAGTTACAAGACTTCATTTCAAAGGATGACTACATACATATCAGATCACACACAGAGAGATTATTCTCTTTAGAGAATCCAGGAGTTCTTGCTAAAGTGCTGCGGTATTCTTCAGAGGCTTTTTGCCTTCAGTTCTTCAGAGGCTTCCTGCCTTCGTTCCATCAGAGACTTCGTCTTCAGTCAGCTTCAAAGGCTTTCGTCTTCAAAAGTTCACATCGTCCAAGGGATAAAGCAATCATCTTCTAGATTGGATTCCTACAGTTGTACTTTCCCAGAATTCAAATTGTAATCTTCTTTTACAAAAAAAAAGTTTGTATAAACACTTTTTGTTTTTGCAAACACACATGTACTGGCGTGGAACTCTTTGTAATGACCCGCTCCGCCCTAGTGGAACGTCGAATCAAACGGCAAGTGCAACGACTCAAACGAGCCGTCGACTCAAAGAGTTGCGTCGACCCGATGAAGAATCGAGACAAGGCTTACACTGGCCCGTCAAGGATGAATCCAGACTTAGACTTTCAAAGGCGCGCTCGGAGTATCGCTCGGCTAATGCGAACATCGCTAATGTGGGTGGCTCCGATGAACCCGTCTTTGCTTAGCCTAGATACTTAACAATACAGACACTATTGCTAGAATCGCTAGGCGATAATACCACGCATGCTAATAAATGACTCAACGCACCTAGCTAAGGGAATAATCCCATCTTGTATGCTTGTTTAGAACATGGAAAAGAACTCAGAAAATATAGTGATTCTTGCACCGCACTCCGCGCTTGTGCTAAGGCACAAGCTTAGTTCAAGTTCCTTATGCGTTCAACAATAAAGCAATGAATGGTTTACAACAATGAAACGGAAAGAATATCGATATAATCGTTCTGAGTAAAATATAGCAACATTAGAAGACTACGGGACCGACGGGTCGCCAAGGCGACTCCCGTACGGGAAGTTGCATAATGTACTAACGAATGAATGAAGAATAAGTGAATGAATGAATCAACGGACGAATGAATGAATACGTGAATGAATCAATGAACGAACGGACAAGTGAAAGAAAGAAAAAAAAGAATAAATAAAAGATAAGAAAGGAAGGAATGGTTAGCGACGAGTATGATGGGGACGTGCATCGGAGCTCGCTACCCTTGCTGTACGGACGCCGCCGCCAACCTGGTCGATAACGCATTATGGCTAAGGGTTGGCCTATGGCTCAGGGACAGCCGTTAAGTTAAAATGACAAGACAATACGAAATGGTCGTGGACAATCCCATCTTATACGGGAGGTAGGAAGGATAAAGGATTTTCGCGGCACGATCAAAGGGAGGATCGTGGCCGGCCTAGGCAGAAATCAAGGCGGCTTACGGTGCTGTCCTGGGTGTGGGCTTGGCTACCCAGGAGACGTAAGTACATAAGTATTTCAAGAGACTATCAAGGTGTACCAGCCATTACGCTATGATAGATGAGAATACCAAAGGAGAATATGTCCAAATTGGCTTGTGGTGCCAGCGATCGATGCATATAGATTAAGTGGACTTTGCTGATGGCAATCCACGTGCAAGTCCTTGCATTAAAACAAAGTAGTCTAAGTTAACAGAATGAAGTGTCTTCTGAACAGGCTTGAAATGTAACACACCAAATGATGAAGAGTACTTTATGCAAATGTGTTAGAGAACATGCCTACGACGTGCTAGAATCTGAGGTAGGGACACGCCCTCGACACTAAATGTTCACATGAATTATGTTAAGTTGTTATGTATGAATTGTTGACAAAATTGGTTTACTTTGGACAGGGAAGGCCAGACGGTAAGTATGGGTAAGTCGTGCATGTATTTCCATGCAAACACTTGAAATCGGTATCACGAGATAGGTTATGAAATATGCCATGAAACTGATCCTAAGGCAAGAATAGAAAGACAATGAATGATAGACGTTGCACAAAAGTAAATAGAATGTGTTTGGTTATGATAGCATTGTGGGCGAGCTAGCCTCCCTACCAGTGCATAACAATATACTGATAACCCCACAGATTGCTTGCAGGAAGTAGGAGACGTCATGGGTGCGGAGCTTTCCTCGAACGTGCTAAGACGCAGAGCTAGCTCTGGAGCCTTGGAGCGTTGCAAGGAGCTGGAGCACCATATACAGGACATAATATATCGGAACATCGTCATGAATTATTATATCTTGTAAGCCACCTGGCATGCCTTTTATGTTTTAGAGAGAGAGAGCTTGAGAGATTTGTAAACTAGGCCTAGCGCCGCTTGTAAACTTCTTGAAAAATCAATAAAGAGTTTGAATTCGCTTCAACTTGTGTCTCATATGTTAGGCGATTGAGGGAGTTCTAGGCATAGCGCCGCTTGTAAACTTCTTGAAAAATCAATAAAGAGTTTGAATTCGCTTTAAATGAACACAAGTTGAAGCGAATTCAAACTCTTTATTGATTTTACAAGCGGCGCTATGCCTAGAACTCCCTCAATCGCCTAACATATGAGACACAAGTTGAAGCGAATTCAAACTCTTTATTGATTTTTCAAGAAGTTTACAAGCGACGCTAGGCCTAGTTTACAAATCTCTCAATCGTCTAACATATGAGACACAAGTTGTAAACTGGCCTAGCGCCGCTTGTAAACTTCTTAAAAAATCAATAAAGAGTTTACAAGCGGCGCTAGGCCTAGAACTCCCTCAATCGCCTAACATATGAGACACAAGTTGAAGCGAATTCAAACTCTTTATTGATTTTTCAAGAAGTTTACAAGCGGCGCTAGGCCAGTTTACAAATCTCTCAAGCTCTCTCTCTCTGAAACATAAAAGACGTGCCAAGTGGCTTACAAGATGGAATGATTCATGATGATGTTTCGATACATTATGTCCTGTATATGGTGCTCCAGCTCCTTGCAATGCTCCAAGGCTCCAGAGCTAGCTCCGCGCCTTAGCATGTTCGAGGAAAGCTCCGTACCCGATGACGTCTCCTGCTTCCTGTAAGCAATCTGTGGGGTTATCAGTACATTATTATGCACTGGTGGGGAGGCTAGCTCGCCTATAATGCTATCATAACCAAATACGTTCTATTTACTTTCGTGCACCGTCTATCATTCATTGTCTTTCTATTCTTGCCTTAGGATCAGTTTCATGGCATATTTCATAACCTATCTCATGTTACCGATTTCAAGTATTTGCATGGAAATACATGCACGACTTACCCATACTTATCATCCGACCTTCCCTGTCCAAAGTAAACTAATTTAGTCAACAATTCAAACATAATAACTTAACGTAATTCATGTGAACATTCAGTGTCGAAGGTGTGTCCCTGCCTCAGATTCTAGAACGTCGTAGGCATGTTCTCTAACTCATTTGCATGAAGTACTCTTTATCATTTGATGTGTTATATTTCAAGCCTGTTCAGAAGACACTTCATTCAGTTAACTTAGACTACTTTGTTTTAATGCAAGGACTTGCACGTGGATTGCCACCAGCAAAGCCCACTTTATCTATATGTACTGGTCGCTGGCACCACAAGCCAATTTGGACATATTCTCTTTTGGTATTCTCACCTATCATAATGTAATAGCTGGTATACCTTGATAGTCGCTTGAAATACTCCCGCACTTACGTCTCCTGGGTGGCCAAGCCCGCACCCAGGCCAACACCGTAAGATGCCTTGATTTCCGCTTAGGCCAGCCACGATCCTCCCTTTGATCGTGCCGCGGAAATCCCTTATCCTTCCTACCTCCCGTATACGATGGGATTATCCACGACCATTTCGTATTATCTTGTCATTTTAACTTAATGGCTGTCTCTGAGCCATAGGCTAACCCTTAGCCATAATGCGTTATCGACCATGTTGGTGGCGGCGTCCGTGCAGCATGGGTAGCGAGCCCCGATGCACGCCTCCGTCATACATGTCGCTAACCATTCCTTTCTTATCTTTTATTCATTCATTCTTTTCTTTCTTTCACTTGTCCGTTCGTTCATTGATTCATTCACGTATTCATTCCTTCGTTCGTTGATTCATTCATTCACTTATTCGTTCATTCATTCATTCATATATTATCAACTTTCTGTGCGGGAGTCGCCTTGGCGACCCATCGTTCCCAAAATCTTCTAATATTGCTATATTCTACTCGGAACGACTATATCGATAGTCTTCTCATTTTATTGTTGTAAACCATTCATTACTTCATTGTTGAACGCATAAGGAACTTGAACGTAAGCTGGTGCCTTAGCACGAGCGCGAAGTGTGGTACGAGAATCACTATATTTTTCGAGTTTTTTTACATGTTCTAAACAAGCATACAAGAGGGGATTATTCCCTTAGCTAGGTGCGTTGAGTCATTTATTAGCATGCACAGTGTTATCGCCTAGCGATTCTAGCAATAGTGTCCGTATTGTTAAATGTCTAGGCTAAGCAAAGACGGGTTCATCGGAGCCACCCACATTAGCGATGTTCGCATTGGCCGAGCGATACTCTGAGCATGCCTTTGACAGTCTAAGTCTGGATTCATCCTTGACGGGCCAATGTAAGCCTTGCCTCAATTCTTTATCGGGTCGACGTAACTCTTCGAGTCGACGGCTCGTTTGAGTCGTTGCACTTGCCGTTTGAATCGGCGTTCCGCTAGGGCGGAGGGGGCAATTACATAATACACCACTCAAAACAAGTTTCACCCTCGAGACTTCCTGAGTGCAGGTCATCCTACCATTCCTTAACTCATGCAATGTACGTATCTTAGACAATTCCAAGCGAATGGCTTTATCTTTTCGATGGCATCGAACTATACTCGTTTATCCTTCCAAGTTTATGTTACATACGTTTGGTGAATTTTTATTGAATGACTGTTCATTCATTTTAGACTTGATGGTACTTATTCAATCGTCGTGTTTCTTCGACTTGGTTGCTATTGCGCCCTGTTGCGGGGCTGTAATGGTCACACGAGGCACGTCGTAATTCATCAAACGCGAGGGTCGTAGGCTGAGACTCACTCATCCATTCATGTGCATCTCAACACCCACTGGCAGCTACATTCGAGTTCATCATATCGCTGAGTTTGGATCGTGCACATATTCAAGGCGTCCTCCGAATACATACATTTCAACCAAGCTTAGGATTAGCAAAGTCGAACAAGCTACTCGTGATAGTTTTGATTTTGTCGATTGTTTCGCTAACTTCTATTAAAATCGAACTCATGTGCGTCTCACTATCGTTTATTCCGGTCCTCGAGATGATCTGATTCGTTTTTCAAGCGTTCTTGTCTACGAAATCAATACGATTTCTTCTCAGCGGAGTCGTCCAAGTCTAAGTACTTCCCATTCGATTCAAGACCAAGTATTGCACTATCATCGAGTACGTCTTCCTATCAATGATTCAATTCGTTATCCCAACTTTACTTGTGCATCATCCATTCCTATCATTTCCTTCGTTTGGGGCCAATCTCGTCGTTCACGCACACTCCCAGTTTTCCCGTCCTACTCTAAGTCTTGTTGCCCCAAGTCTATCGTCCGTCCAAACGATACTATAATATCAATCGCATAGGTTCAATCACTCGGCATAGGGTCGTCCGCCTATCCGCTAGGTCAGTTCACAAGGTCATAGGTATAAGTCAAGTTCTCAGTTCATTGTGCAAAGTCATTGCACGATGCTCGTCCAAAATCCTATGGTCAAACCATTTGTTCATTTGCACGGGAGTTTCTACCCAAGTTCGTTTCACTCCAATTTCTAAACATCAAGCAGTGCTCGTCCTATTTGCATCAACACATTCTCCGCTCCAAGTCCGAGCTCGTTTAGGAAAGTCATCCTATGATAGGTTGTCCTCAACCGAATTCTTGACATGTTAATATCGTATGTCCACACTAGCAATTGTCATAGTCTATCTCTTCAAGTATGTTTGATACAATTCACCTATCCATCATATCTAATTCACGTAGTCAATCACAAGGTCGTCTAGCCTTACAATATGTCGCGTCCCGATCTCACGCAAGTCATATTATCTACGGTGGACATGAATCACCATGTCAACATTTTCGCAGAATAATCGTCCTCATCGGGACGTAACTCTTGCGTTGCGTCTATACTTACTCATTTTTGATACGCGGATTGGGCCTACTCAATCCTCAACTTTACTTAGTCATCCATCACACGTCCGATCAATCCTCAAATTTGCCTTCGCTTCAAACCACAAGTCGAAGCGATTAAAATTATCATGTCAAAGTATTTCGAGTTCGATCATTCCCGTTGGACATGAATCACCATGCCAACGCTCACGCGGAACAATCGTCCCAATTTCGACGTGACGCATGTGCGAGGCTAGAGTTGCACTCGCGCAAGACAAGATCATTGTCGTTGTGGTTATCACTGAACAATCAAGTCACTTCCCTTCCTCATTCCAAACATTCATCTCTATTAAAATCCCCAACATAGCATCCTTCCAAACAATAACTTCTAACACGATCATCATTCATCGAATCAGAGTACCTCCGAGTTATCGTACATCGATCTTTGATATGCCTCAATACCATCGATGATGTACATAACTTGACGATCTTCCTTTTGCAACGAATTTCGAGTCGTGCAACTTAATTCCTCAATTCATATTGTCTCATGCTAACTCGTCATCGAGCAACATCCATTTCAATTCCTTAGTCATTCTCATATATCCAAACCAACGTTTTCTATGCATGCTATCTCACAATCGTGCTAACTTCGGTTTCATCTGAGTATTTTGTCTCAACTAAGTTTCAATACATTCGACTCTTTGAAATCGCACGTACGATCTTCTACGTTTCCTCGACCAAGACCTTCATTCGTTTCATCGTTTCGACTCTCTATTCAACATGTTTTGTACTTGCACTACACATTCACAATTCATCCGAACAATATCTCGTTTGAGACTTCCAAATCATGACCAACCATAAGCGTTACTCGTTCTAAGTCTTGCGTGATATCATCGCTTGCCGACATACTCGTTCTATCCGTAAACCCTTTAATTTCGCTCGAACAATTTCTTATAACGTCCATACACCACTCAGGGTTCGAACCACTTTTCTAGTCGTCGACACTCACACTTATCCTTATTCGAAGCTATCACATACACCACTCGGGGTCAAGTCATTCTACAATTCCTCAATAGGTCATTTGAATCCCAATTGACATGTTCAAATGTGCGTTCGCTCGTTCCTCAAAATCTAAGAACCATTTTCCCATGTTCGCTTTAGCGCCGGTCAAGTAGCGTCCCTATCAACATACGTTCTAAATCTCACTTATTCTTTTGAGCGATAGTCGATCTCGCTCGCAAACCCGTTTGCACCAGAAGGTCTAGGTGTATGTCACGACCCGCACCCGCTTTTCGGATACGAGACGTGTCCAAGCCAGTCTACGCCGCAGAGTCGGCGGTAGAACGCTGTCAAGCCCGCAAGAAATAAAATGCTCAAAATATCACATTTGCTGCTCATTCACATTTCTAAATTTATTACAACAGTTACAATATTTATATTTAAAGGAAAATACAAAGTTTTACAGTTAATGAAATGATACAATGGCTATCTACTTCTAGGTTGGCCTCAGCAATACCCAAATCTTCCCAGTGCTAAGGATGATCGCGGCTAAACCTGAAAAATAATGGTTTCCAGTCAGGAATGGAACAAGTACACAAACCGACGACAATGCAAAACACAATAGAATTAACAAGACATGAAAATAGCATATGAGAGATGAAAACTGCAAGATAACTGATGACATAGCACGATAGAGAAGTAAACAAGGAAAAACTAATAAAAGACATCTATCTAGGTGGTGTGAAATATTTGTTTCGACATGTGAACGGCTAGGGGGTAAATACGACTCACTGCACGTGTCGTGTGCAGCTGCTATAATGCAAGAATAGACTCATGGGAACGTTCTGGGTAGTTCACATATTTATATAATCGGTCCTATGTCGTGACAAATCAATGTTCTAGTGTTCTAATTGTTTCTAGGTATGTTTTCCTAAGTTGTTGTAGGACCTGCATGGGCCACCACTGAAAACATGTCACGACCCGATCCCAACTAATCTGGGTCTAGTCGGATCATGCCCAGCCTGCACCATTGTTGAGACGGCGGCAGTAAGCTGTTCAGTAGCAGGTAACCATACAACAACAATATAATTTGTCACAACTCAACTTCGGAATTAAACTTTATTAAACTGAAATTAAAATACAATGAAAATTGTTCTGAAGGAAAATACAGAATTTTGAAATAAACAAAATGCAGAAAATGGAAAATCTATCTATCAGCCTCAGTTCCATCGTCCTCCTGCAGGGACTCTGGCAGCACAACCGGGTACAACTCAGGGTCGTAATAGCTGTTGTAACACACCTCAGCCTTATCCCCTAAAAATATATCTCCAGTCAGGAGGGAGCAAAGTATAATTCATGCTAATTTTTAAACAGTTAAATAAGAAATAGAATCATGCAGTTCTAAACAGTTTTTAAAACAGGTTTGTTACAGTAGAAACAGTGATTTGAACAGGTAATGACATATGACCGGCTTGGGTTTGTTACAGGAGGGATAATGGGTTTTGTTACAGTAGTGGTCATAATCATTACGCTATTCCCCAGTCCCCAGTAGTTACAGTACAGTACTCTCGGTGAGAGTTTCGTATTTGAGTCGTGGTTTAGACATGCAGTAAAGCGATTAAATAAATAACTGTAAACTAACCTAAACTATACTTGTCTCGAAAAAAATGACTCGAGATGTGGACGACTCCGAGACAAAAAGTTTAGAGTTGTCCTCGAATTCCTACATTCGAGAGATAAACTCAGCTTTCAAGTCAACCAACTTAGCTATGCTAGTTGTAATCTCTATTTGCGTCCTAGTCCAATTTTAGTTATTTAATTAACCAAAACAGAGAAAAACACGGTTATTGGTGCGTTGATTTAATACGAGGGAAAAAAAACTATTATTTAACTTTGAATTTGGAAAAACAACGTCGCTGCCAGGTTATTTATGAAAACTTGGTTATTTTATAAAATATAATATAAAACTAATTTTCTTATTTTAGTGAGAAATACGTGATTTTTATTTAATATTAAACTCGTCGATTTTAAGATGAGAAAATACTAATTAATTTTTATACGAAAATACTTTTAATCATTTTAATCGTTAAATTAATAAAAACTCGCAAAATCAGAAAAATAAGAAATCTAAGCTATTACAGTCACAGACCAGCCAGCTGGGCTTATGCCCATTACAATTTATTTACATAAATTGAAATAAAAATAAACTGCCGTTAGTCCTAACTGAAAATATTAAATAAATATAAACAGAAATAAATAATAAAATAATGATAAATCATAAGTCTCAGATAATGGTCCGATCCTCATTTTGGCTAATTGCCTCAACGTCCGGGTGGGGCCGGTATCGTTTGCACTTAGCCGGGTCCATTGACCGATACGGTCGTCACCCAAAAATAAAATATTGAATAAATTTCGAAAATTATTTTAAATTCATTTTTAAATTAATTCAGGATTTACGAAAAAATTGGGCAGCATCTCCTCTGTTTTTGGTCAACCCAAAAACTGGGAAATTGGCGTCGATAATTCCTGCAAGTCCCAAACCAGGGAAAACCCCACATTTTATATATATAAAATATCCACAACCATCCACAGAATAATCGGGACGACCCGAAATAATTTCGGAAGTCCGATTCCCAAATCCACAAGTCACAGAACGTTCCCGAAAATTTCCAGAAACTAAAACATACCAAAAACTATTCCCGAAATATTTCGGGAATGCAAAATAATCCACGGGACCTTTTCGAAAGTCCCGAAAAACTACGACGTCGCTAATACCGAATTCCCAAAGGGAACCAGGGACCATTTCATCATCGACAAATAATAATAAAATAGCGGGACGGGGGCTTATACCTCGGATTGCTCGGCTAGAGCTCTCAGATGATAATAGAAAGAATAGAATAATCCAGAATCAGCGACGTTCCCGAAATCAGCGCTGGAACCAGCGTCGTTTGACGAAGAACGCCAAAAATCCGAACTAGGGCACGACAGAACTAACAGTGAAGACTCGCCAAATGGCAGCGAGCTCGGGGCGAGGTCGCCGGAGGGAATCGGCCGGAACAGCGGCTAGGGCACACTGTCGGGGCGGAGACAGGGCCAAAGGGCGTGGCTGAGAACGGGGCGCTGTCACAGGGGCGGAGGCGCCGAAGGAACAGCGGAAGCGGGGCTCGCCGCGAGGGTGGTCGCCGGAGGAGACGCCGAAAGGGGGCGCGCCGGTCGGGCGAACCCGCGGGGGAGCGCTGACGCGGGTGGCATCGAGGGAAAGGCGCGGACGGGGGCTCGCCGGAGTCGGCGCGAGGGCGCAGAGGGGGCGCGCCGGTCGCCGGACGGCTGGAGCTCGCAGGGGAGCGGGGCTGGCGGCCGTGAGCGCGAGGGGACGCGCTGGAGGGGACTCGGCGGCGGATGGTCGGCCGGGGAACAAGCACAGGTGTGGGGGAGAGGGTTGGTGAAGATGGGTTAGGGTGGAGATGGTAGAGTTGGGGGTGAGAGGAGGATGAGAATGGGGTTTGAGTGCTACTCCAGAGAGTTGTTTGAGTATTAGAGGAGGGTGAGATGAGAGTAGAGTTGATTCTGTGAGTTCGTGAGAAGTGGGAAGAGTGGGGAGATAATAAAGAGAAGTGGAGGTTTGCTGTGTGGAGGAGAGGAGTTGATGGGAGGAAGAATAGGGAGGTGTTTTACCAAATCATGAGGGAGTGGGTGCTGGTCCCACGGGACCAGCAAGTAATTTTTTTTTTTATTGATATAAACCAAGTCAACCAGATTTGGAAAATAGGAAAATGGGTTGGGCTCGAGCCTGGGTCTGGGTTCGGACTCAGGTCTGGGTCCGAAATCCAAAAGTCCATGTAAGTTATTTTCGAAATCATTTTCACCCAAAAATATTTAATAATAATAATATTAATAATAATAATATTTTTTGAAATATTAATGATAACATTATATTAATAAATACAAACATGGGTTTCACATATAACATCTAACATCTAACAACAAGATATATAAACCTGTCATCTCCGTACGGAGGTATAATATAACATCTCAACTATATATCTCAATCACAAGTCTAGGGAAGATAGAGCACGACATGGAATCAGATAAAAGGAAGAAACTTAATATAAATAGAGGTATCACACCACACAAAGTAGATGTTCAACACAAATAAATACAAGACCTGAATATAACTAAGTCTCAACTAACAATCGGAACAATCCGATACAAACTAAAAACTATAAATAGTAGACTAGACTAGGCACCCTCTACTGAGCTAGATGCTCCTTAGGTTCCTGAAGGTTACCCTCATGTGCCCCATAGAAGGTAGGGCAGTCACCATTATCATCTGTAATATTTTGAACAGGTCTAGTCAGGACAGGAACGAGCACAATATATCTCACGCAGTTCATATCATGTTGGAAAATATAAAGCATGCAAAAGAGTAAGATACATGGACTGTAAAGAAATATATATAAAAATGAGAGAAATTTGATAACTAGAAATATCTATATACATGATAAGTAAGAACTGTAAGTAACCTGTGATTTAGAGCATGAGATTGTTATATAAACGGGTTAGGACATATACAAGATTTCACAAGGATGGGATTTTGATCACATAACTATTTTCTACTCATCCTCCCCAATCAATACACAAGGATCTAGTCAAGTTACGTTACCTTGTACAAGAGGTTTTTATCATGTTTGCTCACGTGATCATGAGAGTACAAGATTGCACAAGAGTATACATGAAAGCGGTGTACATGAAATACAAGATGTTCATGAAAAGCACATGACAACTGTATCTGATGCACCCCGAGGAAGATAACATCGTATGACAAGATCCATATAGTACCAATCCGTGATGATAATGTGACAGCATCATGTAAAGTAATCTAGAGCAAGAATATAAATCCTAACAAGTATGAAATGATCAGAGAATGTACTCGCCTGTCCCCTGAATGACTGATATGAATGGATGTTCGAATTGGTGTCACAGAGTCCTATTTAGAGAAAACAGGTTATTTAAGTGCTCAAATTGAAATAATGGAAATCTGTAATGCAAACTACATGATTCTAAGTCAACTAGGTCAAAGTCAACTATTGGTCAACTTTGGTCAACTGTCTAGGTCAAACTAGGTCACACTTGGTCTAAGAAAGTTAAATCAAATCAAACTAGGTCAAATTGGGTTAATGGTTGACTTACAGTTGACTATTGGTCAACTGGTCAACTCTTGGTCCACTTAGTCAACCCTTGGTCAACTAAGAGTCAAACTATAGTTTACAAGTCTAAATAGGCCTAGTGTGTCTATTTCTAGGTCAACCTAGAGTAAGTTGTTCTCATATAATAACATTACCTACCTTAAGATGTCATATATACCTATACTAATATCCTAAGTTTAACTCATACACAAATAGACTCTAGATTCAAACATATACATATTCTACATTATTGCACACATTTACATACCTTATAGATAACACTTACTATAGTTAGATAGGTATGCCATACCTATACTCAACCCAAACTGGCCATTCAATGCTGTTATTGTTTACATTTCACCTATAGCTCAAGGCAATATATTCATACATATATATGTAACACAAAACCAATTATCAACATATATCCTAATCTCTAATATCTACTAACCCAAAACCCTCTACTAAACCCATTGCAAACCTCAAGGGAGATCTGAACATCAAGCTCTCAGGATATCCTCAAAATTGGACCCAAACTTCCAAATCTCAGATACCAAGTTACCAAGTCCACTGACCAAATGCCAAACCATGCCTAGCCAGGCCTTGGCAGGGCCAAACATAGCCAAGCAGTGGCCTTGTTCACTGCAGGCTCACTGCACTGCTACTGTTGTTGGCAAGTTGCCAAGCCAGGCCTCCCATCTAGCAATCCAAGGCCAAGTTAGGCCAAGGCAAAGCAACCCTCTACTGGACTGCTACTGCTCATGGAAAAAATTGATGGAAGCATGCATCAATGCTCAAGACAAAGCAAGCCAAAAAACAAAACAAGTCCAGACCATTCAATGGCCAGACCCCTCCCCTGCTATCCAGTCACTCTAGACTTCCTACTGCTATGCCTAACCTTCACTCCTCACTATACATACACACACACAAAATATCTATACATACACACATATAGATATACATATATATATCAGATTTTGTATACATTCCTAAGTAAATTTTTAAACCAAATCCTAATAACAAACATCCAATATACTTCTATACAGAAACATACATAAATACATATACACCCATTTGAGTCCACATAATCATAGGAACCAATTCTCAGCCTTTATTAGAACCCATACTCAGTCCAAGGGATACATCCACATACTTCCAAACCTCAAATTCCTCTCTGCTCTGTCTATCTTTGCCTGCAATGGCTGTATTAGCTTGCTGCATCATCATGCAACTACTGTTGTTGCATGCTCACTCCTAAACACTGCTGCTATCATCTTCTCTTATCCAACCTAACTCTCAATCACACTCTCAATTCACTGAACTCAGATTACATATATATATATATATATATATATATATATATATATATATATATATATATATATGTATATATATATATAACCTGAAACAGGTATATAACATATACATACACAGATACCCAATTTCGAATTACCAAAATCAATGTCAGCAAAAAAACCAATCAAACATCATGAAACCAAATTCGACAACTGGACTCAGGTATCAATGTAAACTCCCTTTTGAAAATGAATTTGAACATTTGAAAACAGTAAACTACCTATATCAGTGTATCAAAAGAAAACATGAAATTGAACCAAAAAAAATGTAAACCAAACCAAAACACTCGTGTCCTATGGGAATGTATGCCAACATGGTTGGGCGGTCTAGTCGTGTCCTACTGTGTCAATTAGTGACACAAAATGTGTCTAAACAAGTGTCTGGACTGGTATCACTGAGGGTAAACTATGCAGTAAAAGGGGCTCGTGTACGCGTGTCGAGCCCTCTAGGATACGACACACAAACCCACAAGTGTCGTGCACGTGTCCACAATTAGTCTAGGTCTAGGTCTATGTGTATACGTGTCTGTCTCATGTACACGTGAGTCGTGTCGAGAGTTACACGTGCGTATCAGTGCAAAAAATTTCTGCGTGTACAGTGCGTGTGCGACAGTACAGGATCCGTGCGAGCTCGAGAACTCCCTCGACACTCAATCATTTCACCTAAAATTTTGTGGGTGGCCTGACAGTCATGGCCCCCACGAGCACACCAAATTTGGTGTGTCGAAGTGTCGTATACAGTGAGATAGGGGACCCGAGCAGCAGGACACAGCACGGGGATGTCATGCAGCGTGTTCGTGTCCATTTTGGACACGGACACGAGTCCAAATCGTGCTCAGTCAGTAGGGGATTTAAAGTACACATATAGGGCTACACAATCATGTAATTAGTTTTAAAAATTACTAAAACACTTTCCTATGTGGCATTTCATCGAACATATGTTTAAAAATACCGATACGTGTCCGATACGGACACGAAATGGACATGAATTTATACCAAACTTGGGCTACACCTAGGGGAACCCTAAATGAATGTATCTATGGGAATAAAGTGGGAATTTATTATGGTTTGATAGGTTTTACCTATTGAGGGTGAATCCTCAATGCAAAGGGTTAAAATGAGAGTCCTCTATTGAACTCCTATTGTCCAAAGCTCTTCAAATCCTTCCTATGAAGCCTCCTCTAGCTTCCACTATAATAGAGGGTGATGATTCAATTGATTATGATCAATTTGGACTTAATTTGGATACTAGGAAAAGAAATTTGGGGAGGAACAGTTAGGGTTCTAAGAAATTATAAAAAGAGGCAAAGGCTTTCTTAATGATGCTTTATAGGAAGGGGGGCACTTGATGGCTACCATTAGACGAATTAGGGTTAGGTTTTAGGTCTAGATGAGTGGCTAGGAGTTGTCTACCCAATTCTAAGCCTTCATATTGGTTCAAGTAGTCATAAGGCTTCTTTTTCATAAATATCCTAAGAGTAAATATCCTTCCTAGAAATATCTAGATATTAATAATCTTGTCATTACTAGGTTACCCTAATCAATACTCTAAGATCAAGGCTAATCTAGATTAGGCTAAACTTCTAGGTTAGTCTCTAATAATTCAATTAGTACAAAATTAATTACTCAAAATTCATTTTCATTAATAAGTCAAAAATGACCAAAATACCCTTAGGCTAAAAAGTTGTAATTAGTCATCCTAATCACATGACTAGGCTCCCATGGTCATGGTTAGTCTCTAGGCTTAGAAAATTCTAGGGTTACACTAGTCAACCATCAAAATCACAAAGTCGTGGTTTTAAATAGTTTTAAATTAATTAAAAATCACCAAAAATTATAACATGGTTTAAATATCATTATTAAATGATTATAATTACAAAATTTTAAAATTACCCTCATTTTAGAAACTGGGTGCTACATTGGGGCATGACAGTACTCCTAACTGGGTCTGGGCTAGGTTTATTTTTTTTCAAGCCCATGCACAGCCCCGCCCCACCCGTATTTTATTTTATAAAAATTCAAAATCATTAGACAGGTGGTGCTCATGGAAATGACCTGCTAGCCCCAGTCCCGACCGTACTCCTAATTGGGTCCGGGCTGGCTTTATTTTTCTTCAAGCCTGCGTCCCAACCCCCCATGCGCGAATTCTATTTTGTAAAAATTCAAAATCATTAGAGAGGTGGTGCTTATGAACTAATGACCTCTCAATTAAATACCTATCAGCCACTCTGTAAGCAATAGTTCCATTTTTTTAATTTCAGCTCGTACGAGCTTAGTTAAATCTAGTGTCTCCCGCACACGATTTTTAGCCGGTCGTCATATCATTTCAGACTCTTCGTGTTGACCTTGTCCGCACTGGCTTTGTCATCATCTCCCCATACGCACCCCTCACGCACTCTGCGTGCGTCAGAGCTCCACGAGACGGTGATGACTTCTTTCGACGCTCGCAACTCAATACCTCGTTGTCACGACCCGGTCTCGAATATTCGAATATGAGTCGAACACGACCAGCCTTCATCGCTAGACTCGACGAAGTAAGCTGTATAATCCAAGGAGAACTCCAAGTCACAATGTACATAAACATCACAGCTACTATACATATTTCCAAAGACCAACACAATCCACAAGTTACTTAATAAAATGATAATGTCGGAGACAAATCTGGTAACCTGAATAAATATATAATCCTAAAATCTCAATACAATATACATGATAAAATCTCTAAAACAATATAAGAAAAAGATCTAATCTATAACTCTGCAAATCCTAAGTCCATCCTGAAACATAACTCCTTCCTGGATTCGGGCACTGGCCCATAAAGATGATACGACATCCTCAAGTATACCTGTAACATATCCTATCAGGAAAAGAGCAAAGTAAACCCCCGACAAGAAGCACTAAACAAAGTAAACTGAAATGCAAGAATAAGGAACTATAATATGAACTATGGTATAACAACTGGAATATGAAATTATAGTACAGGAATTGGAACAATGAAATTATAATACAAGATCTAGAATAATGAACTCGACTATCAGTATAATATGCATTTGAAATAACTATCAGAGTATGTGAACGACAGGGGTGAGCAACTGAGTGAACAATGGTGGTATGGCTTAGAGTCCCACGTGCACGATATGAGACCTAAGCTATTAAATAATGCTTAGCTATCGCTTAGGTTTGGTCACATATTTGTAGTATTTTTCCTTCCTAATGTACAAGTAAAGAACACTAACATGATGAACAATGAACGATGAACAATGAAACAATGAACAATGTGTGTACGACATGTCCTATATGAGAACATGAAACAATACAGAAATATAGAGTAAAGAGTTTGATTCGATATACTTGCCTTTGTCATTGCAAATTAATGTTTCCAAAGCCTCCACCTAGAGTAGGGCAAGAATAGGTCAGAATCTAATCAATGGTATTAGCTAGCTATTTGCTACTACCAAAATGATTATTATATACTAGCTAACCATAAACTTGACTGCACATATAGCTACTAGCTAACTAGGGACTAGCAATATAATACTACTAGTAAAAACAGTTTTTAAAAGATAACTAGAACTTGAAAGCGATTTTAGTTTAGATAAACTATTAAAAAGATGTTTATTAGCAAAACTAATCTAGCAACATAATTTACTAGTTTTAGCAAAATATAACAAGAAGATAGTTTTAGTCATAATAATATAGTAAAATATATTTTACAAAATATTCATTACAATTCAGCTTTAGACTAATTAAGAACACTTGACAATATTTCTAAAGTAGTACAAAAATCATAACCATAATAATTTAACCCTGCAATGTAGTTTTACCGGTTACATATATTCATATATATATATATATATATATATATATATATATATATATATATATATATATATATATATATATATATATATATATTAAAATATATATATATATATATATATATATATATATATATATATATATATATATATATATATATATATATATATATACACACACACTAATATTAAGATAGACCTTTTGTCACGATCCGCTCCCGCTTTTCAGGATATGAGTGCGTGTCCAAGCCAGCCTACGCCGCAATGTCGGTGGTAGAACGTTGTCTAGCCACAATGCTCAAAATCACAACTAAATGCTCATTCACAAAATTAAACTAAATTACAATATTCAAAGATTTACATTTGATACAAGGTACAATGTCTCACAATTTATAAAGAATAACTAAATAAAACTCAACTATCTAACTAATCTCTAGGTTTTGACCTTCGAGTCTCTATCTCTCCCTGTATGGTCCATAGAACAAAACTAGGAAGCACGTCATCCTCACCTATATCAACGATCCAGTCTAGAAAGGAACGAGTACATTCTAACAGCAGTTCAAATAATTGACAAAATCTATAAAATTGTAAATAATATTAAAATACATGATGGGTGGTGTATAAACATGAATCATGGTATAAAATATGTGAGTAAAAACAGAAGAGCATGGCATCCAAGACAAGAAAGTGACAGGAACTGTAATATAGCAAGACTATATCTAACTAGTGATTTGAAATAAACTTTTGACATGTAAATGGTTAAGGAGTAAATCCGGCACCCCGTACATGAATTATGCGACTGCTATTAGATACGATCAGATATTTTAGAATATTTTTTGATATATTTACATGTCTACTAATGTACTTCCCTGTCCGACTAGTACTCATGTGTAGCACCCAATTTCTAAAATGAGGGTAATTTTGAAATTTTGTAATTATAATCATTTATTAATGATATTTAAACCATGTTATGATTTTTGGTGATTTTTAGTTAATTTAAAAACTATTTAAAACCATGACTTGTGATTTTGATGATTGACTAGTGTAACCCTAGAGTTTGGCTAAGCCTAGAGATTAACCATGACCAAGGGAGCCTAGTCATGTGATTAGGATAACTAATTACAACTTTTTAGCCTAAGGGTATTTTGGTCATTTTGACAATTTTGTGAAATTGTAATTTTGATTAATTAAATATTGTGCTAATCTTTTAGTTAAGCCTTAACATAGAAGCTTAACCTAATCTAGATTAGTCTTGAGGTTAGGATCATGGTTAGAACATTCCTACTAAGTGCCAAGGTTAGTAATATTTAGATATTTATAAGTAGGATATTTTCTTCTTAGGATATTTGTGAAAAGAAAGCCTAGAACCAATAGGAAGGCTTGGAATTGGGTGGAATGATTTTAGCCACTCATCTATACCTAAAAAAACCCTAATTCCCTTAGATGACCAGCCATCAAGTGCCCCCCTTCCTATAAAGCATCCTTAAGAAGGCCTTTGCCTCTTTTTACAAGTTCTTGAAACCCTACTTTGTTCTTCCCTAATCTCCTTCTATAATATTCAATTGAGCCCAAATTGAGTCAAATCAATTGCATCATCATCCCCAATAATAGAAAAGACTTGTGGAGGCTTGCTAGCGAGGTTTGAGGACGTTTGAACCGTAGCAAATCGAGGAAAACGTCAAATCGAGGCTCTTTACATTGAGTTTGAACACTCAATAGGTAAAACCCTACAAACACCTATAAATTTCTAATTTCTTTCCATAGATACATCCATTTAGGGTTCCCCTAGGTGTAGCCCAAGTTTGGTAGGAATTCATGTCCATTTCGTGTCCGTATCGGACACGTATCGGTGTAATTAAATGGTTGTTTGATAAAATGCTTGAATGGGATAAATTTTACTAATTTCGAAAACTAATTACATAGTAGTGTAGCCCTATAGGTGGGGATTAATAATCTCCAACTCTGAACACGAGGGCACTTGTGTCCGTGTCCAAAACAGGGTCGGACTCGCAACACGAGACACCGCACGGGGCTCGTGCGGCTGCCCTGTTGCTCGACACTGATAGCGGTCACGATACTGAATCTTATGACACAAAAATTTATGGACACGAGCGGGCAAACACTGAAAACACATACACAAAATTTGAGGAGAAACCATCGAGTGGTTAGGGAGAAATCGGGGCTGCACCGATTTTCGACTGTCTGTGCACACACGAAAATCTCCCCTGATACGCGCTTCGCGCGTGGACACGCGACTTCGTGGACACGACTCTGGAACCTAGATGCATACCCTGACACCCCACCTAGCTACTGACACGTGCACGTGACACATGGATGTCTGTGTCATGTCCTGGATCAATCGACACGCATGCACGAGGAATAACTTGACTGTTCACTGATACTTCATATTTTCGTGAATTGGACACCTCGTGTCCACTTATGTGGACACGAACACACCCCCTTGATACGTTTAAATATGAGGAACACTCCTACGCACCTGATTTTGGGTTTTCATATGAATTTAGGTTTAAATTTGAGTTCAAAATTGAAATATAACAGTGGGTTGTGTATGAACTGATACATGTTTCAGTTCAGGGTTTTTGATACTCATACCTTAGCTTCTAGGCAATTACCTTAGCTTACCCTATTACCTTACCAAGGTAAACTCACTATCAAATCCCTAACTTAGTTTCTAGGCACTTCTACCTCAACATGGTATCCTAATACCATGCCCTCGTATTTCGATACCATGCCATGGTATCTTGATACTCTAATTTCATATCTAGAAGTATCTTAGACTTTACCCTTTCATAGGGTAAATCCTAATTACCTCACTAGTATACCATACCTCAAGATGGTCACTAACACTCTAACTAACTCTCCCACCTAAACATTCAAGGGTTAATGGGCTGATTTGAGATGGAAAGGATGGATGGATTAATAAATGTGGGTGAATGGATATATGGATATGTATGTTTGAATGGATGAATGAAAAATGGTATAAATGAATGTTTGGATGAATGTATAAATTAATGGATGGACTATGGCTAAATTGGATGCATAAATGAATGACTGAATGAATCGAGGAATGTGGGTGGAAGAATGAATGGAAGGATTAATGAGTGGTGGATGAATTGAGTATGGATAGAAGATTGTATGGATTAATGGATGTGGAAGATTGTATGGATGAATGATTGTATACTGTAGCCTGCTGCAAGATTGTATGGACTATTATATTATAGCCTGAGTCGTGTATATATATTATATTTTAAATATTGCTTGTGCATATATATATATATATATATATATATTTTTTTGTGCATATATATATATATATATATATATATATATATATATATATATATATATATATATATATATATATATATATATATATATATGCACAAGCAATATTTAAAATATATAATCAATTAGTTGCAACATATACAAAATCTTTTCTAAACAAAACTCTACTTACGTAACTATATTTCCAAAAATAAAATATCCAATCAGTATCAATATATATATATATATATATATATATATATATATATATATATATATATATATATATATATATATATATATATATATATATATATAATCGGAATCATGCGAATTGGCGCGATCGAAATATAATCGAATAGTCTAGTCATGATCAAAAGGTCGTTAAGGATGATTCAAATCGGAATCATTCTAACACGATCGATTGTGTAATTATGATCATAGAATTCTAGGTGCGATTATGAATCTAGTGGAAGGAAATCAAATTAGGTTTAAAGATGACGATTCAAAAATAGAAAGATAAGGAAGAAAGGAAGAACAACCAGTTTATTGAGAAGATGGTAACTAGAAATAAGGCACAAATCAATTTGGAACCTTAATAGTCATATGCCAATAAAGGATGTAGCCTCTATGGTATTCAAAAATCGTAAGCACATCCGAAGTCACTTTACCGAGAATTTATGTCTCGCTAGTGTACAGCTAGCTGTAATAAACTCTTGGTTCCACGACTCAAGCAAGGATACGGTAACGAATACCTTATCAACTATATCCAATCTAGACATAACAACTTAAAGATGAAGATAGGACAACCAAGATATAGTTTAATAATGTTCGATAACCCACGCTTATCTGGAATTACTTCAACTTAGGGGTCATGCCTCGTCAGTGCGTTATTGGCTGCAGTGCCCGTAATATCCATAATTCAAACAAATGGTAACAGTGCGCTGCTGTCTTGCCATTATGAGTTATCAAACACAATTCCAACAATTCCGTAGAATTTCAAAGAAGATTCTAGAATTTCAACAAGTTGATCATGATAGAAAAATATAAGTATCTGTTCCTGAAGAAAAGTATCAATTTTGAGAATCCAACAATAGATCAGGAAGAAATGATTGAAGACAAGAGAAAGATAAAATTTACTTTTGTTTTCTCTAATATTCAAGATCGAACCTATATATATTCTTGAATTTCCACAAAACTAACTCGGAGTAGATATATGGGTAACAGATCATGTTTAAGCTCGAGCTCTTATGAATGGAAATAAAATTTAGACTCATAGGGAAAACAGTTACTTATGGCTAGTGGAAATTAAGTAATTGACACGGTAATGGTGATAATATTAGAGAGGACATAAAATATAATTTAAACCAATAATCAATATTGGGGTTGAATTTTAGGAAGGCCTAAGTTACTGAGTGAGCAGTCTACCCACCTTTGATCATACCCTCGTATTAGATACAACAATTATCCTTCTTGGAGAATTTTCTAAGTGTCTAACAGGAATTCAATAAGCCTTTACCTAAATCACATAGCATGTATAGCAACCTTAACTACCTAATAGTCAATCTGAATACGAGACTCATATTTCTAGTCATCCACCTAAAATCAACTTAACCCTAGTTGTGAATGAACATTTCCTAATCTTAGGCACGCAATAGTGCGACTAACTTAAGTATTATCACGAGTTCGCAATATTTTGCTAAGATTAACCTGCATGGGCCACCAGAAAAACTTGTCACGACCCGCTCCCGTTTTTCGAAATACGAGTGTGTGTCCAAGCCAGCCTACGCTGCAGTGTCGGCGGTAGAACAATGTCTAGCCACAATGCTCAAAATCACAACTAGATGCTTATTTACAAAATTAAACTAAATTACAATATTCAAAGATTTACATTTGATACAAGGTACAATGTCTCATAATTTATAAAGAACAACTGAATAAAACTCAACTATCTAACTAATCTCTAGATTTTGGCCTTCGAGTCTCTATCTCCTCCCGTATGGTCCATAGAACAAAAGTAGGAAGCACGTCATCCTCACCTGCAGTGTCTTGACGGATACGCCTCGATTTCGTCGCGTACGCACAACAAAATCGAGTTCCGTCGAATCCTACACGTCCGTAACATCTGTGCGCGTTTTTCAATGCTTACAATTTGCGACCACGTCACTTGGTTTGTCGGGGTGCACGTCATATCTGTTAGTTTTTCTATGTTTTGGAAATTTTTGAAAATAGTTTTTCTGAAACTTTGGATATGAAAATAATTGCATACAGTGCGTAACAAATTAAACTACGAGAAGGGAATCAAAGAGCTATAGGTTGTCACCCCCAGTTTTCAAAAACAGTAGTATTTTTGTCATTTTACATTTTTAATATTTTTAATATTTATTTTATTATTTATGATATTATTTTGGGGTTGAAATTTATTTTATTATTTATGATATTGTTTTGGGGTTATTTGAGTCGGGTTCGAATTTTAACTCAATCCAACTTGAAACGGGGACCCGGAGGGTAGTTTGACTCTAGTGGGACCCACACACTAGTTAGACATGACCCACATAATATTAATTTTAGTCCAAATGATATTAATTTTAGTTAGTAGTTAGACTAATTATTTATGGATAGGTTTATTTTAATTAGAGACTTAAAACTAGACTAAATTGACCTCAACCTTTAACCCATTCTTAATTTAAATCAAATAGATTAGTGGAGGACATTTTGGACATTCAAATAGGGGACACCTCACCCTTTTTGGGCAGCCATCTATGGGGGGGATAAGGAGTGAGTCACTCCTTCATTCATTTGTTTTCATCCACTTTCTCTCTCTTGTTCTTTCCCAAATTAATTTAGAGATGAACCTCCATTGATTTCATCTCCAAATCAATCCTTTCTTCCACCAAATCTTTTTTATTTCTCCTCTACTCCGTGGTTAGAGGGTGCTAGCCAAGTTTGGGAGGATTCGGAGCTCGTTCGTGTCCTTTTAGAATCTCTATATGTCGGTGTCGTGTCGGAAGGATTTTTCTTTGAATCTCTCTTCCGAAAGGTATAATCTCTCCTCTAATCCATCCCAACATGCATATAGAAATATTTTGAACCCATAAGAATGACCCCCATGGTTGTATCTCCATTTGTGTCCATTTTGTGTCCATTTGGAGGTCATAGGAGTGTCCTTTGTGTTGTGGTTGTGTTCATGTAGGAAAATCCCAAATTTGGACACACTATGTGTTGTTGTTATGTATGAATAAATTATTACATGTTTAATCTCTTATTTTTGTATTGGAGATGTGTTCTATAGTGTCTCATATATATATATTAGTGTAGAGAGTGAGTTCTTAATATATTATGTTATATACTTGTGTTTCTTTTGTCTCAAACTACCTAAATTCGTCATAATATTTATCCACGTTTTTAGTAGCAATAGTAACTTAGAAATGTCATAACTTTTAGCTTAAAAACTCCGATTTATCCCGTTTTTTTTAAAAGAATCGTATCAAAGTTAGCTTTCCAAATATATATTTTAATAAGCCAAATTCGTTCTGAAACTTTCTGAAAATTATTTGAGTGTCAGCTGTACGAAAGACGAACGCGTTTCGGTGTTTTTGCGATTTCGGGAGCTTTCGGACACGAAAATGCGATCCGTTTAAAGTTTCGGAAAGCTAACACAAAGATCTATAACATACTTAATCCTAGAATTTAATGAATGCTTAAATTGTACAGTATTGTTTTAAGTAGAAGATACTATACGACATATGTATTTGTGTATCCTTGTATGTACAAATATGTAGTATGCATGTGTATATATATATATTATATGTGGTGTGTTAAGAGAATGTAATATAATATAGAGTATGAATAAATGATATAATGTATGAAAGTATATCATGTATTCAAATATGTATGTATAGGTGCTGAATGGATGAAATGCAAGCATATGGGTAATGCAAGGTATTGAAACATGTATGCAAGTATCCATATATAAGTAACGTAATCAAGTATGAATATATGCTATATATGAATGCCAACATGATAGGAATGTATGATGCCATATTAGCACTTAGCACATGTTCATATGTTAAAACCCCCTTCTACATGTTGACAGTAACCCCAAGCATGAATACACATAAAACCTACTTACTGTTATGAGTAAACACTTTGTTATGATTAACACCCACACACACACATGCTAAAACCTATGCTTTACATGTTATTTCTTCTATGTGACACAATGAACCCTTGCTAAATGTTATCCTTCTAACATAATCCCCTCACACTTGAACACATTGTACTGCTATGTACACATTGCCATATCCATATTCATGTATCACTCACTCCTTACTTATGCACCTTGCTTGTAATAAAAATATATATGAATATATGTAAGGTGTGTTGATAACTTGTGTAGCTTTATGATTTTGTGTGAGTGTTAGTCTAGGCTTGGTTAGGCCTAATGAGACTTGTTAGTCTAGATTTAGACCTAGTACTGCCTAGTTAACTAGTTTGACTAGTACAGTTGACCAGTTGACCAAAAATCAACTGTAAGTCAACACTCGACCTAGTTTGACTAGATTGTTGATCGAAGTTGACCTAGAGTTGATTTGACTTAGAAGAACCTAGGATAATATAGATTGCTCGTAGAGATTCATTTATTACAACTTGAACACCTTGTAACCTGTGTTGCTTTAAATAGGACTCTGTGGCTTCAGTTGGACCCCCTATACTTATCAGTTGTTCAGGTTATCAGGCGAGTACATTCTCTGATCATTTCATATCCTGCTTAGAATTATTTCCTGCATTAAATTACTTTACTGGTTACTGTCACGACGGTCACACGGATTGGTACTATATGGATCCTTTCTTGAGATGTTATCCTTAGGGAGCATGGGGTACTACATGTTCTGTGCGTTTCACTTACATGGCGTATCACTGGCTTCACTGGTTCTTTGATCACTTGCGACATATACTCTTATGAGTAGAGTCTCCTAGAATCTCTTATCCCATTTATTGGTCTCCTAGAATCACTCATTTATGGGCATCCAGTATCACCCTTCGGGGGCCTTGCATGGAATCATAACATAACCTGGCTGGATCCTTGTGTATTGATTGGGGGTACGGGGGAGTAGAAATGGACATGTGAATAATATCCAAGTAGTATTATCAGAATCTTCCATAGTGTCTTATCAGAATCTCCTACCATTTACATGTCTATATTGTACTCTGACTCACTAGCCACTGTTAGTTCTCTATGTATAGTAGATATTTCTATTACAGTTCTCTTTCTGTTTACATACTGCATTTCTTTCAGTACCTGTATCTTACTTTACTGCATGATATATTTCTAACCTGCTATGATCTGTTGAGATGTACTGTACTCGCTCCTGTCCTGACGGGACATGTTGATAAATTTTACAGATAGCCTGGAGGTTGCCTGCTAGCCTAAAGGAGACACGTAGGTTGTATAGATAGCTAGGGTTTTGCTCATAGTTTATTTTCAGTTGTCTTGAGTTGTATTTATGGATTACTGTATTTGAGTTTTGAGATGTATTTCTGGGTTTATGTATCTTAGACACTTAGACTTCTATCTCCTGTATCTCTTTTGGATTTCATGTTTTATCTATCTTTATCATGCTCTACCTTAGATGTGATTGAGACTGTATCTGCTATGTCACCCATTCGGAGAGTATAAACGGCTTAGCATTATATTGTTAGATGATGTGACCTAGGACAACGTTCTAGCCGACACTGCGGCGTAGGCTGGCCATGCTTGTTCTCGTACCCTAACAGTGGGTGCGGGTCGTGACATAGGTGGTAGAACTTTGTCCAGGTGGAATTTCAAAACTTGTGACGACCCGCACCCGCTTTTCGGATACGAGATGTGTCCAAGTCCAGCCTACGTCGCAGTGTCGGCGGTAGTACGTTGTCTATAATAAGCATTATCCATACAAGTACACAGTTTACATTTATCATCCACAACTAAGTTATAACAAAAAAGTAAACTCAAGTCTCAATAAATAATTTAAAGAAAGATCCACTACAACTCAAAATAGACTCGGGAACAAATCTGCTAAAATAAATAAAACCACTGAAAATAAAAATTGCTAAGCTCACTAGCGAATAACACGAAAAAGCATAAGAAAGAAATATGCTACTCCGTATAGTAGAAGTAACCGACACATTGGTAACGTCAGTGTCACCAAGATATACACCATAAACCTTGGGGCAAACCATGCCGTCTAAAGCTGAAAAACAGTTATCCAGTCAGGATTGGAGCAAGATCACCATAACTAACATACTAATAATATACAAGCACGCAGAATAGCAATAAGGAAATGATGAATATAAATGATATAAAGAGACCATATTCATCAAACTAGTTGCGTCAACACCACAACATAATGGAGTTGTTGAACGCAAACATAGACATCTACTCAATGTTGCTCGATCCATTTTTTCAAGCTCACTTGCCTAAACGTTTTTGGTGTATGCCATACTCACTTCACCTTACCTCGTAAATAGAACACCAACGCCACTTCTTAAAGCATGACACACCCTTTGAAAAATTGTTTAATAAGGTACTAACTACTCTCATTTACGATTTGCATGTCTGTGTTTTGCGTCAACTCATCCTACCAAGCCAACTAAGTTTGATCCATGTTCAACTAAGTGATTTTCCTCGGTTATCCTCACGGCCAAAAGGGTTACAAAGTTTATGACTAGCACAACACAAAGTTTTTGTGTCAAGTGATGTTTCATTTTTTAGGACACCTTTCCATACCAATCCAGCACAGATTCGACTTATGTATCTCATATGCCCATCTTTCAAACACAGCCATCTTATTTGATTTTGAACCTACAAATCCTTTTGTCCCTAATCCTGGAGTTTTAATTTATGATAACACTCCAGGGGAGACACCTTCAACTGAAAGTTCGTTATCTAACTCTAATGATAATCTTTCTACATCCATAGATCCAATCACTCCATTACCTTCAGAACATCTTACACCCATCATCACACCTCGCCGGTCCTCCGGGCCTACCAAAACTCCAACATTTTGCAGGACTTTCACATTGAGGCAGCCCTCCCTCACGACCTGCACCATCATCTCCACTGAACAAGGTCATCCTTAGGTACTGATCTCCTTCTCATGTATTGTCTTATGATACTTTCTTATAATCATAGCCTTCACCACTAAAATCACTATCCAGAGAAACCTACATTTTCACAGGCAATGCAAAGTCCATTGTGGAGAGAGGTTATGCACAAAGAAGTACAAGCTATCCAAGCAAACAATACTTGGAGCTTAATGCCTCTACCCCCCATAACGACCCATTGGGTGTAAATGGGTTTACAAGATCAAACTCAATCCAGATGGGACAGTTGAACGATACAAGACACGATTGGTTGCTCAGGGATACAACAAAGTTGAAGGGGTTGATTATCGTGAAACATTCGCCCCTGTAGCAAAATTGACAACGGTGAGAGTGCTTCTCAGCCTAGCAGCTATGCAAGGTTGGCATTTACATCAATTGGATGTAAACAATGCATTTCTTAATGGTGATCTCCATGAAGAAGTGTATATGAAGATTCCTCCTGGGTTCGGACAAAAGGGGGAGACTAGAGTTTTCAAGCTGCATAAGTCCATTTACGGTCTAAAGCAAGCTTCACGTCAATGGTTTATTAAACTTTCAACCACACTCAAATCAGCAGGGTTTCAACAATCTTGGTCTGATTATTCATTATTTGTCCGAACTCGCCGAATAAATTCATTGCTTATTAGTATATGTTGATGACATAATCTTGGCAGGAAATAGCTTGGATGATATTGGACACCAAACAATTTCTTTCAAGTCATTTCAAGCTTAAGACATGGGACAACTTAGTACTTCCTTGGGATAGAAGTTGCCAGATCAAAGCAAGGCATAGTTCTATGTCAAAGTAAGTATGCCTTGGAGATTCTTGAAGACACATGGTTTCTTGGTGCCAAGCCCGCACGTTTTCCAGTTGATCAAATTTGTCACTCACACAGGCAAGTGGAGATTTGTGGATGATCCATCTCAATACCGATGGCTTGTAGGATGGCTCATATACCTCACCATTACGAGACCATACCTTATTTATGCCATGCACATGTTGAGTAACCTTATTTATGCCATGCACATGTTGAGTCAGTTTATGGACAAGCATAGACAACCACATCTTGAGGCACACACAAAGTTTTGAAATATATCAAACAAGCACCTGTCAGAAATTCTTTTGCCTTCCACGGGATCTTTGGAGTTGAGGGCTTTTTGTGACGCTGACTGGGCTCGTTGCAAGGACACAAGGAGATCATTAACTGGATATTGTTTTTTCCTTGGAAACGCACCAATTTCCTAGAGGACAAAGAAGCAAAGTACAGTATCTCATCCAAGTACGGAGGCGGAATATCGCTCTATGGCTACTACTGTTGTGAGGTACTTGGTTACGAAATATATTGAAAGATTGAACGTAAACCACACACGTACTTTCTATTTCTTCTTCTATTCTTGATCTACTTTCAATAAAACCATAGATTTTCCTTCCAATTCTTTTCTTCAACCTCAATTCTCTATTCTAATAGCAAATTTGAGTACATTTGCACCATTGTTTACTCATTTGGGAAGAAGACCTTATCAATTGGTATCAAAGCCGTACGATCTACATTCGGAGCGTACGGAAGTCTGATCTCGAGCATCCATGTCGTCTGGCGAGGCTTGCGGAGGGGCAGCGACGTCCGCGGAGGAACAACGACGCCAGTCGAAGCTTCGGGTCAGTATAGCTATGAATCTCATCAATAAGGTTGGAATTTTCTCCGCCGCCGCACATCATCCGTCGTGGCAGAGGTCTCCGCCGATGGACCCGCATCAATTGTACCATTCGACACGGCAGTCATGTCCGACTCTGTCACACCTTTACCTATCACTACAGTACCCGTACTTGTCATTCCATCTCTGCAACAGTTGTCAGCGTATACAGAGCAGCATGGAAAATATGTCTCGCTTGAATGATAAATAAAATAATAAATAATAAACATAAA
>JANAVB010035753.1:0-26442 GCA_029216955.1 Iris pallida
GACCTTCCCATTTTGGCTGGAACTTGCCGGCGGTCTTGTGAGTCATGACCATCGGCCTCCGGACTGCCAGAACGAGATCGCCCACTTGGAATATTCTGATTTTAATCTTCTTGTTAAAGGCTCCGGAGATACGTACTTGGTATAGCTCGATTCTTTGCTGAGCCAGGAGGCACTTTTCATCTAAGGCCTCCAACTCATGTAGTCGGCGTCGGTAGTTGTCATCCGTCGTCAATTGATAAGTGAGGGCGACGCGGAGTGAGGGTATTTGAGTCTCTAATGGAAGAACTGCCTCACTCGTACACCAGGAAGAATGGTGTGTTCCCTGTGGCTGTTCAGATCGTGGTACGGTATGCCCATAAGCATTCACCAAGCTTTTCATTTCAGTCGCGTTTGTTCTTGAGTAACTTGATGATATTTTTGTTGAATGCCTCTGCTAACCCGTTTGCTGCCGGGTTGTACGGTGTCGAAGCAATATTCTGGATGCGATGCTTGTCGCAGAAGATAGAAGACGTAGCTTGCAAAGTGCAGACCATTATCGTGGATGATCCTTCGGGGCATTCCAAAGCGATAGATGACGTGATGCTTAAGGAAGCTGATCACGTTTGAAGTCTTTACTTCTGCGAGTGGGACAGCTTCCGTCCATTTGGAGAAGTAATCTGTGATTGCGAGTATGAAGCGATATCCTCGGGAGGAAGGTGGAGTAATCGGACCGATGATATCCATTCTCCATGCTTCGAATGGCCAGGACGCCACTGTCAGATGTAGAAATTCGGATGGTTGGTGGATGAAGTTCGCGTGGACTTGGCAGGCTTTGCACTTTCTTGTATAGTCTATCGCATCTGCTACCATCGTGGGCCAGTAGTAGCCCATTCGGCGAAGACGGTCTTGCAATTTAGGGCCAGGCTGATGGGCCTCGCAGACACCGTCATGAGCTTCTCGTACGGCTTCTTTGGCTTCTGTGTTTGACAGACACCGAAGCAATAATCCATCATAGGATCGAGATACAGCATTTTTGTCTCTGTATCGTAGAAGAATCTGAGAGAACGCCGTCTGATGGAGGTGGCTTCCTTTGGGTTCTTGGGCAGGATGTCGTAGACGACGAAGTCGATGAATGGTTGTCTCCAATCTGGGACATCGTCGATTGTCTGAGCGGAATAACTCGCCACGAATTGAACGTTGTTCTTGGGGCAGACCAGTTCGTGGCCTATCACATCTACCGATTGATGAGTATGATTTGGTACTGCTAGGGAAGCGGCCAGGCCTGCTAAGGCACCGGCTTCGATATTTCAGAGTCTGGGAACATGCTCAATGAAGAACCCGTTAAACGATGAGATGATGTCGATCGCTATCTGGTGATAGGGGATCATGTCTTCATGGCGTACCTCGTATAAATCTCAGATCTGGTTGACGATTAACTGAGAATCGTCGTATGCTTCAAGATATTCTACCCCCAGCTCTCTTGTAAGTTGGAGGCCAATGACCAAAGCATTGTACTCGGCCCATTGCTAGAGCAGGGTTCTGTGAGAGAATAAGCACGGTTAATCACCAATCCGGAAGGGAAAACTAGCACCACCCCGACTCCGACGACGATGTTTCCCTTGGGTCCAGTTCTCGAAGCACCATCAAAGAACATTCGCCATATATCATCGTGAGAGGTTGCATGCGAATCGGCGACCTCATTTAGGATTTCCTCATATATCCTGGACGACTCCGAGCCCGGGTGGGCTACTAAAAAGTCTGCCAGGGATTGACCTTTGACAGCCTTTTGCGGGACGAAGATCATATGATAAGGGGACAGCAATATTGCCCATGTAGCGAGGCGAGAGCTGAGTGCCCCTGGTTTAGTCATGAGGACCCTGAGAGGGTTGACTCGTGAGATCACATGTATTGTTTGTCCAGTGACATAGTGCCACGGCTTCTGAATGGCGAACACCAGGGCAAGGCATTCCTTCTCCACAGCGATGTATCGGCGCTCTGGCCCAATCATCATTCGACTGAGGTATATGGCTTGTTTATGGCCTGCATCATTGTTTTGTGCTAGCAGGGCGCCAAGGGAATGCTCTATTGCTCGTACGTAGAGCAGAAATGGTTTTCCAGCAACCGAGGCCACCAGGACTGGAGGGTTCGACAAATATTCTTTGATGCTGTCGTAGGCCCGCTGACATTCTTCGTTCCATACGAATGAGACGCCTTTCTTCATGAGGTGGGTGAATGGTCGACATCGCCCGGAGACGTTAGAAATGAACCTCCTGATGTAAGCTAGCCTCCCTTGAAGGCCTCTGAGTTTATGGAGATTTCTCGGGGGGGGGGCCATCTCCATAATTGCCTTTGTCTTCTCAGGGTCTACGTGGATACCCTGGGTGGTGGTGATTAAGCCCAAGAACTTCCCGCTGGATACACCCAGGAAGGATTTCGTAGGGTTCATTTTTAAATTTTGCGCTCACATCAGGTCGAATACCGTCCTCAGATCCTGCAGATGGTCTCCCTTACAGCGACTCTTGACGGCGATGTCATCAACATAGCACTCTACCGTCTTGTGTAAGTGGTCTCTGAAGATGATGCTCATGGCTCTTTGATATGTGGCACCGGTATTTTTCAAACCGAAAGGCATGACTGTGTAGCAGTATGTGCCAATCGGTGTTCGGAATGATGTATGCTTTTCGTCGTCAGAAGACATCTTGATTTGGTTGTACCCCGAGAAACCATCCATGAATGACATACGTTCGAAGCCGCAGGTGTTGTCAATCATGATGTCCGTGATAGGGAGGGGGAATTTATCTTTGGGCCATGCCTCGTTCAGATTGCGGAAGTCGATGCAGATTCGAATCTTCCTATTCTTCTTGAGGACGGGTACTATGTTGGCGACCCAGTCGGGATGTTGCTCCTCATAAATGAAGCCGCTGGTTATCAATTTGTTAACTTCGGCTTCGATCGCATCCATGATGCCCGGGCGGAAGCGTCGCTGTTGTTGCTTGACTGGCTTTGCATCTGGCCGAATGTGAGCTTGTGAAGGGCAACCTCGGGGTTTAGTCCTGGCATGTCTTCATAGCTCCAGGCGAACACATCAATATATTCTTTGACGAGTTCCAGCAGCGATTCCCGCTCTTCGTCTGTTAGGCTTTTACTGACGAAGATTGGTTTTGGAGAAGATTCGCTGCCGAGATCCACTTGTGTGACCCCATATTCAGTAGGAGGTTCTCTCTGTTCGAACCACTTTTTCTATTGTGTATCCAGCTGTTGGGCCCACGGCTCTAGCTTGAGGATTTCAGGGATGTCTTCATCTTCTTCATAAGCGTCGGCGAATGCCATGTTGACTGACAAGATTTGTCTGAATACATATCCGATGCTGGTATCTGAGTCAGAAGTTGGTGACGCGGTTGAACGTGAATGCCCGTCACATTCTTCATCTGAACTCTCAGGGGTCGTCGTAGGTGTTACATACCCTAATCCATATCGTATCTTGCTATAGTAGTCTCGTAGTTTGCCTGCCGAGACCGGTGTTCAAAGGTAATCATCGTCCAGTACCGTAGTTCAAGCCTGGCATCGTCTCCAGATCATACCCCTATTTCTGCATGAGATATTTGGATTGGGGGTTATAAAGATACAAAGGCAGTCTCCCGGCATCTGGCCCAAGGTCGACTTCTTCTATGGTGAAGGGATACAAATCGTCCTTCCAGCCAAAGATGATCGGATGGTCCCCTTCTTCGATTATGCGGTAAGCATCTTCCACTGGAGTAAGCTGGATCGCGATGTACACATTCGTCACCTGTGTGTAGGTGAGTGCCTATACCGTGTTCCATAGCATACATTGTACAAAGCTTATTAAGCTCGAGGTAGTTCAAAGATAGCCCTTTATTGATGAAGTAAGGTATCTTTTCTAGGGGGATTACATCATCTGCGAAGGGAACATCAGTGTGGGAAGCCACATACTTGGCTAACTCCGGTTCCTCTTCGACTACCCCCTGTATAAACGAAGACTGACAGGACGACCATGGCAGCTATCGTCAGAGGTTCAGTTGGTGGAGCAGAGCGTGGAGTTGTTGGCAGACTAGCGACCCCCAGTCTGGTGCTCGATGCTGGACGGGGAGTGGTTGGTTCGCTAGAAGTTCTAGGCCTTACATCGGGGTGACGACACTTCTTGGGAAGGCGTATCGTCATTGGCTTGTCAGAGAGATTGAGCTTCTCCGTTTGCGGCTGGCCGACTCTCGGCAGCCTGATTGTCAGTGGCTCCGTTGAGGGTCTTGGTACTTGGCCAGACCTTGGCAGCCAGATTATCATTTGCTCTTCTTGTGCCGAGAGGCTGATTGCGTCCTTACGCAGAGTGACGGTAAGGGGTGCAGACTTGCCACGTTTACGAGCTTGGAGATGGATCGTCAGAGGTTCTTCTGATCCTGTGGCTGTCTCGGTACAAACTTGCACATCTCCTTCACCAAGATGCTTCTTCAATTTTTCGTACAGACAGGAGTCTGAGTAGTAGGACTCGACCCCCTTGAAGGGATCTATCAGCAAATTCCGTCCTCACGAAGCCGTATTTGTCGACATATTTGAAGCACTGGTACATCATGGAAGGCACGATCATATAATCATGTATCTACGGGTGCCCCAAGAGGATGTTGTAAGAAGTATCTGCATCTATGACGTAGCAGGTGACTTCCGATTAGATATCGCCAATTTGACACTTCAGACGGATCTTTCCAATTGGGTAGCTCCTGTCCGAATTGAAACCGCTGATGGTGGTACTTGTAGGCGTCAGGCGATGCATTGGGATGCAGAGATGATGTAGCAGACCCTTCGGGATAATGCTTATGGAAGAGCCAGGATCAATGTGCATCCGATCCATCTTTACGTCGCCGATGTATCCAGTGTAGTATAGCGGACGATCATGCAGGTTGGTTTTGATGAGCATGTTCTGCGGAGTGAAGACAATATTGGGCATCGCTCCCGTGCAGGCGCTGTCTTGGAGATCTGCAGGCGGGTTTTCTCCCGTGAGGTTGACCTGAGCTAGGTATGCATCGACATTTTGGAGTGCATCACTCAAAGCCACACGAACATCCTTGGAGAGTCTCAGAAGCTCGTATAATGACAACTTGGCTGGTGTGTTGGCCAATTGTGCTGAGATGTCGAAGTTGTAGGGCTTCTCCAGCCCTTGTGATGCCTCTTTTCGGAGGGATTTGTCGAAGCGAGTCTCCCTCGGCCTAGGCTTGTCGGTCGTCGGAGACTGAGCCGGTCCCGGAGCATCAGTTGCAGCGGGCTGATGATTTTCAGCCGGGTTGTCAGCCACCGGTTGGGATTGTGCCCCAGACCGTATGACTACAGCTGTAGCTTCTTCGATATCTGCCGAGATTGTTCGTCAGGACCTGACTTTTCTACTATTCTTCTTGCAAATGGAAGATGGTGTGGGCTGAGTCACTTCTGGTACCAAGTCTGGATGGACCCACATGACCTCCCCTCGTGATATGGTGAGGGGTACTAGACCAGCAACCTGATCTCGGGGAGGTAGATTAGCAATCTCCATTGTCGCCAGAGGGATGGGGACCACACCGTCTTGAGTTTCTGTCGGAGGAAAACTGTCGAATTGTACTGACACCATATTGGCCGCGACTGTTACCTCTTCGAAATCGATGGCCAGAGCGTTCGAATCGATGAGGTTTTGGATGTACCGTTTTAGTTGGTAGCAGTCATGTATGGCATGGTAGACGTAGCGGTGGTAATGGCAGTACTTTGGGTTCTCCATGTCTGCCTGCCGCGATTCCTATCTTGGTGGAGGAAGCTGAATTCTGTTTCCTTGTATGAGCATGTCCAAGATGGGCTTGACGTGACCGTCTTCGAAGGAGTAAGTGATTTGCGGCCATTGTTTGTCTGTCGATTTTGTCTCAGGTTTCTGTGCTATGTCGCCCACCATAGCCTGCTTACCCCTACTGTCCCGATTATTGGAGGGGC
Organism: Iris pallida; assembly: GCA_029216955.1. Classification (NCBI taxonomy): domain Eukaryota; kingdom Viridiplantae; phylum Streptophyta; class Magnoliopsida; order Asparagales; family Iridaceae; genus Iris; species Iris pallida. The sequence continues at coordinate 5,941 of JANAVB010035753.1, forward strand.
TACCCCCATTGTCGTTGTTAGGACGCTTGCCCTTGTTTTCTCTGTCCGAGATGTGCAATCATTGACGAGCCTTCTTCAATCGTTCTTCGGTGCTAGTGGCGCTGATAATGAATGTCTTCCAGTCCTTGAATTGACTTTCGCCCATCCAGAGACTGATTGTTGGGAGCAATCTCTTTTGGCAAATTTTGATCAAGGAGGAATCAGGATTTCCAAATGGCAGCTTCATTGCGGTTTGGTGAAACTGCTCGATATAGTTTTTTGTCAGCTCTTTCTCCCCTTGGACGACGTCCATGAGGGTGGACATTGTGATGTCCTGTCCTACTTCGTAGAACCTCTCGAAGAACATGCGCTTGAAGCCGACGAAGGAGTGGATGCAGTTGTCTGGCAGGTTGCGATACCAATCGAAGGCGACCCCTTCCAATGCTTCGATGAATAATCGTGTGAGAATGGCATCGTCATGGGGCAGAAGGTCGGTAGTAACCTCGAAGTAGGTGATGTACCGACTTGCGGAGGTTTTGCCATCATAAGGACTGATATTGAACGGCTTATGTCTTGGCAAAAAGGGGACATTCCTCCAGGCAGCAGGGTATGGTTGCCGTATTCTGAGGTCTTGAGAGTTTTCTCGAGCGTGGAACATGGCTCGGAGCTCCTGGACCTCTCTTCTCGCTTCTCGGGCCTCATCCACGGCGGTGGGGGCTATTACTTCTGGAGGATTATTGCCCGGGTTCGGTGCTACTGAATTCGAGTCTGCATTGACCGCGGGACCCGCGCTTGTCTGGCCAGGCGTCCCTTCTTGCAGAGTTGGAAGGGCCGCTTTGATCTCGTCTACAGACTTGACCAAGGCAAGCAATATGGCTTCGAGAGTGTCGATGCGTTGGTGATCGCTAGAACCACCTTGGCTGCTGTCTGTCATAAGTACCGTCTTCACATGAGGAGAGATGGACGGAGTGGTGGAGGAAGCGCCCTCCAAATCATACCCATGTAGTGAGAAGTCGTCGGGGTATGTGGGAATGTTCTCCTCTGGTTCAGACTCGGAAGGAACAGTACCCCCAGTCTCCGAGTTTGCCTCATCTTGGAAGTTGTGGACGTCCTCGGGGACGTCGGGGTTTGCTGCGTCTGATAGCAGAGTTGTCTCCCCCGGCTCATCTTCTTGGAACATCGGATTGTTGTGGAGGTTCGGAGGAGTGCTACCCCCAGTCCCAGCAACCCCCTGTGTTGTGGATGACCAGTCTCCTACTGTAGCAGATTTTGTCTTAGAGCGGGTGCCTTGGAAAACTCCGGTGGTGGGCACCAGTTTAGACGACAGTCTTTTAGAAGTGGTTGAAATCTTCGGGCTGGGAACATTTGTCTTCTTCCTTCTTCCATCAGCGGAGACTTTCTGAGCAGAGTTGCAGAAGACGACGAGAAGTGCCTCATCTTCTGAAGACGGTTGTTGCAGTCTTTGAAAGACGGATTGCCGGTCTTCTTGCACCGTTGCGTCATTGCAGCAGTAGTTGACGATGACTTGGGTGCAGTGGTGTCCGTGGGAGGACTTTTTGCACCCCGTTGCATTTTTTCTTTCCTTGCGTTGGTGGAGGATGGCCTCACGCAAGTCAGATGGGTCTGGATCGACCATGTTTGCTTCCTGGATTTTGGGAGACTTTGGCGAACTTCTCTGTCCGATTGCCGTCGGGGACTGGACTCGAGTGGTCTTATACAACTTTCCATCTGAGGCCCGTATAACGGTATACGGGACGCTCAGATAATCAGAGACAGGATCAGCTGACCGAGTGTGCCAAGCTCGCACTGCCCTAGACTTCTTCGCTCTAATGCGTTGTCACGCCCCAGTTCCAAATAATCGGATCGGGAACACGTGGCATGCCAGCTGTACAATCAAGCATAGCTAAACCCAATTTAATGGACTATGATCTGATTGTAGTACGCTGAAGTATAACTAATAAAGTAACATCACATGCAGGTAAACTAGTCTCATCCATGAAATAAAGTAATAGATAACTGAATGGAAAATAATCAGTGCCACAAAATCCAAATGTCAACTATGGCTAGAGGAGAACATTCCACTAAATAAGTAAATGAGTACATCTGGAATGAAAATGAAGTTGCAAATAGAAATGAACGGAATACTGGAAATGAAACCCACGTCTGAAGATGTAGCTAGCCTCCAGAGGATCAAGGCTGCGGCTCCACCTCAAAGTCGTCGTCAACAAGTCCGTCTACTCCGTAATCAGCCGGGAATAAATGCTCGTCAAGCTCTAGAAAAGATACCAGGTCCTCAGAGGGACATAACAAATACACAGGAAAATGACATGCATGAATATACTGAGCAGTAATATAAAAGTAACGAATAGGAATGCCACCTAGTATTTCCCTAACCAAACAAGGACAGGAAATATAAGGAAGCAATAAGGCGTTCTAACCATCTATGTGTAATGCACTCGAGACATCTCTAGTGGCACATGAGAGGGGGAGAAGAAGAAGAAACTGCCACCAAACGTTCTACGGTTTGAGAAACGAGGGGCTACGAGCATCCAGCGTACATTGGAAACAGAAATTCTCATACACCACTAGTAGACTCTCCCCACCCAATGTACTCATACCGTATACGCGGTACGAACCATATGCAAGACGTCATAGTAAATATAGTATAACTAAACCAAACTGCTACAGACTCAAGATCATATGTTAATGGCCAGTCAACACATAACCTCTGCACTCAACTCACTCATATGTGATACGTGTCTGAGACAGTGTCAAGTTTATACTAACTCTATCCAAGGTAGTCATCAATGGAGACGAGTGCACACGATAGTAATAACTGGCAAATGTAAATACTGTATAGTAAATGTCAAGCAAGGTATACTTGCCTGTGTCCAGCAACTAAGTATCCGGGTCCAAAGTAGAGTCCGAGTTCCGAGAAGCAAATAATCCTAAACAAAATTTATCTCTAATTAATTACTAATTAAACAAATTAAACAATTCATTTAATTGCTCAGTAATCTTTAATTTAAATTAATCTATTACTACTAGCTAACTAGTATCAATAATTATGAATAATAATTATACAATAATAAGTATGTAAACCATACTTATTATCATACCATTTATATTCTAAAATTTATACACAACCAAATATTTAATCATTAATTGATTAATTAATTATAATTAATTAACCAACCAATTTAATACACATATGTACACACAATTCCTAATAATACTAACAAAAATAGTAAAAATCCTTAAAAATCATTTTTAGTCTATTTTAATAATAAACTAAATAATATCAGCATAATAAATATATATTATATATATATTTTACAGAAAATAAATTATTACCATTAAACTATTTATTAAATAACTAGTTGAATAATAACAATAAGTACTTAATAATTCTAAATAAATCCAAATAAATCACCACCAATATAACACCCAGTTTCCAAATGAGGATAATTTTGAAATTTTTGTATTTAATTGAATTAATAAATATTATTTGGATTTTTATTGTATTATTAAGAATGGTGTGATTAAAATATTAATTAATTGATTGTCATGTATTGTGATTAGCCTAACTTGGTTTGGACCCAACCTAGATTAGTCATAGATAGTCCCAGCTAACCATTTTAGTGATTATTAGTATTAATTATATTTATTATAATTAATATGATTTTAAGTGATTTTTGGTGATTTTTAGTAGAATTGATTTTGACCCTATAGAGACTTTGACTTAAGTTGACCTTGTAGACTAACCTAGTGGCTAACCTAGGTCTTGACTTTGTGATTAGGATTTGAAAACCTAGGATGACTTAAGTTCATGAGGATGAACTCATTGGGATTAATTTGGTGAAATTAGGAGTTAGTTTCATATGGAAATGGCTTGTGAAGTCACAAGTCATTTTATGACTAATAGGCTTAATGGCCCACAGCCCACACCCATTGAACCAAGCCCTAACCCTAGAAATTCTGGTTAGCCTCTATGGTCAGCCCCTCCCCTATTTATATGCTCTTAAAACTAGGGTTGCCTCTTTAGGAAACTTGTCATTTGGAAGAGGTGAGTCCCCAACTTGGTAAATCCTTAGAAAACCCATTTCTTCTCCAAATTCCTTCAAATAAATTGCAATAGGCTCTAAATCTTGTGATCTTGCTATTGGTAATAAATTTTGGCAGAAAAGGAACAATTTGGAAGAGCTTTGGTGGGTTGAAGGATCCTTCTCTTTGGAGTTTTTGGGAGATTGAACACCCATAGGTAAAACCCAATCCATTACTCCTAAATTCTTGTAAAAATCATTTCTAGGTTGCCCTAACCCTAGCCTAACTATAAGAATAGGGTTTTCCAAAATTTCGTGTCGTTTCGTGTACGTTCTGGACACGTATCAGTGCACGTTGCTTAGTGTTTGATAAAATGCCCCAATGGGCATTTCGTGTGAGTTTTTGGAATCCATTTGAATAGGAAGGTAGCCCTAGGTGTCGTCTAGGGATTCCCAGTATCTGGTGATGGTTTTCGTGTTGTGTCGAGTCGTGGAGAACATGGGACACACGAGTGCGGGTGCGAGCGCGCGGGCACAGTGCGTGCCCTGCTGCTCGGGGGCTATTGCGCACTCGTTCCTCCACATGGACACATGATTTTTGGCCTGAGGTTAGAGGCAGTGACTGACACGAGGCTCGCAAAGTTTCACGAGTCCTCATGTCGTGTCGGACACAGTATTCAGGGTGCACTGGGCAGCACAGTGTGCGTACGTGTGCAGTGTGTGTTTCCTGTTGTTTAATCAATTTTAAATGTTTCTTAACTAGGTTTTAATGATTAAATGAATCTTAAATGAGATGTTTAAATCCCTGTTATACTATGTTACTTAATGGGTTGGGTTTTAGCTTGTGATTTGATTCGAATATGGGTTGGCTCATGGGATTTTTCTGATACTGCCCGATACTGTATTTTCCAGTTTTGTTCAACCTAGTTTAATGCTCTTTTGCTATGTTTCCAATTGGTTTTTGATTTCCTACATGTTTCATATTATGTTAGCTAAGTGTTCATTCAAAATCTGGGACTGGCATGGTGTATTTTGGATTTTGGTGTTCTAGTTAAGGATGAACTGAATTTAAATACTTACATTCATGTATAAGAGAAACCTGAGTTCATGATGTTTTAAACTAGTTTTGAGTTATAATTTTGTCAATACTGAGAATTGTTCTTTCAATTAAACTGAGATTGTTTTCCTATTAAACTATGAATTTGTTCCTGTTAAGTGAACTGTTAATCCTTGTCTAATTGTTTTTCTTATTGTTAATCCTTCCTACATGTTGCTGTGCTTTAATGAACATTTAAATTCATGTAGGCTTTTGGATTTGGAATGGTTTTGAGTCTATGGGTAATTTCTGATTTATTGAATTGTAGCTTCCTGTTATGTAACCTGATGTATTCCCTTTATTTCGAAATTTAGAACCTGAGTTTTGGTATCAAAACCTGGGAAGGGTATTAGTGTTCCCAGTTTTCAAATCTGGGATGTCTTCCATCATCTGTAAACTAAATTGATTCATGAACTATACAAACCAGAGATTGGCTTTGTACTGTTCTTTTGGGAACCTGGAAATTATTCCCTGTTCACTAATTTGCTGAGTTTTAAATATCGAGATCACTGTCATGAGTTGTATAAACCTGAACATGTCACTGTCCCTTCCAATAGGCTATAAACTGAGATTTGTTAAATGATATTGTTAACTGAGATTTATGTGGTTCACTGTGAACCTGAGTTTAGTCATAAAAACCTGAGATGAATTTGAAACATTTGTCATTGTTAACTGATATTTTTATGAACTGTTGGGTAAACCTGAGAATGTTTGAACTAATGAACTTGATCAATAATTTACCTTATTTCCCTGCACTGTTAATCCTTCACTGTAAAAACTGAAATGAGATTTGGGCCTGTTGGGTATTTGGTTGTTTGTAAATTGACTTTATTTCCTTTCAATGAGTGAACCTGAGATGGTTTCCTTAAATAACTAAGTGAAGGGTTCACTTGATTTGTTTTTTCCTTTCTTTATATTAACTGTTTCTCACTCCTTGATACACAGTCACACACACTTATGTGTACTTCACTGTTTTCTGTTATTTCCAGTACTGTTCACTGTTATGTATTCATGGCTCACACCCTCCTACCTACACAGTCACAAACACATACATTATTCTCATGAGTTCCCTCTCTCTTATCCTATGTATACCTATATGTGGTTGAGGCATATATATATATATATAGATATATATATAGGTTCCTATAGATAATATTTGTGTGTTAATGTGTATATAGGATATAATGTGCTATTGTTATGATACAATGTATGGGTAATATTGTGTTATGGGTTATGATTTATGGTGTCATGATATTGGGATATTGTGGGTTATGTTATAGTGTGAACATAGAGTATGGGTAATAGGGCTATAGGCTATATACTCTATTATAGATTTTTATCAATATACCAATGTGAGTATAGGTATGGCTTGACATGGTATTGCCTAGATTAGCCTAGAAAACCTAGAATAGTCTTGCTAGACCTAGATTAGACTTGGTTGACTTCTAGAGTTGACCAAGAGTTGACTTTGGTCTATATTGACCTAGATTCATGTAGAACGCATTGTAATGCATCTTATTACCATTGTAGACTCGTTGTGACTTGTGCTGTTCTAATAGGAGCCAGACACCACTCCTCGGATAGTATTTTTATCTCGGACTTTCAGTTAGCAGGCGAGTACATTCTCTGATCTTTTCATACTTACCTGGATTATATTTTTGCACTAGATTACTCTACATGATGCTGACACGTATCTTCACAGATTAGTACTATATGGATCCCTTCCTGAGATGTTATCCCTTTACGGGTGCATCGGGTATTTCATGTTCATGTGCTTTATCATGTGCATCAGGTACTCCTTGTACTCGTACTAGTTCATGTTTTTACATATTCTCATGTGCTTTCATGTGCCTCATGTACTACTCATTACATGAGTTCACGTATCTTAGTTGTATTCTTGTGCTTATAACGTAACTTGAATGGATCCTTGTGTACTGGTTGGGGCGGGGTGAGTAGAATTGGTTATGTGAACACTATCCCCAGTAGCTGTATAAATGTGCCTCCTTATTTGTATTTATGTGCCCCCAAGCCGTTTACATAACCATTATGCTCTAAATCACGTAGCCACTTACAGTCTCTACTATCATGTATTTACTTTCAGTTACAAAATATCTCATGTTTACTCGTACTTCCTTTTCAGCACTTCCTGTATTTTACTCTATTGCATGATTTATACTCCTAACCTGCTATGAACTGTTTTGAGAGATATGTGCTCGTTCCCGTCCTGACTGGACCTGTTGAAAATTTTATAATGAATGATGAGGCTCTGGTGTCTATCCCTCTTGGTGCAGCATTAGACATCACTAGTGACTTGGACCTGCTAGCAGTTGGTGTTACTTTCATTAGTTTAGGATTGTCTTACTATTTTGGGATTACTGTATTTAGATTCAGGGATATTCAGAGATATGTTTTTTACTTTAGTCACTTAGAATTCTGGATTTGTATCTCTGTGATGTTACGTTCCTGGATGTTATCTATCTTTATCTTCTATCTCATTCTTGTTCTATCCTAGATGTGGTTGAGTTATATTGTGTTATGTCACCCCCATTCGGGGAGTATAACTGTATATTATCCTTATCTGTTAGATGTTATGACCTAGGACAACGTTCTACCGCCGACGCTGCGGCGTAGGCTGGACGTACCCACGTCACGTGCCCTTATTCTAGGGTGCGGGTCGTGACACGTTTTTAGTGGTGGCCCATGCAGGTCGAGTTTATGTAGTGGTATTCGAACTAGAGTATCACTACAGCCTGCAGTAGGATTTGGATATATTTTTAAGGGTACTCAATCACTGTTAGGATTCCTTGAAAGATTTCGGGGACGACCCTTGAGAATCTTATTTAAACTTCAATTTAAAATCCTTCCCCTTGTTTGTTCGCTCTCACTCCTTGATTATTGAATTTGATTTTGATGAATCGTTGTTGATTTTGATTTTCCTATCGAGATGAATTTTATAGCCTGAGTTACGATACTTTCTGATAACATATATTAACGGGAATACAGGGATGGTAAAACGTCTACATGATTATGGAACCTGTAGTTTATCGCAGCCATATTAGCAGGCGTGGCAGAAACATGGAGACCTGGCTTCGGATGTACGTATCTTGGTTATGAGATTTCGAATTTCTCGCAGCTATACTAGTCGACATAGCGAGATTTCCAGACGACATGATTGTAGAGGTGCATACCCTAGTTATGGAATCTATCGTTATTCGCAGCCTTGCTTACTGGCATGGCGAGGACTCTGAGTAACATGATTTTGGACAGACGCATATGATTATCAGATTGTATCTTGAGAAGGTTTTAAACATATCATCTCTATCGTACCATTCTGTTGTATAAATTGTACCCCATCATCAAATAACTTAGGAGTAGGAGTATGAGTAGAAGTAGCTTAGCTATTATTATAAGATTGTGTAACTTCTTGCTATAATTTCTTCCTAATGCAATGAATCGATGATTTTGCTAGACCTTAACTTGGATTTGATATTATAGCTCTGGTTTCAAATAGTTCCTTCTTTTAAACAGATAGGCAGAACAGATTTTATCATTGTTTCCTTCTTGCCATTATATCTTGTATTACCTTTAATATATATATATATATATATATATATATATATATATATATATATATATAGTGGACACAGATACTTGCCTGACACGTATGCATACTACACTTGTTTACCAACCTATCTAAATGCATGTTAATATGATTAATGTTAAGTTCTCAAAATCCTAGTATTCCAATATAGTGCAGTATCAGTGACTAGTTCTATGTTTCTCCATATTAAATTCGTAATTTAAATTTAAATTTCATGTTATTAGTTTGCTTACATCACTACACATATATGTTATATACAGGGCTTTATTTCAAAAAATTTGGTTGAGTTTTGTGTTGAATTGTCAAATCTGAGACTGTGTACATAGTAAACCCTTAACCTTGGATTCTAAGAGTTTAGTTCAAATTGCAGTTTTAAATTGTAATGTTTTGAGCCGTATACATGGTTGTGTGCAGGTATATAATGTTAGGTTCATACTCTTACATGTTAGGTTGTGGTTGTGGTAAACATTGAGTTGGTTTTGATGTTCGAATTCTCCAAAAAAATTTGAAAACTGAATACATGATAACATTTTTTTATTGCTTTCAAATGCGTAGTTCAATTTTAGATCTAATATGTAATGTTGAGCAAACTGAATGATTGAACCCTTTATTTCCAGTTTTAACCCATGTACACTTGACACTCTACACTAATGTTCACAACTGCCATGAAAACCTAACCTTTTATCTCTATGATATGTTCATATAGCTATATAGATATATATAGTTCTGTAAACATGTTATAATGTATGTAGATGCATAAATTAAATCTTTACCTCTCTATACATATAGATATGCTTATATATACAGTTAGCCATACATGTTATGAGTGAATAGTTCGTGCCTTGTAGATTGCTTAATTATTATGCCATGAATAATGTAACTGGATAGCTATAGTTGAGACCCAAATCCTCCTATAACACTTTCACGTATATGTCACACAAACCACATGACCCTTACAAAATGATAGCTTTTTCCTCTAACACTCTCTCTTCTATATATATTAGATTGTGATTGGATTCAATGCTATTGACTTTCGTTCCTTAGACCTTTGGTTTGATTTTTCTTAAATAGTACCCTTTATAGATGATTAGTAGTTGTCTTATTTTATTTTCTTGATAATTACTAGTTTTCAGATAGGATGGTAGACTGCTGTACAGCCTTAATGATTGTTGTGTTTTTATTCCTTCCAGTATGGCACCCATGACCCGAGCCTGTCGCCTGAGAGCAGCTGCAGCTACTGATAGTGTGCTTCCACCTCCTATTGCTCAGGAGGTAGTGACCCCTCAGGCTGACCCAAGGGTAGTGGCACCTCCCGCCATCGAGGAGGTGTCAGCATCCTTACCAGAGAGTCTTCCTCCACCACCTGTTACTCAGGAGAGAGTGGCAGTCTCATCTGAGACCAAGAGTTCTTCCCCATCTCCTCCTCTGCCTCCAGGAGCAGTACCCCATACCATACCCTCGGCAGGTTTGTTTCCTGACGGAGCTCAGATATCCAGACTTCTCCAGGATGTGTTGGAGACACAGAGAGTTCAGACTGAGATCCTAAAGGAGCAGGGTCGTGGAATCCAACTGCTGTGGGATTTGGTACATTCAGGAGGGGAGCCTAGTTCTAAGAGGCCAAGAAGCAGTGTATATCCAGAGCCCCGTGAGCACCCAGACTACCAGCCTAGGCCAGCCTACCCAGTCCAGACTCCTGTTCAGCAGAGGCCAGCTGAGAGAGTGCCTACATGCACCTTCTGTAAGAAGCCTGGACATGTGTGGGGCATCTGTAGGAAGAGAAGAGGAGTGTGCATGTTATGTGGGTCAGCTGCACACAGGCTGCGAGACTGTCCTGCTGCACTTATCCCAGCCAGTACTCCGCCTTCGGGAGGGAGTTCCAGCCACCAGACCTAGTTGGAGGTGAGTCCTTGACCTATAGCTTAGCCATTCTTTGAAAATTTATGCACCCTACCATATTGTTGTATGTTTTAATATCTTGTGATTGTCTAGTACTGTAGTATGTTGGTGTAACTAGATGAGACCCCAGACTGATACTACATGCCATGACCCCATAGGTTACATTTTCCAACTGAATGATTTAAATAGGTTCTGAGATTTTGATTGTGGGGGTTTGACCTAGCAGGGGTACGATCATCTTAATTTCGAGGACGAAATTTTTCTAAGGTGGGTAGGATTGTAACACCCAGTTTTCTAAATGAGGGTAATTTTGAAATTTTTGTATTTAATTGAATTAATAAATATTATTTGGATTTTTATTGTATTATTAAGAATGGTGTGATTAAAATATTAATTAATTGATTGTCATGTATTGTGATTAGCCTAACTTGGTTTGGACCCAACCTAGATTAGTCATAGATAGTCCCAGCTAACCATTTTAGTGATTATTAGTATTAATTATATTTATTATAATTAATATGATTTTTAGTGATTTTTGGTGATTTTTAGTAGAATTGATTTTGACCCTATAGAGACTTTGACTTAAGTTGACCTTGTAGACTAACCTAGTGGCTAACCTAGGTCTTGACTTTGTGATTAGGATTTGAAAACCTAGGATGACTTAAGTTCATGAGGATGAACCCATTGGGATTAATTTGGTGAAATTAGGAGTTAGTTTCATATGAAAATGGCTTGTGAAGTCACAAGTCATTTTATGACTAATAGGCTTAATGGCCCATAGCCCACACCCATTGAACCAAGCCCTAACCCTAGAAATTCTAATTAGCCTCTATGGTCAGCCCCTCCCCTATTTATATGCTCTTAAAACTAGGGTTGCCTCTTTAGGAAACTTGTCATTTGGAAGAGGTGAGTCCCCAACTTGGTAAATCCTTAGAAAACCCATTTCTTCTCCAAATTCCTTCAAATAAATTGCAATAGGCTCTAAATCTTGTGATCTTGCTGTTGGTAATAAATTTTGGCAGGAAAGGAACAATTTGGAAGAGCTTTGGTGGGTTGAAGGATCCTTCTCTTTGGAGTTTTTGGGAGATTGAACACCCATAGGTAAAACCCTATCCATTACTCCTAAATTCTTGTAAAAATCATTTCTAGGTTGCCCTAACCCTAGCCTAACTATAAGAATAGGGTTTCCCAAAATTTCGTGTCGTTTCGGGTCCGTTCTGGACACGTATCAGTGCACATTGCTTAGTGTTTGATGAAATGCCCCAATGGGCATTTCGTGTGAGTTTTTGGAATCCATTTGAATAGGAAGCTAGCCCTAGGTGTCGTCTAGGGATTCCCAGTGTATGGTGATGGTTTTCATATCGTGTCGAGTCGTGGGGAACACGGGACACACGAGTGCGGGTGCGAGCGCGCGGGCACAGTGCGTGCCCTGCTGCTCGGGGGCTATTGTGCACTCGTTCCTCTACGTGGACACGTGATTTTTGGCCTGAGGTTAGAGGTAGTGACTGACACGAGGCTCGAAAAGTTTTGCGAGTCCTCGTGTCGTGTCGGACACAGTATTCAGGGTGATTTGGTCAGCACAGTGTGCGTACGTGTGCAGTGTGTGTTTCCTGTTGTTTAATCAATTATAAATGTTTCTTAACTAGGTTTTAATGATTAAATGAATCCTAAATGAGATGTTTAAATCCATGTTATACCATGTTACTTAATGGGTTGGGTTTTAGCTTGTGATTTGATTCGAATATGGGTTGGCTCATGGGATTTTTCTGATACTGCCCGATACTGTATTTTCCAGTTTTGTTCAACCTAGTTTAATGCTCTTTTGCTATGTTTCCAATTGGTTTTTGATTTCCTACATGTTTCATATTATGTTAGCTAAGTGTTCATTCAAAATCTGGGACTGGCATGGTGTATTTTGGATTTTGGTGTTCTAGTTAAGGATGAACTGAATTTAAATACTTACATTCATGTATAAGAGAAACCTGAGTTCATGATGTTTTAAACTAGTTTTGAGTTATAATTTTGTCAATACTGAGAATTATTCTTTCAATTAAACTGAGATTGTTTTCCTATTAAACTGTGAATTTGTTCCTGTTAAGTGAACTGTTAAGCCTTGTCTAATTGTTTTTCTTATTGTTAATCCTTCCTACATGTTGATGTGCTTTAATGAACATTTAAATTCATGTAGGCTTTTGGATTTGGAAGGGTTTTGAGTCTATGGGTAATTTCTGATTTATTGAACTGTAGCTTCCTGTTATGTAACCTGATGTATTCCCTTTATTTCGAAATTCAGAACCTGAGTTTTGGTATCAAAACCTGGGAAGGGTATTAGTGTTCCCAGTTTTCAAATCTGGGATGTCTTCCATCATCTGTAAACTAAATTGATTCATGAACTATACAAACCAGAGATTGGCTTTGCACTGTTCTTTTGGAAACCTGGAAATTATTCCCTGTTCACTAATTTGCTGAGTTTTAAATATCGAGATCACTGTCATGAGTTGTATAAACCTGAACATGTCACTGTCCCTTCCAATAGGCTATAAACTGAGATTTGTTAAATGATATTGTTAACTGAGATTTATGTGGTTCACTGTGAACCTGAGTTTAGTCATAAAAACCTGAGATGAATTTAAAACATTTGTCATTGTTAACTGATATTTTTATGAACTGTTGGATAAACTTGAGAATGTTTGAACTAATGAACTTGATCAATAATTTACCTTATTTCCCTGTACTGTTAATCCTTCACTGTAAAAACTGAAATGAGATTTGGGACTGTTGGGTATTTGGTTGTTTGTAAATTGACTTCCTTTCCTTTCAATGAGTGAACCTGAGATGGTTTCCTTAATTAACTAAGTGAAGGGTTCACTTGATTTGTTTTTTCCTTTCTTTATATTAACTGTTTCCCACTCCTTGATACACTGTCACACACACTTATGTGTACTTCACAGTTTTCTGTTATTTTCAGTACTGTTCAATGTTATGTATTCATGGCTCACACCCTCCTGCCTACACAGTCACAAACACATACATTATTCTCATGAGTTCCCTCTCTCTTATCCTATGTATACCTATATATGGTTGAGGCATATATATATATATATAGATATATATATAGGTTCCTATAGATAATATTTGTGTGTTAATGTGTATATAGGATATAATGTGCTATTGTTATGATACAATGTATGGGTAATATTGTGTTATGGGTTATGATTTATGGTATCATGATATTGGGATATTGTGGGTTATGTTATAGTGTGAACATAGAGTATGGGTAATAGGGCTATAGGCTATATACTCTATTATAGATTTTATCAATATACCAATGTGAGTATAGGTTTGGCTTGACATGGTATTGCCTAGATTAGCCTAAAAAACCTAGAATAGTCTTGCTAGACCTAGATTAGACTTGGTTGACCTAGGTTAACTTCTAGAGTTGACCAAGAGTTGACTTTGGTCTAGATTGACCTAGATTCATGTAGAACGCATTGTAATGCATCTTATTACCATTGTAGACTCGTTGTGACTTGTGATGTTCTAATAGGAGCCAGACACCACTCCTCGGACAGTATTTTCATCTCGGACTTTCAGTTAGCAGGCGAGTACATTCTCTGATCTTTTCATACTTACCTGGATTATATTCTTGCTCTAGATTACTCTACATGTTGCTGACACGTATCTTCACGGATTAGTACTATATGGATCCCTTCCTGAGATGTTATCCCTTTACGGGTGCATCGGGTATTTCATGTTCATGTACTTTATCATGTGCATCAGGTACTCCTTGTACTCGTACTAGTTCATATTTTTACATGTTCTCATGTGCTTTCACGTGCCTCATGTACTACTCATTACATGAGTTCACGTATCTTAGTTGTATTCATGTGCTTATAACGTAACTTGAATGGATCCTTGTGTACTGGTTGGGGCAGGGTGAGTAGAATTGGTTATGTGAACACTATCCCCAGTAGCTGTATAAATATGCCTCCTTATTTGTATTCATGTGCCCCCAAGCCGTTTACATAACCATTATGCTCTAAATCACGTAGCCACTTACAGTCTCTACTATCATGTATTTACTTTCAGTTACAAAATATCTCCTGTTTACTCGTACTTCCTTTTCAGCACTTCCTGTATTTTACTCTATTGCATGATTTATACTCCTAACCTGCTATGAACTGTTTTGAGAGATATGTGCTCGTTCCCGTCCTGACTGGACCTGTTGAAAATTTTACAGTGAATGATGAGGCTCTGGTGTCTATCCCTCTTGGTGCAGTATTAGACATCACTAGTGACTTGGACCTGCTAGCAGTTGGTGTTACTTTCATTAGTTTAGGATTGTCTTACTATTTTGGGATTACTGTATTTAGATTCAGGGATATTCAGAGATATGTTTTTACTTTAGTCACTTAGAATTCTGGATTTGTATCTCTGTGATGTTACATTCCTGGATGTTATCTATCTTTATCTTCTATCTCATTCCTGTTCTATCCTAGATGTGGTTGAGTTATATTGTGTTATGTCACCCCCATTCGGGGAGTATAACTGTATATTACCCTTATCTGTTAGATGTTATGACCTAGGACAGCGTTCTACCGCCGATGCTGCGGCGTAGGCTGGACGTACCCACGTCACGTGCCCTTATTCTAGGGTGCGGGTCGTGACAACCAACCTTAAATTTGATCATTAAAGCTAAATTCACAATAGTAACACATAATTAATAATTATTTAAATTAATAAATAATTATTACACAATTTAATACATAATCCTAAACATCATTCTCAAAATTACTTTTAAATCTTAAAAATTTTGTAAATATATATAAAATACATAAAATAAATTCCTAAATATCATATTTACACATTTCTAACAGAATCTTATCACTTCACAAAATTACAATATTTATATAATTAATAACAATTAATTATATAATAAATATAACTTATTCAATAATTACCCAACTAAATCTAAATAATTATAAATAACTATAATTAAATATTGGTATTATTTTTTTATACAGAATAGTATATTTTTACAAACATTTTCTATTCAATAAATATTATTTAATTTCTAACCAAATAAATAATATAAATTGAAAACAGTATTTAATAATTGATTTGATTAATTCAAAAACTCAATAGATAAATCTAAATAAAATATTTTAAAAACCAATATAATATTGGAAAATTTCCATAACATACTTTATATTTAAATCTATATTTTCCATATAATTTATATTATTTAATTATTTACTAATTAAATAATATGAATCAAACAGAATTAATTAAACAATTTAAATTCACTGTTTTTCACATAAAATAATTATGAATTAAATTCTATAAATTCTGGAAAAATTATTTTAAAATGCTATATTAATTTTACAAACTTTTTCATGTACAAAGTTTTATTTAATTCATAATAAAAGTATCACTTAAAGATTAAAACAGTAAACATATATAATTACTAGCATCGAGAACTCATAATTAATTAAAAATAAATGCCAATAATTAATATTAATTCTCACAAAAATTAGGGCAGAACCTCTACTTATTTACCAATGATTTCCTACAATCAGATCTAATTAATTATCAATTATTACACAATAACAATCATTAAATAAAACTAAATAATCAGATTTTAAACCCTAAAACTAGGGTTAAAGCATACAAGGGGGTTTTCCCACGTGGCAGCGCCACGTGGTGGGTCGGGGGCTACCTGGCCACGCCGCAGGGGGGTGGCTCACCGACGAGGGGGTTGCGCCGACGAGGAGGGTCGCCGGGATCAGCGGGCGACCGGTGCAGCGCGCGGGCGTGCGGGGAACGCCGCGCTCTCGTCGTCCGACGGCGAGACCTCGGTTGAGGGGGAGGAGGCAGAAGGAAGGGTCACCGGGATCGGCTAGGGGTGGCGGTGAGGATGGGAAGAGATGGAGTTGTGTGAAGTTAGGGTTAGGGTTGTAGTTGGATGATACATATATATATTAGATCCACAAGTTAGGAAACCCTAATGGGTTTGGACCTAAGTTAGGGTGAGGGTAGATGGCCCATGGGCTGAGCTAAGGTTAGGGTTGGGATACATGAAATGGGTTTGGGTTTGCTCTGAATTGAAACACCATATCTATATAAGTATAGATATATATATAATCTAATAATAATACCAAATGAAAAGTAACACTATATATATATATATATATATATATATATATATATATATATATATATATATATATATATATATCTATATATATATATATATATATATAATCTAATAAATAAACTAAATGAATTAGAGTTCCTAATACAATGCACACACAAACACTTTCATATATATATATATACATATATATCCAAACTTTATAATAATTAATAATTAGTATACTAACATTTATTTAAAAAATAACAAAATTTAGTAACAAATAAAATAATAATAAAAAATTGAGGGGTTTTACATGCGTAAAGGCATATAGTAGGAAGAGTCTAGGTGATGCTGGAGAGAGTCAAATATTTTTTCTTGGGAGCACAAGAGATCAGGACCATAAAACAGGCGGTCGAAGACAGAGCCGCGCGGGGTAGGTGTCATGCTGCCGTCCTCAACAATCTTCATGCGGCTGGCAGACGTAGTCGCATAGACTTTCTTCATGCGGCTGGAGGTCTCAGCCGTATGAGTTTTCTTCATGCGGCTGGATAATCTGGCCGCATAGACTTTCTTCATGCGGCTGGTGGATTCACCTGCATGAGCCTCCTGCATGTGGTTGGCAGATTTGGCCACAGGAGTGCTCGGCTTCTTCTTGGGGCACATAGAGTCGCTCTTTGTCCCTGCAAGTCCAGCATCGTAGTGCTTTCCTCTGCCGGACTTGGGGACAGCAGAGTGCTCTACGGCTCGAAGTGGAGATGTATGAGAGTCGCCTTCGACGTCTTGGGTAGCAGAGAGTATCCCGTCCAGAGCTTGTGAAGGAGCAAACGATTTTGGCCTCCACTCGCAGCGAGCTTTCTTTGTGCGGGTTCGCTTCTGGATCGGGCCGGCACTTCCCTCAGAGCGCATTTCTTCAAACGCATGTTGGTCAAAACGGACGACCATCATCTGTTGCGTGGAGCCAAGCTTGGCTGCATCCGACTGCATCACCAACTCCTCAGCCATGGAGAAGTTTGTCCCCAGCAGAGTCACCATCGTGTTTGCTATGAAATATAAAAGAGCAGAACAATTATCGAAGGACTGGACTTTTACTTCACGTTACAAACTTGCTTGTACAAAGAAAGCCTAGGGACGAAAACCTAGGTACAGCAGTCTAAGTACAATTGTTTATTTTAGATTCTGGGGGTGACGATAGAGGCTCGGGAAAGCGTCGGCCGCTCTGCCTTACTCCTTGGACGATCGGTATACAGCCTTGGCTCCAGAAGATTGCTCGACGTTGAAGAAATGCTCTCTTTGCTCTCTCTCTGCTCTTTCTCTCCAAGTACTGGTGCTCTCTGATCTCGAAAAGGGGTCCTCTTCGCAAGGGAATGGCACATTGCTATTTATAAGAAGGGAATGCTATCATTAGGGTTTACAATAATTGTCCCTTAAAGTGGCGGCGGCCTGTTGGTTGATCAATCTGGGCCATTAGTTTTGAGTGTAATAAATCTGGGCCATTAATGTAGATTGTGCCAAATCCTTTCAGTAATTAATGTTGATTGGAATAAATCTCCCTTATGATGATCTGCTGATATCTGCGAATCTGAATGAATAAGTTTAATTCATTTTTTTGCCACGTGTCCCAGATTATTGGGATTTGACCCAATCTTTGATTGCAGTAAATCTGGGAAATTGATTAGCTTTATGACACGTGTCCTGGGAGCCAATGAAGGATCTGAGCCGCATAAAGATTGAGCCGCATAAGCCCGACCACGTATCAAGGCTGTTGGGGAGCGGCCCCCGAATCTTCGAATCACATGATAATCTTGGACCGCATGGATGTAGGGCCGCAAAACGGGTAACCCCTTCGTGAGCCGCATGGAGATGGTCCTTGTGAGCCGCATGGGGGGAGTGTCTGCTTGAGTCGCATAGGGCTGTTTCGATCTGGGCCGTATAGGACAACTTTGGCCTGAGCCGCATGGGGGTCTCCGCTCGAGCCGCATATGATTGTCCACGTGCCTAGGCTGCATGGCATTTTCTGGATCTCGGAGGATTATGTCAGAGATCTCCTTCGTTTTCCCTGGATTCTGTCATTATGACAGAGTCATAATTACATCTTTGTGTCAGGGCTGTCGTCTTGTCAGAGCTGTCAACCGTCAAGGTAATTAATGCAGCAGGGAAAGAGTTGCTTGTATGCTACGTGGTACCTCTCTGAGCCGTATGGAGATCACGGAGCCGCATAGACACGTTGAGACGCATGGGTCCTCTGAGCCACATGGGCTTTCTGAGCCGCATGGGGTTTCCTGGCCGCATGGCTCTTTCTTTATTATTTTCCATGCTTCTACTGGTGGCAATCGAGATGGCGATATTCGATTGGGTCGGGGAGGAGTGGCGGAGTGTTGGTGAGCTTGTGGTGGTTGTGGTGCTGTGGCTAGGTTGGTAGAGCTGGTTATGTTAGGTGATGGCGATGAAGTAGAGATGGTGGCTAGTGATGGTGGTTGTGGCTCGTTTGGTCGAGGACTAGGCTGGCCGGGACAAGGACAAGAACATGAACGGGGTGGTGTAGTCAGGAAGGTGAAGTTGTGAAAGGTGGTGGCGATGGCCGGGATTGACAAAGAAGAGGGAGTGAGGAGGTGGATGGAGGCAGAGCTCACCAGAGCTCGGCCAACTACAGTGGTCTGGCGAACTGACGAGGTAGGGCTCAGTAAACAGTAGAAAATTTAGAGTAGAGAATTTATTGTATTAAAATATTGGGGAGTCTCCAATATTTTAATATGAGAGAATGAAGTGTTCTCCAAGCCTTAGTGGCTGCAATATAA
The DNA here is from genome assembly GCA_029216955.1 of Iris pallida. Lineage (NCBI taxonomy): Eukaryota > Viridiplantae > Streptophyta > Magnoliopsida > Asparagales > Iridaceae > Iris > Iris pallida. The sequence goes on from JANAVB010035753.1 coordinate 25,487, forward strand.
ATTGTAATAAATCTAGGGATAATTAGAGATGACTAACAACTAACCTAACTAACCAATAACTAATCCTTAAATTAGTAGCTAATTAGTAATAACTCATAGATAATTATAATCAATCCTTAACTAATCCTAGGCTAAGGTGCCCAATCCAAACCCAAAGCTTGGTAGGCTAGTAGGCTAGGTAGCACACAATCTACTCCAAGGCTAGTAGGCTAGAAATAGATTTTAATACGAATAATATTAAGCTAACAATTAAAAAAATTTAACAAATAATATTAAGTCCAAAGAGGCTTACTAATTATTAGAAAAATATTTAGAACTAACTAAATAATAGTAAATAAAAAAATGAATTGAAAGAAAAGAAATTTATTAATTTAAAATAAATCACAAATTTAAAATTTAAAATCCTAATTTCTAGGTAGTTACAGATCCCAACGGACGAGGGGGGTCGGGGGTTCCGAAGGTTGTCGGATACTATCGCCGCTTTCCCGCTGAACTTATGGTGGAAGGCTAGGACACAACCGACTCTGTGGTACAACTTCATGAAAGCCAGATGCTTACTACACAAACACTCGACCCAAGAACTTCATGGAGGTGGTCGCTCTCTGGCAGATATCTGCGCGAGCGGCGCATCCACCTTACTATTGGAGATGGGTCATCCAGCCTTCTCTTTGAGTAATGGACCGATAGCGGTTTATTGCACTCGGTCTCTGCCCGGCTAGTTTACATCAACATCAAGTTTGGTGAACCCCTAAGGGGATGGGGTCTGGCGCAGGCATCCACCCCGTTTGGCGCAGCAGGAGCGGCTGCCATCTTACTTCGAGAGATCGTAGCTTTCTTCTTTTTCTGATTCCTTTGCGTGGATGCTAGGTGTGTTTGGATGCTTCTCAGTTTCTTCGACATGGTAGTAGGTTTTTGTCTCTCATCCAGTATCCCCTGTGCTTGCAAGCTTCTAGCAT
>JANAVB010035755.1:0-40170 GCA_029216955.1 Iris pallida
CCGAGTATCCGGCAGAGAGGACACAGTTGATAGCAGCTCAAGGGGATAGATTGTTGCTATCCATGATAAATCGGGAGTTGTTGAATTCACTAGACGGACAACACTTCGCAAAACTAGCCTTTCTGTTTGGAGATGCCATTGATTGTAAATCCCAGACACACCCCAAGAAAGAGTCTTGGGTTTTTAAATTTGGGAATAGAGCTATGTATCTTCCAGATATGGACAGAGATTATCCTTTATCGGCATTCGTCCATGCCACTCATCCTCGACAGATGTTGTGGAATTTGACTCCCAACAGTCATGGACGCCCGGGTAGAATTGTCTTCAAGAGAGAGCGTGCCAATGATATGGGATACTTTGCCAGTGTTCCCAATGGAGGTGTTACTTCTATCTTTGGCCTTATGCCAGGCTCTAATCCAAGCGAAGATTCGGGCCTAATACAGCCAGTTCAAACCCCGATGTTTGTCAATAAATTTATGAAGGAAGCTGTATTATATCCTCAAACCAACCCTAGACCGCCAGGATGGTTGACTCCATTCAACCAGAGTTGAATTCAGATAAGTCTTTGGATGATGAAGAACTTTGAGGAAGAGTTGAAAGATATTGGCTTATACGAAGCAGTAGCTTCCACCAGCTATGGTATTCCTGCGAATGGAAACTTATTTCTGGCCTTGATGGAGCTATTTTTAAGTTCAACTGGAACTTTTGCTACTCCGAAAGTTGAAATGGGTCTTTTCCTTCATGAGATGCAGTTTATTTCGAAGCTGACAATGGGGGAGGCCCCATATGAAGAATACGTTCCCTCCAACAGGGAGCTTGCTGAGATCAGAGAAGTTAACCCTCAGTTAGTCGAGACATACGAAGAACTGATGTGCCATTACCTGACTTGTACCACGATGCATGAAAGTACGTCCCATTTGGCGTATATCAATAAGTGGACGACTTATCTCTTCTTCCACAAGGATAAAATCTCCAAGGAAGATAAAGAAAGGTTTCAAAAGAACAAAGCTCCAGTAATCAACATAGATTCGACAATCCCTTCTAACAAGGTTCGGGATATGATGGTTACTTACAAATTCCCGAATAAATATCTGTCTATAAAGACTGGGGAATTTCCTGCAGGAACTGAAGCCTTGAGCTTCCTAAGATATGGTAGTCAGAAAATCTCTCGGAGAGCTTTGCTGGCAGGCTTTCTTTCTTTATGGTTGAGAAGATGGGTTGTACCGGGTATTGGTACTGTTGACAAAATTCATCGCAGTATACTATGGCCAGCAATACGTCTGGTATTTAAAGTCAGGATCAACCTGCTGTCGGCCATGGTGTGTCGGATAAATGCAGGTTTGAGAACCTTCGGTGTGGAGTTAATCAATAATGCTCCTCATCGGAAAGTTTTCCCTAGGGTAGAGATGCCCTACACTTATTTGATGGGCTGGTTGTTGCATCACAACTACAGATTATTACCACCGGGCCCAGGCGATGATGCGGAGGTCTTTCTCCAAAAATTCAGCAAAGCTACATGGATTGCTACAACTGTAGCAGATACCCGAGCGGTTTTGAATTATTCATACGGTTGGAACTTCTTTTGTACCCGGCCGTATGTTCCGGCAGATTGCTTCGGTGTCCTGTTTGAAGATGAAGTTGACGGAAGAGTTGTATTGCCACAGTTAGTCTTTAGGTGGCTTCAGTGCATCAGACCGTCTCATCTGATGTACAGAAACGAAGACAATTGTGCGTTCGAACCATACTTACCCAGTAGGTTTGCTCGCCAATTTGGATACGACCAACTTCATGTTGGTGATCCTCTAACTAATTTTCGTTACTATGGGAAATTACTTGACGGAGCTAGAGGATGGAGGTATTTTGGTAGTGCTCGGACTGGTGCTAAATTTAGAATTTCGACTGCCACCAGTACCACAGAACTGCGTATACTCCATACATATGCCTACTTCTATGCTTCAATTCGTTCCTTTGTCCATGGTTACAATATGAAGGGTAGTCTGAGGTGGCCGAAAGAAGGAGATATTGAGGAGCAGGTCAGGGTACCAGCAGACATCCCTGACGACACTGGCATCCCAGATCCGTTTCTAGTAGTTATCCCAACAGGAGTTGGAGAACCAGCTGCAGAACCTATCATTATTGGTAAAGGCCGCAAAAGAAAACAAGGTGCAGCTGCCACGTCTCCAGAAAAAACTCCAGAAAAGAGGAAGAGGTCTACCACAAAAGGGCCTTCCAAGACAAGCGTTCACACTCCAGAAGAGGATATTGAAGAAGATCCTCTCGTCGGTCTTTCTTCAGTTCATCCTGGAGAAGGGTCTTCAGCCCCTCCACAGACAGTTGGATCAGGATCTGTAACACTTTTGTCTCCTGGACGTCTTAGCACCTCGTTTCATTTATCTTTGCCATCCAAGGCACAAGTTACGGAAAGTATTACTACTGTATCTGCTGCTGATCAAGATCGCATTCCATCAGACGAACCGGCTCTTGACTTTGAGGATGATGACTGGGATGGTGATTATGACACATATCTTGAAAAAAACGCACATATTCCAAGTATTATACAAAACCTATACGGAATTATGTATCAAGGTTTCGTATACTAACTTATTTTTGTTCATTTTGCAGATGTCATAATTGCACCAAAGCCTGTAATTCCTCTTCCTCAAGAAGAAGAAATCTATGAAGGAAATGAGGAATCTGAAGGGGAAGCTTCCTCTTCAGGAAACTCAGATGTTGGAGAAGGGGGAGTGCAAAAGCCTGAGATGGAGCCTCTAAAAGAACATCCTCCGTCGCTTGAGGCCCAACAAGCACAGTCTGAATTGTCTTCTCTTGTTGAGGATCAGCACCAAGAGGAGACAAGAGTCGATCCCACTGTAGATGATGATGAAACTACTGGAGGTGATCCAGAATTGAACAAAGAATTAGCTGTAAAAAGCTTCACCATAGCTGAAACCTTGGGAAATCCTGTGGAGCCATCAACTGAAGAAGATGCTGGAGGCATACTTGAACTTCCAACCGAAGCTGGGGAAATGATAACATCCTCTACTGTTGTCACCGATCCAGTACCAATTTCTGATAAGACAATGTCAGAATCTGAACCAGCTCCTGTAGTTGTCATCACATCCATTGATATTACCGCCGCCAGAACTCTAGAAACGGCTGGGGTGACAAATATTGAAGATGGTGATGCTGAGGTCCTTGGGAACCAGACATTATCGGTTCCATCCCCATCTGTTGTTACACCGATTGGAGATATAATCCCTGAAGCTTCTAGGGATCCATTGGCTATAACGGTGGTAGCAACAACGACTTTGTCTCACCCTGCTGTTGTACCCCCGATATCTGCTTCTGATCTCCAAGAAAAAGACCCGTTGGATATTGTCGCCAGGCCAAGTTCCAGCACAGAAATGAATCTCCTAGTTGAGATTTATACCGACACATTTTACAAAAGTTTGGTAACCTTGATAAAAATGGTCCTAAACGAGGGCCTCAATTATGAGACTTTGAAGACGGCAATGGCTTCGACCATCAATAACGTTGCTCTGTTCAGAGATGCAGAGAGAGCTGCCAAATTGGAGAAAATTATGGAGGACCTTGAACAACCAATCAGAGAATATCTCAGGCTGTCAAGTAGAACTGTAGAAAGTCTTATTGAGGAGGAATATGAAGCCGTAACAGCCGATTTCCTTGCTCGGGAAGCTACATACAATGAATCTCTTCGTGAACATAGTCTGAAGGTTGCCAAAGAGAAAGCATTCTTGGCTGGGATAAAGCCCTCACTTCACAGTCACAGGGTAGCTTATGATGCTCTGAACATAGATATTCAGAACAAAAATCATGAAATCCACGAGTTCGAGGCAGGGTTAGCTCGCCTTAAGGCTGAAAGAGAATGGATGATCGAAGCTCGAAATCTGCACCTTACCCAGAGCTCGGTTTTAGAAGAGAAAGCTTATGGGGCTGAATCAACTATCAGGACCCTCGATGAAGCTAAAGAGGGTTTAATAACCACCTTCGCTAAGCTTTCTTGCATTTGCACCCCTGAGGCTCGACGTGCCGAGGCTACAAAGAAAGTTATGAGTTCTCTTGGTAAACGGCTAGAAGAACTACGACAGTTACTTCTAGATATTTCTACTCCACTTTAAAAGAATTTCTTGTAATCCATTTTGCAATGTTTCCAAGATGAATGAAATATATGTTTTATGATCCTATCGTTTATTTGAAACAATAGGTATGAGATATGAGATACTTATCAGAGGTTATAGGAGCATGACAAGTCTTTTAAACTCAATGCATTATATCTATCCAGAGGTAATATAGACATAATAGATAAGCAGATTTAATATTCATCCAATGGTCATGAGAACATGATGAAATAATAAATTCAATTAATCATCTGGTGAGACAGAAGATTAATCTCTTCTTGAGAATATACAATGCCATCAGAGGTAATATGGACGTGATAGTATGTAAGAACTCAAAGAAGAGTAGATTAATATCTATGCAGAGGTCAAATGAACATGATAGATAAAAAAAAGAAATACTCGTCAGAGGTAATATGAACATGACAGTATATAAAAAGTAGAGGAAGATTTGATATTCATTCAGAGGATTTAAGATCGTGATAAATAACGAATCCAACTTTATGTGCCAACCGGCAAGATATAAGAAAAGAGATGAGTAGTCAGCTTGACCAAACTTTGGTAGCTGGGGGATAATAGGACAGATGTCATTGAATTTCTTCCGAATCTGATGAGCTAGAAGAGAATTCTTCTTGTATATCGTCACCAAAAATGTGGGACGGATCATATCCCAACCCATGACGAGTCTTCTGGTAAAACGGATCACCGCATAATGGTAGTCGTCTACCCTTTCCTTGATTAAGACCTTGCATAGTCTTTAAATCATATCCCATATTTTGGATGATCTTGATAGATTGTTGACTATATTTGTCAATTCGGATTCTTTCTTTATCTTTATCCTTCAGATCATCTGTCTGAGTAACAGAGATATTTCTGGCCAGGCCAAATACAATTTGGCGCTTGTTTTTCTTATCAGATGGGACCACGAAATAGGATTCTTCGTATCGTCTGAAAGTTACGCAAGCTTGTGATGAAGCTGCTACTGGAAGCAGATAGGGAGAAGATGTCAAGAACTTTTGAGTATAAGGTCCAACATCAACATGGGGAGGGAAAGAATTCTCTTTATGATCAATGTATAAAATTTCTTCCGGCTCTATGTTGTCTTTATATTGATGACTTTGATTATCAGAAGATAAAGTCATTCTCTCAATAAACTTGACAGCCATATACTCGAAAAGGAAATCTTCATTGATATCAAAGAGATGAGCAATATTTACATCATTTACAGTCTGATTGCTATGCTTTGGATTAGTCAACGGTGGACCATCATCCGTCTTCTGCGTAGAATTGCCAATATTGACGATCAATGGTGATTCTGAATCATTCGTACCAGAAGTACGCCCTTTAACTTTGATCATAAAAGGTTGAACTTGGCTCTTAGCAGGAATTTTTATTGATTCCTCAGATAAAGTTTGAGTTCTTCCTTTAACCTTGATTATCAAAGGTTGATCATTGACAAGTTGAGATTGGATTCGTCCCTTGACCATGATCTTCAAGGGTTGTTCCTCTGGCGGATCTTCATTGATAGACTGATCCTCAGATGATGATTCTTCAGCCATGTTTGATATCGCTTTCATATGCTCTTGTTTATAAAGCCTTGAATCAGAGAAGTAGGCTTCGACACCCTTGAAAGGATTAATATCAACAAATTCAGTTTTTACAACTCCTTGGGAATCCACATATTTGAAGCATTGGTGGAGAGTTGAAGGCACAATATTGTGCTCATGAATCCACGGTCTTCCAAGAAGAATATTGTAGGATACATCTGAGTTGATAACATAGAAAGTTACCATGGTTCGAAGATCACCAATCTGAATCTGCAACCGAATCTTCCCCAGTGGCTTACTCTTGCCAGAGTTAAAACCAACAATAGTGGTACTAGTGTAAGTCAGCTCACTAGTAGGAATCCTCAGGGGTCTTAGCATACTCTGAAGAATTATGCTGATTGAGGACCCGAGATCAATGTAGATCCTGTCAATTTCAGTGGATCCGATATATCCAGTGTAGCACAGAGGCCTATCATGCTTGTTGTGTTTCAATAGCATATCCTCTTGTGTAAAGATGATGTTGGGAATCGCTTCCATCATGCTATGACATTGTGGACATGACACTGGCATATTATCGGGAGTCTTGAGTTGAGCTAAGCATGAATCTGCTTGAAGTAAAGCTTCGCTCAAAGTCTCTCTGCTTTCTCTGGAGAGGCGAAGCAGTTCAAATATAGACAATCTAGCCGGAGTATTGGCTAACTGAGCTAGAATATCGAACTTGTAAGGCTTCATTGTCACCCCCTGACTGGAAGCAGACTTCAATGGGATATCAAAACGTACTGCCTTCTGTTTCCCCTTTTCAACCACAGACGGTTTAGCAGGAACAGGAGAAGGTTGAACCGGTAGTGTTTCCACTACATCTTCTGCTTCTTTGGAGGATCCCTCATAGTCTTTGTGGTACTCTTTTCCAGATCTTGTACCAGCAAAAGTTTCTTCCTCAGACTCAGGAGAAAAAGTACCATATTACAGGATTTAGTCTTTCTTCCTTTAGTCTTCTTGTGAGGATTGTTACGAGGGACTTCAGAACCCAATCCAGCGGTAGAATTCTGATTTTGAATTTGTAAAGGAAGACGTATTCCTTTATCATAGTTCAAACCTTCGACCTTTTGAAAGTCGTAACCCATCTTCTTCATGAGAATAACAGATTGCTGACTATACAAATGGATAGGCAGTGGACTTTGAACAGGTGTTTCAGCACAGGAAGAGGAATGAATCTCTGCAACTATAGGAGAATGAAACACAGACGTCTCTGTAGTTAAGGAAGGAGAAGGATTCGGGATACGAGGAGAAATCCATGTTGGAGCTTTTTTATAAGCATCAAAGACTTGTTGTGCCCGGTATAAACTATTCATGGCTAGCCACTGCTGATGAGTAAGCTTGAGCTTGGTAGGAGGAGCTGGACTTGGAGGACAGATGTTTAGTCCTTTCAGTCTATCTTCTAGAGGGAGGCCGTCCCAAAGATGATCCAAGTCATCAGGATCTTCATTTTCCAGCTCAGGCACTAAGTCAGGATGTACCCACATGATTTCACCATTCTTCAATGTGAGAGGCAGCAATCCTGTATTTTCTTTCCTGGCAGGCGGGATATTCACAATCTTCATTGTCGCCTTCGAAATTGGGATAATTCCATCTGGGACTTGCTGTGGAGGAAAATCCCCTAACTGAAGAGAAACCATATTGGTTGTCACCGTATGGTCATCATTAGTTAAAGCGATGGCGCCACCATTTATCAGCTCTTGGATCTTCTTTTTCAAGACATAGCAAGCACTGGTAGGATGATTAATGTATCTATGATAGATACAATACTTGGGATTGTCGATCAGATTCACCTCATTAGGCCTCTTTGGCTCTGGAATCTGAAGTTTACCACTTTTTACCAGACATTGGAATATCCCTGGAATATCACTTTTGTCAAAAGAGTATTCTTCCTTTGACCTGGAGGATTCCTGATTACCTGACGTCGTTTTATTCTTGGAAAGATTGACCATAAGAGTATCTTTTCCTTTTACATTACGATTGCCAGAATTATTACCAGGATTATTTTTCTTTCCTTTATCTTCTGAAGCGAAAATCATCCCATGTTCGCGAGCCAACCTACCATTGGTCTCGGCAGAAGCTGCTGCTATGATAAATGAAGCCCAATCTGAGAATTGGGAACTTGTGAAGACAGCAATGGATGGTCGCAGATTCATCTTGCATGTATCGATCAACGCTGAATCTGGCATACCAGAAGGCATCTTTAGAGTAGCCTGTCGGAAACGTTCAATGAACGTCCGAGTATCTTTTTTCTCCTTTTGTTTTATTTCTATTAAGAAGGACATGTTCATGTCCATTCCTCATTCATAGAAGCGGGAGAGAAATATTGCCTTGAATTCGTCAAAAGACGAAATAGAGTTATCGGGTAAGCTACGATACCAGTCATAAGCCGAACCCGTCAAACACCCAATGAACACTCGAATGAGAAGAGCATCATTTTTCTGTAAGTGTACAGTCATAATATCAAAGTAATTGATATATTGGCTGGGAGATGCTTTTCCATCGAATAAAACTATGGATTGTGGCTTGAACTTTGGTGGAGAGGGCACATCATTCCAATAAGGAGGATAAGGTTGTTTAATCCCTAACCTCTGCAGTTGATCTTTGTGCCTTAAAACTTCAAACTGTGCTTTAAGTTCATACACTGCTTGAATGGCTTCACTGGTTTGAGGAAGCACATTTGACTGAGTAGTCGTTGGATGTACCATGACCCCCACTGGGGGTGGTACATCTTCTGGAATAATGGGATCTGGAGATGCATAATTTTGATTAGCAGCAGGCTCTTGAATGTTCAAAGGTATTTCAGCCCCTTGACTATCTTGAGTTTGTGCTGCTATTGGTGCCGGTGTCACTACTGTCGGTTGAGCAGTTTGCTGATTCAAAATTATTTGATGCATGCTTTGCACCATATTAAGCATATCCTTCAGTGATTGTTCAACAGCAGTGAGACGTTGTTCTGTATTAGCAGATGACGTCTCTGGTTCATCTCTAACAGCGTAGGATTTAACCTCTCTTAAAGATACAAAAGGATTTGTATAGAAGTACGAATCCACGCTATCGGTATCAGACTCAAAAGATTGAGTACCCCCAGCCTCTGAATCAGAAGTCTGCAAATGTCTTTGTCTTCTTGACCGAGTATTCTGATATACTCCTTCAAAGGAATCAAGAAGCCTATTGAACTGTTGTTGACTTGGAGTTTGGGACGTGTTCCGTCTTGGATGTCATCCTCTGTTAGTATGAGATGCCATGTTGACTGACACATATGGCAACTCATGTTCTTGGTCTTCAGCTTGATGTGGAGGTGTATTGAAACTCAATCGATCAAAAACCGATCGTCTTGAAGCTGAACAACAACAGTTAATCACAACCTGGTGGTATTCACAAAGATGTTTTTCTTAGGGGGATGTCACCGGAGATTGTCTATTCTTACGCTTTTGTATTAGCAATTCGCGCAAGTCAGAAGGAGTGGATGAAGTATTCTTCTTTATTACATTTGGGGTAGAAAAACGTTTAGTCCCTTGTGTATAAAGAAGATTACTGGCTGCATTCGCAAAACCAAATTGTACATTTCTACGCGTTTGGAATTGTGTGCGTAAATCTTGAGATTTAGCACGCAGGACTCCATTTTCTTGGCGTGTGATTTGTAAGTTTGGTACCTTGCGTAAAGCAGTATAAGAAGGTTGTTGGTGTAGAACAGAAGTTTTACCAACAATATTTTTATGCTGCACACGTTTAGATACATTCACATTTGACATGTGAGCATCATTGTGAATTTCATCTACACTGTCATAGACAGGAGATTTATCTTTACGCATGGAACGTAAAATCTTGTTATATGCCACGTTACCAACGGGAGATTTTATTTTACGCGAGGAGCGTAATTTATTTGGGCCTACCACGTCACCGACGGGAGACTGATTCTTGCACCCAGAAGCACAAGCTTTAGAGTCTGCCCTATTACGAATGGGAGACTCATTCTTATGAACTGAGCATAAAATTTGGTTCTTACCCACTGAGCGTAAAACTTGATTTTTACGCAGTGGGCGTGAAACCTGGTTATCTTCACCGTTACAAACGGGAGACAAATTGTCACACTTCGAGTGCAACTTTGAAGTAGGGACTGCCTCGTTATGAACGGGAGCCCCTACGACAGGAGTGGGAAGAATTCCCTTGTCATCAGAAGCAGCAAAGAGATCAGAAATCACTTTGGATTTGGGAATCCAAACTTTTCGTGCTTTGCGAGACTTTTGAACATTGGAATGGCGAGAACCACCCCCAGTTCGGAGCATTTCTTCATAGGCAGTCTGGTCGAAGTGCACCACCAGAGTCTTCTTGGTCGAACCGACCGAAACATCATCATATTGAGCAATCACCTCCTCGTCAGAGGAGAAGGTCGTCCCCAGCAGAGTCGCCATTTTTGTTTCGCTTAACAAAATATCTGGGAGGAATTGGCTTTTAAAAACAAAAAACAAGAAAAAAAGTATAAGAAGTACTAATTTGATTCTGGAAAAGTATTGTTATGGAAGTCTGATACGTAAATGATCACTTTGTTCCTTGGACCATATGATGATGATGAAGATTACTGCTTAAAGTAGAACAATTTGGAAGAACTAATGCACCAGAAAGGTATCGACGCACTTGGGCACTGATGGCGAGGTCGAATGCTTTCCTGCTTTGCTTCACTTTGTTCTGAAAGAAAAGTTGAAGAAGGATGCTCTAGAGAATCAAAATCTCGAAGCTCTGATCTCTGTATTCTCTCCTGTCTCTATGTGTCTTTTTTATGAGAAAAATCAGTCCATTTATAGACTGGGGCTTCCGTGCGTAAAAGGGCATCAAAATCTGTCTTTACGCTAACAACTGCCATCCACGATCAGAGTCATCCTCTGTATATGCTGACACGTGTCCCATCATTTCAGTAAGAATATGATACATGTACACACGTTCTTCGAAATATGTGGCATGAAGACCACGTAGGCACACCACGTTCCAAACTGGCTAGAACGAATAGGACGTAAAAGGATGAGCGTAAACTAGCTCTGTCATAGGTTTCCAGCGTAAAGTGGTTATTGAATAACCTTGAGCGTAAAATGGCTCAAATAGACTTCACGCACACATTGTTTTTTATGAGCGTAAGGACTCATGTAAAACTCCGTGCGTAAAATAAACCATTCAGTGAGCGTAAAGTAGCTCGATCTCTATAAACGACAACAATGGTCTTTGTATGAGACAAATTCCATTGAATTCTGTGGTAAATGCCATCATTGATATCTTCATGTCAAAGTCTGCATTAAATGCGAGATTTGATAGCCTTTGTCCAGCGTGAAAGAGGCTGCTCAGTCCTTGGCGTAAAATCACCGGTGTAGACCCAAGCGTAAAATGATCAATCTGCTTAGGCGTAATACAATTAGCCTTATCTTGGGCGTAAAAAAATTACCCGTTCTGTTAGGCGTAAAGCAGGCCACTTACGAATGAGATGACTCTTTCTTTGAAGCACTTTTTACGCTCCTACATTGCTATGGGAGTCTGATCTGAAAGGCGATCACTTTGTTCCTTGGACCATACGATGATGATGAAGAGTACTGCTGGAAGATGAACAACCGGAAGAACTAAGTCACCAGAAAGGTATCGACGTACTTGGGCACTGATGGCGAGGTCGAATGCTTTTCTGCTTTGCTTCACTCTGTTCTTGAAGAAAAGTTAAAGAAGAATGCTCTGGAAAATCAAAGTCTCTGGGCTCTAATCTCTATGTATTCTCCGTTGATCTCTCTTGATCATGTCTATATGAAAAATAAGTCTATTTATAGACTTGTCCCTTTGTGCGTAAAAAGCAGCAAAATTGGGTCTTTACGCTAGCAACTGTCACCCACGTTACAACTCATCCTATACGCACGTTGACACGTGTCCCACTACTTTAATAAAATGGGGAGAGCACGTACACACATTCCTCTAGAAGTATGGCATGAAAGCCACGTGGGCAAACCACGTTCTTAAGTGGTCAGGAAAGATCGGGCGTAAAAAGACCCAAAATAAACCCTTAGCGTAAAGTGGCAAACTGGGCGTAAAATAGCTCAAAATAAACTTCTCATGTAAAGTGGCTAAAATAGCCTTGAGCGTAAAAAGTAGCCCAAATAAACTTTACGCCCACAATAGCTTTGAGCGTAAAAGCTCGAATAACTATCGCGCGTAAAAGAAGTAGTTTTATTGAGCGTAAAGTATCCTCCTCTGCACACCATACGACGAGTATTGGGTTTGGTGAAAATTCGATCTTCTTGACTTCTGTGCTGCATGCTGTCAGAAAAATTATTCTGTCAGATCAAATCTTCTGCATTAAATACGGCCTGACAGTTTGTCCCCGGTCGTAAAATTCAATGAATAGCCTTGGCGTAAAGTAGCTCGCGTAAAGTTTAATGAAAATAGCCCTGGCGTAAAGTTCAATAAAATAGCCCTGGCATAAAATAGCTCGCGTAGAAAGTTGCTTGCGTAGAGTTCTCAATTTCTTTGACCTAGTCCATAAAGCACTTTTTTACGCTCCTACAAGTCCCCCTTCAAAGTTTTCAAATATTTTCAAAATTTGAAATACTTTGAACAGAAGCGTAAAATCGGGACATTTCAACAGTCTTGCGTAAAATTCGGGTCAACAATCCGCGTAAAAGTCGAGATATTCAACCGTCGGCGTAAAAATCGGGAATTTGAACCGATTCAAAATTCTCTATAAATAGATTTCTTTGAAGAGGAAAAAAACATTACTTATCTCCCGTATTCTCGATCTCTCTTACTTTTCTCCCTCTTTCAAACTCTTACTTCCAATCCAATGGCTCTCAAGAAGTCGTCCGCCGTCGGCAGCAAGGGCAAGAAGCCCGCCGCTGATTCCTCATCGGTCGACCGTGCACAAAATCCCGTTCGGTCATCAGCAGCGTCTCAGCAGAGCAACCCAGCCGTGGCTCCGACAATGAGGGGTAAAGCGCTGAACTTCGGCCGTGAGTTCGTCGGAGAAGAGGAACCAAACGAAAATCGAACTTAAAAAAACTCTACGCCCACGTTGTACGTGCTAGCGTAAAAAAACTTAAATACGCCCACATTTATCTTATCAGCGTAAAACTTGAAATTCTCCCACATCTACATGTGTCAGCGTAAAACTTGAAATATGCCCACATCTACATGTGTCAGCGTAAAATTGTAAATACGCTCACGTCTATACGTGTCAGCATAAAACTTAAAATACGCCCACATCTATATGTGTCAGCGTAAAATTGAAAATATGCTCACGTCTGTATGTACTAGCGTAAAATTTCACCAGTAACAGATTTTGCGTAAAAGAAAAGCTTTTATCAGCTTTAAATAAGCGTAAAATTTACATAGTCAGAGTCTTCAATTTTTATGCGTAAAACTCAGACCAAATCATCTGCGTAAAAATTTCAAATTAGATTTTCACTAACTTGATTCTTTTCTTTTTTCTTTTGGCAGTGGACTTGCAAATTCACCCTCTTGCAGAAATATTTAGCTCGTCGGCTGGTATAGTGGGCTCAAACTATCTGGAGAACTTATCACATGTAGAATTTCCTCAATCCAATCATGAATACCCTGAAGGGAGAGCTCAACTGATAGCTGCTCAGGGGACAGGAAGCTGCTGTCCATGATAAATGGAGAAGTGTTGGTGTCACTAGAAGACCAACAATTCTTGAAGCCAGCTTTTCTATTCGGGGATGCGATAGACTTCAAATCGCAAACTCACCCCAAAAAAGAGGCATGGGTGTTCAAGTCTGGAGATAGGGCGATGTATCTCCCTGACATGGACAGGTATTACCCTCTATCTGCTTTTGTCCATGCTACTCACCCTCGTCAGATGCTATGGAATTTGACTCCCAGTAGCTACGGCAGGCCGGGCAAGATTATTTTCATGAGAGAGAGAGAGAGAGCTAGTGACATAGGCTACCACATTAGTACTCCCAGTGGTGGTGTCGTCCCGTTCTCTGGTCTATTGCCCGGGTTCACACCGAGCGAAGACTCATCTCTGATCCAGCCAGTGCAGACTCCCATGTTTATTAATAAGTTCACGAAGGCTGCTGTATTATATCCTCAGACCAACCCTAGGTTGACAGGGTGGCTGACTCCTTATAGTAATAACTAGATTCAAATCAGTGCTTGGATCATGAAGCACTTTAAAACGTACTTGGAAGCTATCGGCCTATATGAAGCGGTAGCCTCTACAAGTTACGGCATACCACCGAACAGTAACTTGTTCCTGGCTTTATTGGAATTGTATATGAGTTCAACAGGAACTTTCGCAACTCACAAGGTGAAATGGGTCTTGCTCTGCACGAGATGCAATTTATCTCGAAGCTGCCAATAGGCGAAGCCCCTTATGAAGAATATGTTCCCTCAAATCAGGAACTAGCAGAAATAAGAGAGAAGAATCCTAAATTGGTACAGGTCTATGAAGAACTCATGTGCCATTATCTAATTTGCACCAGTTTGTATGAAACTGGGTCACATTTGGCATATGTCACTAAATGGACAACCTATTTATTTTACCATAAAAATAGGGTATCCAAGAATGAGAAGAGTAGGTTCCGAGAAAGCAAGACTCAAACCATCAACCCTTGCTCTATAATTCCTGCAGATGTAATCCAGGAATTGATGGTCTCATAGAAATCTCGAGACCAATATCTATCCACCAAGACCGGAGACATCCCTGCGGGGACTGAGACCTTAAGCTACATGAGGCATGGTAGTCAAAGATGTCAAGGAAAGCCTTGCTGGCAGGCTTCCTATTCCTATGGTTACGAAGATGGGTCGTGCCGGGCATCAGTACCATAGACAGGATCCACCAAAAGTATTGTGGTCGGCAGTACGTTTGGTGTTCAAAGACAGAATCAACCTGCTGTCGGCAATGGTGTGAAGAATAAATGCAGGTCTACGGACTTTTGGTGAAGAGTTGATTAATAATGCTCCTCACCGAGACAATTTTCCAAGGGTGGAGTTGCCGTATACATATCTGATGGGTTGGTTATTACACCACAACTACACTTTGCTGCCACCAGGCCCTGAAGATGAAGCAGAGATCTTTCACCAGAAATTCAGCAAAGCCACTTGGACTGCCACGACAGTGGCAGATACCCGAGCAGCGTTGAATTACTCTCATGGCTGGAACTTCTTCTGTACAAGGCCACCAGTTCCAGCCGACTACCTCGACGTGCAATTTGAAGACAGAGGAGAGAGGACAACTTCATTGCCAAAACCTGTCTTCAAATGGCTAATGTACATTAGACCCTCCCATCTGATGTACAGGAACGAAAATAACTGTGCATTTGAGCCGTATCTACCGAGTAGGTTCGCTCGCCAGTTTGGATATGACCAACTTCACGTTGGCAATCCTTCCACCAGCTTCCATTATTATGGAAAGTTGATTGACGGTGCAAGAGCATGGAGATACTTCAGCACCGCATGTACTGGTGCTAAATTCAAAATATCTACTGCCACCAGTACAACCGAGCTACGTATACTCCACCCGTATGCTCGTATCTACTCATCCATTCGCTCTTTTGCACATGGTTATAGTATACAAGGGAGTCTTCGATAGCCCAAGGAGGGGAACATCAAGGAACCAATCAGAATAACTTCTGACATACCAGACAACACTATTGTTACAGATGAATTTCTGGCAGTAATCCCTACAGGAGCTGGAGAGATAGCAACGGGACCAATAGTTATTAGAAAAACTCGAAAACGGAAGCAGAGTGCAGATACTACTCTTCCAGTGAAGACTCCTGAAAAGAAGAAGAAGGTCACCAGTCAAAAGGCCTTCCCAACCAAGAGCTGCTACTCCAGAGGGTGATATTCCGATCGAAGAACCGCCACATGTCGCGTCTTCTTCAACTATCCTGGAGAAGGATCCGCAGCCTCCCAATCAGCCACATCAACTAAAGCTGTAGGAATCCTATCTCCAGGGCGCCTAGCACTTCACTTCATTTAACTTTGCCACAAAAGGCACAAGTTGAAGGCGTCAGCCCCAGAGCCTATCCCACTGGATGAACCAGCTCTTGATTTTGATGATGAAGACTGAGATGGGGATTATGACGCATATTTGGCACATTCCATACCTACTCCAGGTAAATAAATTTATACAAAATCCATACAAAACTATGATTTTTGTATATTGACTTGTTTTAATTTTTTTGTAGGTGTTATCATTGCGTCAAAGCCTATGGCTTCTCCTCCTCCTCAAGAAGATATTTATGAAGAGAATGCAGAATCTGAGGAAGACGACTCTTCTTCAGAAGAAGAAGATATTCATGAGGAAGTACTACTAGAGCCCGAAATGGAGACCCTGGAAGAACGACCTTCATCTATGGAGGTTCAACAAGAGCCAGGAGTGCAGGCTCAACTAGAATCATCTCCTCCTGTTGAGGGCGGAGATCAAAAACAATCTGTAGTAAAACCTACTGTAGAGGAAGAAGCATCTACTGCAGAACTGACAGATTTTAACAACAAATCAGTTGTAGAAGGATCTATTACAACTGAAATACCTGAAGTTCCTGCAAAGCCAATAGCTGATGAAGGTAACGAAGACAGAGTCAGATCATCAACTGAAGCTGGTGAAGTCGTAATGGCATCCTCTGCTATTGTTACTGATCCAATACAAGTTCTTGAAGAGACAAGGCCCGAACTTGAGTCAGCTACCATAATTATTACCCCACCCGCACCAATCACCGCCATCGAAACTCCAGTAGTTTTAGTTCCAGATACAGCTGGAGCAACAACTGTTGAGGACTCTATTTCTGAGGCTCCTGAGAGTCAGTTGGCTTTGGTAGCAGTAACAATAATGGCTACACCTCAGCCTACTACCAAGGCAGCCTCTGCTTCCAGCCTTCAGAGAAGGGATTTGGTAGACATCGCCGCAATATCGAGTTCAAGTGTAGAAATAAATCTCTTAGTTGAGATTCATACAGATACTTTTTACAAGACTCTGGCAGCTTTAATCAAGATGGTTTTGAATAAGGGTCTCAATTATGAGAGCTTGAAGGCGACGATGGCTCTTACCATTAGAAATGTTGCTATGTTCAATGATGCGACGAGAGCAGCAGCATTGGAGAAAGTCGTGAAGGGACTTGAACAACCCATCAGAGAGTATCTTAAGCTGTCAAGTGAAACCGTTGAAAGTCTCATCCAAGAAGAGTATGATGCTTTAACTGCTGAATACCTCACTCGGGAGACGAGATTCAATGAAGCCCTCCATGAATATAGCATAAAGGTCGCCAAAGAAAAAACGTTTTTGGCAGGAATAAAGCCCGAGCTGGATAGCCAGAGAACAGCCTATGAAACCTCGAATATGAGAATTCATCAACAAAATGATAAAATTCGAGAAGTTGAGGCTGAGCTGGCTCGCTTAAAGGCAGAGAGGGAGCAGATGATCTTGGCCTGGAACCAGCACTTAACTTAGAGCTCAATTTTGGAAGAACAGGTCTTTGGAGCTGAATCTACCATCAAAACCTTTGATGAAGCCAAGGATAAGCTAATAGTCAGCTTTACTGAACTTTCTCATATCTGCACTCAAGAAGCTCGACGTGCTGAAGCTACCAAGACTGTTTTAAGCTCTCATGAGAAACGTCTAGCAAAGCTGCAGAAACTAGTAGGAGATTTATCTGCTCCGCTATAGGAAAAAAAATAAATAAAGAGCTTTTGTAATCTTTTATCTTTTTTATTTTTGTAATATTTACAAGAAATGAATAAAATATTTATTTTGTGGCCCTATCATTTATTTTGAAATTAAACAATAGGTATGAGATAGAAAACACTTATCAGAGGTAATATGGACATGACAAGTTTTCTAAAATTCAATTATATCTATCCAGAGGTAATATGGACATGATAGATAATAAATCTCTTTTTCTGTTTAGAGTATACAGCACTATCAAAGATAATATGAACATGACAGATCGTAACAACTCAAAGAAAAATAGATTAATATCTATTCAGAGGCCAAATGGACATGATAGATAGGAAAAGAAGTAGAATTAATATTTATTCAGAGGTCATGAGAACATGATAAATAATAAATCCCATTTTTTAATCAACTGGTAAGATAGAAGATTAAAATTCTCTTCAAGAGACAAATTTTTTTTATAGCTTAACCAAACATTGGTAGCTGAGGAATAAAGAAAAAAAATCAAACATAATATTTCTTCAAGAACTTGCCAATGATCGGCATCATGAGCAAATCTCCACTAGGTTTAGACAACCTATAGGCACCGTTAGAGAAGACCGTCTCAACAACATAAGGGCCTTCCCATTTTGCTTAGAATTTCCCTTTGCTCTTATGAGTCATCACCATCGGTCTTCGAACAGCTAGAACTAGCTCACCGACTTTGAATACCCTCTCTTTAACTTTACGATTGAAAGTTCGAGATATGCGGGCTTGATATAGCTCAATGTGCTGTTACGCTTGAAGACGCTTCTCGTCCAATCCTTCAAGTTCTTGAAGTCGTAAACGATCATTGTTCTATGTAGTTAGCTCATTAGCAATGGCTATTCGAAGAGATAGAATCTGGATTTCCAGTGGAAGAACAGCCTCATATCCGTAAACCAGTAAAAATGGTGTAAAACCAGTAGGAGTTCAGACTGTCGTTTGGTAAGCCCATAAACATTCTCCAATTTTTTCATTCCAATCACGTTCATTAGAAGAGACGAATTTTTTGAGAAGTTTGATGATCGTCTTGTTGAAAGCTTCGGCTAAACCATTAGCAGCTAGATTAAAGGCCATAGAAGCCAGGTTTTGGATCCGATTCTTATCACAAAACTGATAAAATGCCTGACTGGCAAATTATGGTCCATTGTCATGAATTATTCGTCGGGGAATCCCAAAACGATAAATGATATGGTATTTAATGAAGCTAACCACATTGGATGTTTTTACTTCAACGAGGGGAATTGCTTCCGCCCATTTAGAAAAATAATCGGTTATAGCCAGTATGAACCGATGTCCCTTGACAGAAGGAGGGTTAATCGGACCAATAATATCCATGCCCCAGGCTTCGAAAGGCCAAGAAGCTGCTGTAGGATGTAAGAACTCCGATGGTTGATGAATAAATTAGCATGAATCTGACATGCTTTATACCGTCTGGCATAATCTACAGCATCTGCTATCATGGATGGCCAATAATACCCCATTCTTCGAATATGGTCTTGTAATTTTGTACCAGGTTGATGGGCACGACAAACACCATCATGAGCTTCACGAAGTATTTATTTAGCTTCATTCTCTGAGAGACAGCATAACACAGTCCGTCATATGAATGATGATATAACATATATAAGGAAGAATCATAGTAAAATTGAAATGATCGTCTCTTAATTGATACAGCTTCTTTTGGATCTTCAGGTAAAATCCCATGAACCGTATAATCAATGAATGGACTTCTCCAATCCCTATACTGGAAACTTGATTCTGTAGTATAAACTCTGTTCAATATGCAGATTATTCTTGACACAGAATAAGTCTCGATCCAACAAAGTGATAATATTTTATCTTCTAATTGGAACAGCTAAGTCTGCAGCTAAGTTAGCAAGAGCATCTGCTTCCAAATTCTGAGAACGTGGTACAAATTCGATGAAGAATCCTTTGAATGAAAGGACCAATTCGATTACCACTTGATGATAAGGGATGAGGTCAGGATTTCTGACTTTATATATCCCTCTAACCTGATTAACAATCAGTTGAGAATCTCTATAAGCTTCCAGGAACTCGATGTCCAATTGTTTTGCTACTTGGAGACCAATCAGCAGAGCATTATTTTCTGCGATATTATTGGAGCATGGCTCATTGAGAGAATAAGCACGGTATATAACCATTTTGTCAGGAGAGACCAAGACTATGCCTACTCCAGAGACAATATTGCCTTTAGGTCCAACCCGTGATGCTCCATCAAAATATAGTTGCCAAATGTCATCTTTCAAAGTCATGTTGCAATCCATGACTTCATCTGGAATATCCTCATATAGTTTTGATGTCTCAGGTATAGGGTGAGCTGCTAAGAAATCAGCCAATGCTTGACCCTTTATTGATTTTAAGGTACATAGACCATATCATAAGAAGTAAGCAACATCGTCCAGGTGGCTAACCTGGAGTTAAGAATGCTTAGCTTTCTCATCAATACCCGAATAGAATTTATTCTGGAGATGACATGGATAGTCTGTCCTGACACATAATGTTTTGTCTTTTGAACAGCAAAAACCAAGGCCAGACATTCCTTTTCTACAGGAGTATACCTGTGTTCAGCTCCGATCATCATTCGGCTAAGATAATAAATTGCCTGTTAATGACCCATATCACTGTTCTGTGCAAGAAGAGCACCAAGTGAATGATCCAAGGCTCAAACATATAGCAAAAATGGTCTCCCTACCACTGGAGGTACCAAAACAGGTGGATTTGTAAGGTATTGCTTGATGTCATTGAAAGCTTTCTGACATGCTTCATCCCAAACAAATGATACACCTTTCTTTAATAAACGGAAGAAAGGTTGACATCTCCCAGAGAGATTGGATATAAATCTCCTGATATAAGCAATGCGACATTAGAAGCCGCGGAGTTCTTTTAAATTGCGTGGAGGACGCATTTCAAGAATAGCTTTGATTTTGTCAGGATCGACATGAATACCCTGAAAAGTAATGACAAATCCTAAAAATTTGCCACTGGACACCCCTAAGAAAGACTTAGTAGGATTCATCTTCAATTGATGTTTGCGCATCAACTCAAATACCGTCTTTAAGTCTTGAATATGATCATCCTTTAATCGACTTTGACAGCAATGTCATCTATGTAACATTCAACTGTTTTCCGTAGATGTTCTTAAAAAATGTTGCTCATAGCCCGTTGATACGTGGCACCGACATTTTTAAGACCAAACGGCACAACTGTATAGCAGTAGACCCCAAGGGGTGTACGAAAAGCAGTATGCTTCTCATCTCATGGATGCATCTTAATCTGATTGTATCCTGAGAATCCATCCATGAAAGACATGCGTTCAAAACCACATGTATTGTCTATCATGACATCGGTAATCGGAAGTGGAAATTCGTCCTTTGGACAAGCTGCATTAAGATCCCGAAAATCTATGCAAACTCAAACTTTTTTGTTCTTCTTCATAACATATACAATGTTGGCAACCCAGTCTGGGTGTTGTTCTTCTTGAATAAAGCCACATGTAATCAGCTTTTTGACTTCTGCTTCAATTACATCCATCATGTCTGGTCGAAAATGCCATTGCTGTTGTTTTACAGGCTTGGCATTAGGAAGAATATTGAGTTTATGAGTAGCAACTTTAGGATCTAAACCCGACATATCCTCATAACTCTATGCAAAAATATTAATATATTCTTTAATCAATTGTATCAACTCTTCCTTTTCATCTTCGGAGAGGTTTTTACTGATGAATATTGGCTTGGACGTAGTTCTGTCTCCAACATCAATCTGGACAATCTCATCCTATGTAGGTGGCTGTCGCTGTTCAAATGAAGCTCCCACTGAGTGTCCATTTGTTGGGCCCAAGGGTCATTTTCAAATGGCTCAGATTTACCATCAGTTTGAACTATGTTGACTGAGAATACACACTCAGATCATCATAATAGTCTCTTCCAACATACGAGGAGTGGGATATATCAGATTCGATGAATTGGATTTCTTCCGAATCTGAGGATTGTGAAGAACTAGAAGATAATTCTTCTTGTATATCGTCATTAAACATATATGACAGATCATATCCCAACCCATGACGAGTTTTCTGGTAAAATAGATCACCACATAATGGTAATCGTCTACCCTTATCTTGATTAAGACCTTGCATAGTCTTCAAGTCATATCCCATATTTTGGATAATCTTGAGAGATTGTTGACTATATTTGTCAATTCGGATTCTTTCTCTATCTTTTTTTCTGAGATCATCTGTTTGAACAACAGGGATATTTTTAGCCAGGCCAAACACAATTTGGTGCTTGTTTTTCTTATTGGACGGAATCACGAAATAAGATTCTTCATGACGTCTATAAGATACACAAGCTTGGGATGAAGCAGCTACAAGAAAAAGATAGGGAGAAGATGTTAAGAACTTTTGAGCATAAGGTCCTACATCGACATGAGGAGGAAAAGAATTTTTCTTATGGTCAATGTATAAAGTTTCCTCTGTATCTATGTCATCGTTATATTGATGACTTTGATCATCAGAAGATAAAGTCATTCTTTCAATAAATTTGACAGCCATATACTCAAAAAGAAAATCTTCATTGACATTAAAAAGTATAGAATGATCAATATTTATATCATTTACAATTTGACTGCTACGCTTCGGATTGATCATTAATGGACCGTCATCCGTCTTCTGCGTAGATTTGCCAAGGTTGATAATTAGTGGTGGTTCTGGATCATTCGTACGAGAAGTACGTCCCTTGACTTTGATCATAAGAGGTTGAACTTGGCTCTTGGCAGGAATACTCACTGATTCCTCAGATGAAGCTCGAGTTCTTCCTTTGACCTTGATCACCAGAGGTTGATCATTGACAGGTTGGGGTTGGATTCGACCTTTGACTTTGATCTTCAAAGGTTTATCTTTTGGAGGATCTTCATTGACAGATTGATCTTCAGCAGGTGATCGATCTTCAGCCATATCCGATATCTTCTTCAGATGATCCTATTTGTAGAGGATTGAATCCGAGAAATAAGCTTCAACACCTTTGAAGGGATTGATATCAGCAAATTTAGTCTTCACAATCTCTTGAGAATCCACGTACTTGAAGTATTGGTGGAGAGTTGAAGGCACAATGTTATGTTCATGTATCCACGTTCTTCCAAAAAGGATGTTGTAGGATACGTCTGAGTTGATAACATAGAATGTCGCCATAGTTCGAAGATCACCAATCTGAATCTTCAGACGAATCTTTCCCAGTGGTTTACTCTTGCCAGAGTTGAAACCAACTATTGTGGTACTAGTGTAAGTCAAATCAGTAGTAGGAATCCTCAAAGGTCTTAGCATACTCTGAAGAATAATGCTAATAGAAGACCCAGGATCAATATAAATCCTGTTAATTTCAGTGGATTCAATATACCCAGTGTAGCACAAAGGCATGTCGTGTTTATTATGCTTCAACAATATATCTTCTTGTGTGAAGGTAATGTTAGGAATTGTCTCCATCACACTATGACATTGTGGACACGACACTGGTGTATTGTCAGGACACTTGAGTTGAGCTAAGCATGAGTCTGCTTGTAGCAAAGCTTCACTCAAAGTCTTCATGTTTCTTTAGAAAGACGAAGCAACTCGAATATAGAGAGTCTAGCCGGAGTATTGGCTAGCTGGGATAAAATATCAAATTTGTAGGGTTTCATCACCACCCCTTGATTTGAAGCAGATTTCAAAGGAACGTCAAAGCGTACTGCTTTCTGTTTTCCCTTTTCAACCACAGATGGTTTAGCAGGAACAAGAGATGGTTGTGCTGGTATTGTTTCAACAACGTCCTCTGCTTCTTTGGAAGATCTCTCATAATCTTTATGGTATTCTTTCCAGATCTCGTACTGTCACTCCCAGTTTTCAGAAATAGGGGTATTTTTGTCATTTTACATTTTTGAATATTTTTAAAATTTATTTTATTATTTATGATATTATTTTGGGGTTAAAATTTATTTTATTATTTATGATATTGTTTTGGGGTTATTTGAGTCGGGTTCGAATTTCAACTCAATCCGACTTGAAACGGGGATCTGGGGGTAGTTTAACTCTAGTGGGACCCACACACTAGTTAGGCATGGCCCACATGATATTAATTTTAGTCCACATGATAGAAATATTTTAGTTAGAGGTTAGACTAATTATTATAGATAAGGTTAGGGTGATTAGAGACTTTAGAATGACTAATTTAGCCCCAACCAATTAGCCCTTTTCTAATACTCATAGAATAGGTTAGTAGGGGCATTTTGGACCTTACCATAATAGGACAAATGGCCCCATATGGCCAGCCACTTTGGGAGAGGATAGGCTCAAGTTCATTTCATTATTCTTATCCACACTCTCTCTCTTGTTCTTTCCCAAATTCCTAGAGAGCAATCCCTAGCAATTTCTCCACCAAATCCTTCCATTTTACCACCAAATCTTCTTCTTTCCTTCTCCATTCTAGCCAAGGAGGAAGCTATCCAAGTTTGGGAGGATTCGGAGCTCGTTTGTGCCCTTTTGGAATCTCTACGTGTCGGTGTCGCTCCGGGAAGGCTTTTTTTCGATTCGATCTACCGGGAGGTATAAATCCCTTCTTCTTTTTATTTCCTCATGCATATAGGTCTATTTTGAACCCATAGGAATGACCCCCATGGTTGTATCTCTATTTGTGTCCATTTCGTGTCCATTTGGAGGTCATAGGAGTGTCTTTTGTGTTATGGTTGTGTCCATGTGGGAAATCCTAAATTTGGACACACTATGTGTTATTGTTATGTATGAATAAATTATTACATGTTTAATCTCATATTTTTGTGTTGGAGATGTGTTCTATAGTGTCTCATATATATATATATATATATATATTAGTGTAGAGAGTTAGTTCTTGATATATTATGTTATATACTTGTGTTCTTTTGTCTCAAACTACCCAAATCCGTCATAATTTTTATCCACGTTTTTAATTTCAGCCATAACTTAGAAATGTCATAACTTCTAGCTCAAAGCTCGGTTTAATCTTCCGTTTTTTTTAAAAGAAGCGTATTGAAGTTAGTTTTCCAAAAACATATATTAATAGGCCTAATTCTTTCTGTAACTTTCTGGAGAATTATTTGAGTGTCAGTTGTACGAAAGACAAACGCGTTCTCGGTGTTTTCGCAATTCCGGGAGTTTTCGGAAATGAAAACGCGATCCGTTTAAATTTTCGGAAAGCTAACACATAGATCTATAACATAATTTAATCCTAGATTTTAATTCATGCTGAGATGGTACAGTATTAATTATTAGTAGGAGTTACTATTCGGCATATGTATTTTGTGCACCCTTGTGTGTAATGTAATGTTCTATTTGATTTTAATCCATATTAATGTATATACATTATGTAATTAAATAGAGAATGCAAGCATGAGTAAATGTTTAAATAAATGATGTATGAGGTGTAAGTATCATATCTAATGTAAGCATGTATAAGTATGGCTTGTAATGAATATGTAGGTTCCATAGTATGTAATGTATGGTACATATAGTAGTGCAAGAGAATAAATGAATGATGAATGAATGTAAGCATGAATGTAATGTAATAATAGATATAATATATGCAATATACAAGTTAATGAGATGTAATATTCTATGTTAACACAAATCCTATATTACCTCATGTACCCCTTACACTATGTAGACACTATCACACTTGACACTTTGTTCACTTACACTTTGACACTCTTTGATATGTATACACTATGTATGCCCATTTAACCCTCACTTGCCCCTTTGCCATGTTCACATACACACACATAGCCTCTTAAATAAGTATTTATGAATACAGTTAACTTAGCTATGTATGTATATTATATATATGTTAGCATATTGTGTTGTAATATATAAGTTTATATAACCATTTGAAATGCCATGATTATAGACCTAATGTTGAATACCAATATATGCATGTGTATTTATGTGTAGACATATATAGTTTAAAGTAATAGATTACCTAGTGTATATCCAATGTGAATTCTTGCCTATTTGAGTATTAAATAATTGCATACTATATAGAGTTGGGTGTATGTTGGCTTGTATAGCCTTGTATTGATGTGTGCTTGCTAGGATAGTCTTGGTTAGGCCTAGTAAGACTTGCTGGGTTAGGACATGACCTAGTTTGACCTAGTTTGACTAGTACAGTTGACCAGAGTTGACCAAGGGTTGAATTTGGCCTAGTTTGACCTAGATTTATGTAGAATGCATTGTAGTACTTTATATTACCCTTCTGGACATGTTGTGACTTGTGCCGTTCTAATTAGGAGCCAGACACCTCTCCTCGGACAGTATCTTTACCTTGGACATTCAGATAGCAGGCGAGTACATTTTCTGATCATTTCATAACTTGTTTAGAATTATATTCCTGCTCTAGTTTACCTTATTTGATGCTGTCACGATATTATCATGGATTGGTACTATATGGATCCCTACATTAAGATGTTATCCCCCTTGGGAGCATCGGATACATTATGTTATGTGTTTCGTATACATCATGTATTCCTCGCTCTCATGTTATTCATGTTTCTCATGTGCTTCATGCTCGTTCATGCATGCTCGTGTACTCTCATGTGCTCTCATGAATCGGTCATGTTTTCTATGTATCTCATGTATAACCTATATTGCATGTGCACTCATTTATGAACCTTCATGTAAATTTCATGTGCACCCATTTTTGGGCCCCCCATGTGAACTTCATGTGCACTCATGTATGAGCTCTCATGTATACTTCATGTGCACCCATTTATGGGCTTCATGTGAAAACTATGTACATAACATAACTTGTTTGGATCCTTGTGTATTGATTGGGGTATGAGGGAGTATAAATAGCCATGTGAACAATTCCAAAGTAGTATATCCATGTGCGCCTCTTTAGTATAGTCATGTGTAAATCCAGCCGTTCACATGTCGACTTTGTACTCTAAATCACTATTCACTGGTAGCTCTCTACTTATAGTAGATATTTCTATTACAGTTCTCTCTCTGTTTACATCATGTACTTTCTTTCACTTTCATGTATCGTACTCTCTTGCATGTTTATATTTTCTAACCTGTTATGATCTGCGTGAGATGTATTGTGCTCGCTCCTGTCCTGACTGGACCTGTTGATAAATTTTACAGATAGCCTGGGATTGCCTGCTAGCCTAGAGGAGACACAGTAGAGGTTGTTTAGATAGTTATTTCATTTTGTCTGGAGTTGTATTTACTTGTGGATTACTGTATTTGAGTTTGAGATGTATTTCTGGGATTATGTATCTTAGACACTTAGACTTCTATCTCCTGTATCTCTTTGGATTTCATGTTTATCTATCTTTATCATTCTACCTTAGATTATGATTGAGTTGTACCTCTGTATTGGCCTCCTTATGGAGAGTATTCATATTATGCTAGTTATAGTTCATGATCTAGAACAGCGTTCTACCGCCGACACTGCGGCGTAGGCTGGACGTTGTTACGTACTCGTACCCTCACGGTGGGTGCGGGTCGTGACACGTTTTTAGTGGTGGCCTATGCAGGTCGAGTTTGTGTAGTGGTATTCGAATTAGAGTACCACTACAGCCTGTAGTAGAATTAGGATATATTTTTTGAAGGTACTCAATCACAGTTAGGATTTTTTGAGAGATTCCTGGGACGACCCTTGAGAATCTTATTTTAACTTCGATTTGAAATCTGTTTTTCCCTGATTTGATTTACCTTTACTTCCTGTTATTGAACTTGAATTTGATGGATTATTGTTGAATTTGAATCTTGATGTTAGTGGTTGAATTTGAGTCTGTATTTTTATGATTTTTGATGGATTATTGTTGAATTTTGAATCTTGATGTTAGTGGTTAAATTTGAGTCTGTATTTTTATGATTTTTGATGGATTATTGTTGAATTTTGAATCTTGATGTTAGTTGTGGAATTTGAGTTTGTATTTATATGTATATGTACATTTTTTTTGGAATTAAGGTATAACCTAATAACATACTTGATAAGGACAGTGAGAAAGGTAAAAGTCTACTTTATTATGGAATTTAGAATTATTGCAGTCATATTTGCTAGCATGACAAGGACGTAGAGCCTGATATAGCTATACTTATCTTAGTTATGAAATCTAGATTTCTTGCAGCCATACCGGGTGGCGTGGTAAGAATTCTAGATAACATGATTATAGGGTGTATGCCTTATTATGGACTCTATCGTTTATTGCAGCTATGCTTATTGGCGTGGCAGAATTCTGACAACATAATTTCAAGAAGACGCATATGATTATCAGATTGTACCTTAAATATTTTTGAACATGTTTTCTCTACTTTTATTTCAGTCCTTCAAAAAAAAAGAAAGAAAGAGAGAATTGTTATTTGTTTGTTTTGTTTTGTTTCTTATTTATTTAACTTAGGAGTAGCTTTAGTTGTTTTTATAAACTTTGTGTAACTTCTTACTATGAAATTCTTCTTAATACAATGAATCGATGATTTTGCTAGACTTTATCTTGGATTTGAAAATTTAGCTCTGGGTTTCAAAATGGGTTTTTCTTTTAAACAGATATGCAAAAACATATTTTATCGTTATTTCTTTCTTGCTACTATTCTTGTATTAAATAATAATAATAATAAAACTGTCTTGATTACACCAATCACTTACTTTGCAATCTTGGTAGGAATCTAAATGTTGCTCTTGATATAGAATTTGATTTTTATATTGGGACATGAGAATATATATAGTGGACACTTTCCTGACACTTATGCATGGTACACTTGATTTCCACCTATCTGAATACATATTAATATTTCGTTAATGTTTAAATTTTTAAAACCCCAATATTTCCGATTCTCTGCTTTTCCTAGCTTAACTCGTAATTTAAATATAAAATTTTATGATAATAGTTTTATTTATATCACTGCACATGTATGTTATACGTAGGGTTTCAATTCAAATTTTTTTTGGTTGAGTTTTGTGTTTAAATTTGTCAAATCTGAGACTGTGTGCATATTAACCCTTAATACAGGATTTTAAATGTTAGTTCAAATTGATTGTTTTAAATGTAATATTTAGAGCTGTGTACATTATTGTTGTAGGGATATAAATTTAGGTTCCATATTCTTACATGTTAGGTTGTGATAAACATTGAGTTGGTTTTGATGTGCAAATTCTCCAAAATCCTGAAAACTGAATACATGTTAACATTTTTACATTGATTTCCATGTTTAGTTCAATTTCAGATTTAACATGTAATATTGAACTGTATGCGTAGATAAATGTATTGATAGTATATTAGGGTTTCATTTCTATCATGTTAGGATGTATTGGGAGCATTGAGATTAGTTGTGATGTTTCAAACTCCTAAAATTTGAAATTGCATTATGTTAATATTGCACTGGTTTAAATGTTAGCTTATTTTCAGATTTTGTATGTAAATGCTGAACTAAAACTGGGTTTAACCTTTCAATACTAAGCTATAACCCTGTACAAGGACACACACACCCCCTAACTTAGTATACCCTGTCATGTAACCTAACTCTTCCTCTCTATGTCATGATTATATATCTATATAGATATATATAGAGCTTAGGCATACATGTTATAATGTATATACATACATAACTAAATCTCTACCTCTTTATATATACATATATACATGGTTAGTCATGCATGTTATAAGCAAATGAGTTATGTATTGTAGATTGTTTAACCAATATGCCATGATTAGTGTAACT
Organism: Iris pallida; assembly: GCA_029216955.1. Taxonomy (NCBI): domain Eukaryota; kingdom Viridiplantae; phylum Streptophyta; class Magnoliopsida; order Asparagales; family Iridaceae; genus Iris; species Iris pallida. Next base: position 29,143 of record JANAVB010035755.1, read on the forward strand.
TGATAGTTATTGTTTGAAACCAAAATCCTCCTATGCACTTTCATGTATATTTCACATACACACACGCCTATTATCTAACCATATGAACATGTCCACATACACCTATACACACACTAACTACATAATTTGTACATAATGTTAGCTTTTCCTTCTCTAACGCTATATATATAAATATATTGTGATTGGATTTTCATGCAATTGACTTTCATTCTTTAACTTTTGATTTTGATTTTCTTGAATAGTACCCCTTATTAGATAAATGGTAGTTAACTTTATTTTATTTTGATAAGTACTAGTTTCATATAGGATGGTAGACTGCCTTACAGTCTTGATGATTGTTATTTCTGTATCTTTTCTAGTTTAGCACCCCAGATTGTTTGTGTGTTTAGATATCCTATGACTGTTTTGGTTTAGCATGACTAGTATACCTAGATGAGACTTTCACTACCACCGTATGCCATGACCCTGTATGTCATCCTTTTAAATCGTATGATTGTTTAAGTTCTGAGACTTTGATTGTGGGGGGGTTTGACCTAGAAGGAGTATGAACATTTTAATTTCGAGGACAAAATTTTTCTAAGGTGGGTAGACTTGTAACACCCAGTTCTCTAAAATGAGGGAAATTTTGAAATTTTGTAATTTTAATCATTTATTGATTTGACATTTAAATCATGATATGATTTTTGGTAATTTTTAAATCATTTTAAAAGTATTTAAAATCATGACTTGTGATTTTGATGTTTTGCTAGTGAAACCCTAGAGACTGTTTGACCTAGAGCCTAATCATGTGAGTAGGATATTTTAATGTCATTTCTGGCCTAAGGATATTTTGCATTTGACCTCTTTGAATTATTTTGATATTTATTACGTTGGTGATTGTTGATTTTGACCTTGATAGGTGTGATTTTGTGATGGTTTTGTGTCCGTATCGGACACGTATCAGTTTTTATTTACAAATGTTTGATGTGCCTCAAAGAGATTTTTTTTATTGCTATTTTTTTTGAAAAGTATTGAATGAGATTGTTTTCTGCATTTGTTTTCTGTGATTGTTTTGTTTTAATTTCGAGGACGAATTTTTTTTTAAGGTGGATTGATTTGTCACCCCCAGTTTTCAGAAACAGGGGTATTTTTGTCATTTTACATTTTTGAATATTTTTAAAATTTATTTTATTATTTATGATATTATTTTAGGGTTGAAATTTATTTTATTATTTATGATATTGTTTTGGGGTTATTTGAGTCGGGTTCGAATTTCAACTCAATCCGACTTGAAACGGGGACCCGGGGGTAGTTTGACTCTAGTGGGATCCACACACTAGTTAGTCATAGCCCACATGATATTAATTTTAGTCCACATGATAGAAATATTTTAGTTAGAGGTTAGACTAATTATTATGGATAAGGTTAGGGTGATTAGAGACTTTAGAATGACTAATTTAGCCCCAACCAATTAGCCCTTTCCTAATACTCATAGAATAGGTTAATGGGGGCATTTTGGACCTTACCATAATAGGAAAAATAGCCCCATATGGCCAGCCACTTTGGGAGAGGATAGGCTCAAGTTCATTTCATTATTCTCATCCACACTCTCTCTCTTGTTCTTCCCCAAATTCCTAGAGAGCAATCCCTAGCAATTTCTCCACCAAATCCTTCCATTTCACCACCAAATCTTCTTCTTTCCTTCTCCATTCTAGCCAAGGAGGAAGCTACCCAAGTTTGGGAGGATTCGAAGCTCGTTCGTGTCCTTTTGGAATCTCTACGTGTCGGTGTCGCTCCGGGAAGGCTTTTCTTCGATTCGATCTACCCGGAGGTATAAATTTCTTCTCTTTTGTATTTCCTCATGCATATAGGTCTATTTTAAACCCATAGGAATGACCTCCATGATTGTATCTCCATTTGTGTCCATTTCGTGTCCATTTGGAGGTCATAGGAGTGTCCTTTGTGTTATGGTTGTGTCCATGTGGGAAACCCCAAATTTGGACACACTATGTGTTGTTGTATGTATGAATGAATTATTACATGTTTAATCTCATATTTTTGTATTGGAGATGTGTTCTATAGTGTCTCATATATATATATATTAGTGTAGAGAGTGAGTTCTTGATATATTATGTTATATACTTGTGTTCTTTTGTCTCAAACTACCCAAATCCGTCATGATTTTTATCCACGTTTTTAATTTCAGCCCTAACTTAGAAATGCCATAACTTCTAGCTCAAAGCTCGGTTTAATCTTTCATTTTTTTTAAAATAAGCGTATTGAAGTTAGTTTTCCAAAAACATATATTAATATGCCTAATTCTTTCTGTAACTTTCTGGAGAATTATTTAAGTGTCAGTTGTACGAAAGACAAATGCGTTCTCGGTGTTTTCGCAATTCCGGGAGTTTCCGGAAACGAAAACGCGATCCGTTTGAAGTTTCGGAAAGCTAACACATAGATCTATAACATACTTTAATCCTAGAATTTAATTCATGCTGAGATGGTACAGTATTGATTATTAGTAGGAGTTACTATTCGGCATATGCATTTTGTGCACCCTTGTGTGTAATATAATGTTCTATTTGATTTTAACCCATGTTATGTATATACATTATGTAATTAAATAAAGAATGCAAGCATGAGTAAATATTAAATAAATGATGTATGAGGTGTAAGTATCATATCTAATGTAAGCATGTATAAGTATGGCTTGTAATGAATATGTAGGTTCCATAGTATGTAATGTATGGTGCATATAGTAGTGCAAGAGAATAAATGAATGATGAATGAATACAAGCATGAATGTAATGTAATAATAGATGTAATGTATGTAATATACAAGTTAATGAGATGTAATGTTCTATGTTAACACAAATCCTATATTACCTCATGTACCCCTTATACTATATAGACACTATCACACTTGACACTTTGTTTACTTACACTTTGACACTCTTTGATATGTATACACTATGTATACCCATTTAACCCTCACTTGCCCCCTTGCCATGTTCACATACACACACATAGCCTCTTAAATAAGTATTTATGAATACAGTTAACTTAGCTACGTATGTATATTATATATATATTAGCATATTGTGTTGTAATATATAAGTTTATATAACCATTTGAAATGCCATGATTATAGACCTAATATTGAATACCAATATATGCATGTGTATATATGTGTAGACATATATAGTTTAAAGTAATAGATTACCTAGTGTATATCCAATATGAATTCTTGCCTATTTGAGTATTGAATAATTGCATGCTATACAGAGTTGGGTGTATGTTGGCTTGTATAGCCTTGTATTGATGTGTGCTTGCTAGGATAGTCTTGGTTAGGCCTAGTAAGACTTGCTGGGTTAGGACATAACCTAGTTTGACCAGAGTTGACCAAGGGTTGACTTTGGCCTAGTTTGACCTAGATTCATGTAGAATGCATTATAGTGCTTTATATTACCCTTCTGGACATGTTGTGACTTGTGCCGTTCTAATTAGGAGCCAGACACCTCTCCTCGGACAGTATCTTTACCTTGGACATTCAGATAGCAGGCGAGTACATTCTCTGATCATTTCATAACTTGTTTAGAATTATATTCCTGCTCTAGTTTACCTTATTTGATGCTGTCACGATATTATCACGGATTGGTACTATATGGATCCCTACTTTGAGATGTTATCCCCCTCGGGAGCATCGGATACATTATGTCATGTGTTTCGTGTACATCATGTATTCCTCGCTCTCATGTTATTCATGTTTCTCATGTGCTTCATGCTCGTTCATGCATGCTCGTGTACTCTCATGTGCTCTCATGAATCGGTCATGTTTCCCATGTATCTCATGAACCTATATTGCATGTGCACTCATTTATGAACCTTCATGTGAATTTCATGTGCACCCATTTTTGGGCCCCCCATGTGAACTTCATGTGCACTCATGTATGAGCTCTCATGTATACTTCATGTGCACCCATTTATGGGCTTCATGTGAAAACCATGTACGTAACATAACTTGTTTGGATCCTTGTGTATTGATTGGGGTATGGGGGAGTATAAATAGCCATGTGAACAATTCCAAAGTAGTATAGCCATGTGCGCCTCTTTAGTATAGTCATGTGCAAATCCAGCCGTTCATATGTCGACTTTGTACTCTAAATCACTAGTCACTGGTAGCTCTCTACTTATAGTAGATATTTCTATTACAGTTCTTCTCTGTTTACATCATGTACTTTCTTTCAGTTTCATGTATCGTACTCTCTTGATGTTTATATTTTCTAACCTGTTATGATCTGTGTGAGATGTATTATGCTCGCTCCTGTCCTGACTGGACCTGTTGATAAATTTTACTGATAGCCTGGGATTGCCTGCTAGCCTTGAGAAGACACAGTAGAGATTGTTTAGATAGTTATTTCATTTTGTCTGGAGTTGTATTTACTTGTGGATTACTGTATTTGAGTTGAGATGTATTTCTGGGATTATGTATCTTAGACACTTAGACTTCTATCTCCTGTATCCCTTTTGGATTTCATGTTTATCTATCTTTATCATTCTACCTTAGATTGTGATTGAGTTGTACCTCTGTGTTTGCCTCCTTATGGAGAGTATTCATATTATGCTAGTTATAGTTCATGACCTAGAACAGCGTTCTACTGCCGATACTGCGGCGTAGACTGGGCGTTGTTACGTACTCGTACCCTCACAGTGGGTGCGGGTCGTGACACGTACCAGCAAAGCTTTCTCCTCAGACTCAGAAGAAGGAAGTACCATATTGCAGGATTTAGTCTTCTTTCCTTTAGTCTTGTTCTTTCAAGGATTTTTATGAGGAAGCTCAGAACCCAATCCAACAGTAGATTTTTGACTTTGAATTTGTAAAGGAAGCCGCATTCCTTTATCATATTTCAAACCCTCTGCCTTTTGAAAGTCATAGCCCATCTTTTTCATGAGATGGACTGATTGTTGACTGTACAAGTGAATGGGCAGCGGACTTTTAATAGATGGTTCGACAGAGGAAGAAGAAGCAGAAACCTCTGTAACTACAGGAGAAAGAGAATAGAAACCTCTGTAGCCACACGAGGAGTATTTGGGACAAGAGGAAAAATCCCTACAGGCGCTTTCTCATAAGCGGCAAAGACTTGTTGTGCCCTGTATAAAGGGACACTATTCATAGCTAACCACTGTTGATGAGTAAGTTTGAGCTTGGTAGGAGGAGCCAAACTTGGAGGACATATGCTTAAACCTCTCAGTCTATCCTCCAAAGGAATGCCATCCCAAAGATGATCCAAATCATCAGGATCTGGAATAACATGAGAAATCATATTGCAGGTTTTAACTTTTCTACCTTTCTTGGATTTTGAAGTTTTACCTTTATCTTCCATTTCAGGTATTAAGTCAGGATGTACCCACATGATTTCACCATTCTTCAGTGTAAGGGGAAAAAGTCCTTCATTTTGCTCTCTGGCAGGCGGGATATTTATAATCTTCATCGTCGCCTTTGGAGTTAGGACAATCCCATCTGGGACTTGCTGTGGAGAAAAACCTCCAAATTGAAGAGAAACCATATTGGTTGTGACGGTATGCTCATCGTTAGTTAAAGCGATGGCATTGGCATTTATCAGCTCCTGGATTTTCTTCTTCAAAACATAACAAGCCTTGGTAGGATGATTTATGTATCTGTGATAGATACAATATTTGGGATTGTCAGTCAGATTCACCTCATTAGGCCTCTTGGGCTCTGGAATTTGGAGTTTACCACTCTTTAGCAGACATTGGAATATCCCTGGAATATAACTGTCATCGAAAGAGTATTCTTCTTTTGGCTTGGAAGACTCCTGATTATTCGACGTCGTTTTGGGTTTTGAAAGATTAACTACAAGGGTTTCCTTCCCTTTCCCATTACGATTGCCCGAATTATTACCAGAAGAGCATTTCTTTCCTTTGTCCTCTGAGGCAAATATCATCCCGTGTTCATGAGCCAACCTACCATTGGTCTCGGCAGAAACTGCTGCTATAATGAATGAGACCCAATCTGTGAATTGGAAATCCGTAAAGACAGCAATGGATGGTTGCAGATTCATCTTGCATGTATCAATCAATGCTGAATCTGGCATATCATGAGGCATCTTCAGAGTTGCCTGCCGGAAACGTTCGATGAACGTCCGAGTATCTTCTTTATCTTTTTGTTTGATTTCTATTAAGGAGGACTTATTCATGTCCATGCCTCCTTCATAGAAGCGGAAGAGAGACATTGCTTTAAATTCGTCAAATGACGATATGCAATTGTCGGGTAAACTACGATACCAATCGTAAGCTGAACCCGTCATACACCCAATAAAAACTCGAGTGAGAAGAGCATCATTCTTCTGCAGATGCACCATCATAATATCAAAGTAATTGATATACTGACTAGGAGAAGCCTTTCCATCAAATAATACCATTGATTGTGGCTTGAATTTCCGAGGAAAGGGTACATCATTCCAATAAGGAGGGTAAGGTTGCTTAATCCCTAACCTCTGGAGCTGATCTTTGTGCTTCAGAACTTCAAACTGTGCTTTTATTTTACGCACTGCTTGAATAGCTTCACTAGTTTGAGGAAGCACATTCGATTGAATAGTCGTTGGATGTACCGTAACCCCCACCGGAGGTGGCACATCTTCTGGAATGATAGGATCTGGAGATACAAAATTTTGATTAACATCAGGCTCTTGATTATTCAAAGGTATATCAATCCCTTGACTATCTTGAGTTTGTGCTGCCACCTGTACCGGTGTTACTACTGCCGGTTGAGCAGCTTGCTGAGTCATTATTATTTGGTGCATGCTTTGCATCATGGTAAGCATGTCCTTTAGTGATTGCTCAACGGCAGAGAGACCTTGTTCTGTGTTAGCAGACGATGTCTCCGGTTCATCTCCAATAGCATAAGATTCAACCTCTCTTGAAGATACAGAGGGATTGGTATAGATGTATAAATCGACACTATCAGTTTCGGACTCAAAAGACTGAGTACCCCCAGCTTCTGAATCAGAAGTCTGCAACTGTCTTTGTCTTCTTGATCGAGTATTTTGATATACTCCTTCAAAGGAATCAAGAAGTCTGTTGAACTGTTGGTGACCAGGAGTCTGGGACGAGTTGTGTCTTGGACGTCGTCCTCTGTTGGTATGAGATGCCATGTTGACTGGCATATAATAACTCATGTTTTTGGTCATCAACCTGTTGTTGAGGCTTATTATAGCTTAATCGGTCAAAAATTGACTGCTTAGAAGCCGAACAGCAACATTTGATTACAATCTGGTGACACTCACAATGATAATTTTCTTGGGGGAGTGTCACAGAAGATTGTCTATTTTTACGCTTTTGTACTAGCAATTCGCGTAAATCATAAAGAGTAGAAGGAGAAGTATTCTTTATTACATTTGGGGTAGAAAAATGTTTAGTCCCTTTTGTATAAAGAAGATTACTGGCTGCATTAGCAGAACCAAACTGTATATTTTTACGTGCTTGGAGTTGCGTGCGTAAATTCTAAGATTTTTGAGCACAAAGAACTCCATTGGCATCACGCATAATTTGTAGGTTTGGTACCTTACGTAAAGCAGTGTAAGAAGGCTGTTAGTGAAGAATCGAAGTTTTATCAACAATGTTTTTATGCTGCATGCGTGCAGGTAAATTCACTTTAGATGTAAAAATATCATTATGAATTTTATCTACACTGTCACAGACAGGCGATTTACCCTTACGCGTAGGGCGTAAAACATGAGTATCTGCCACGTCACAGACGTGAGATTTTCCTTTACGCGAGGAGCATAAATTTTGTGTGTCTACCACGTCACAGACGGGAGACTTATTTTTACGTACAGAACGTAAAGCATTGGGGTCTACCACGTCACAGACGGGAGACACGTTGTTATGCACAGAGCGTAAAATTTGGTTTTTACGTGCTGGACGTAAAACTTGGCTTTTACGTGCTGGGCGTAAAACTTGGGAATCTTCCACGTCACAGACGGGAGATTGGTTTTTACGCCCAGGGCACAACACTGAAGTAAAGACTGCCTCGTTACAAATGGGAGCCCCTACAACAGAAGTAGAGAGAATTCCCTTGCCATTAGAGGCAACAGAGAGATCAGAAGATGTTTTGGATTTAGGAATCCAAACTTTTCGTGCTTTCCGAGATTTTTGAACATTGGAGTACCAAGCACTACCCCCAGCTCGGAGCATCTTCGTAAGCAGTCTGGTCGAACTGAACGACCATAGTCTTCGTCGATCCAATCGATACATCATCATATTGAGAAATTGCTTTCTCGTCGGAGGAGAGAAAGTCGTCCCCAGCAGAGTCGCCATTTTGTTTTACTTAACAAAATGCCTAAAATTGGCTTTTGAAAGAAAACTAGAAAAAGTACAGAAAGTACAAATTGTTCTGGGAAGTATTGCTATGGAAGTCTGATCTGAAAGGCGATCACTTTGTTCCTTGGACCATACGATGATGATGAAGAGTACTGCTGGAAGATGAACAGCCGGAAGAACTAAGTCACCAGAAAGGTATCGACGCACTTGGGCACTGATGGCGAGGTCGAATGCTTTCCTGCTTTGCTTCACTCTGTTCTTGAAGAAAAGTTGAAGAAGAATGCTCTGGAAAATCAAAGTCTCTGGGCTCTGATCTCTATGTATCTCCGTTGATCTCTCTTGATCCTGTCTATATGAAAAATAAGTCTATTTATAGACTTATCCCTTTGTGCGTAAAAAGCAGCAAAATCGGGTCTTTACGCTAGCAACTGTCACCCACGATGCAACTCATCCTATACGCACGTTGACACGTGTCCCACTACTTTAATAAAATGGGAGAGCACGTACACACATTCCTCGAGAAGTGTGGCATGAAAGCCTCGTGGGCAAACACGTTCTTAAGTGGTCAGGAAAGATCGGGCGTAAAAAGACCCAAAATAAACCCTTAGCGTAAAGTGGCAAACTGGGCGTAAAATAGCTCAAAATAAACTTCTCGCGTAAGTGGCTAAAATAGCCTTGGCTTAAAAAGTAGCCCAAATAAACTTTACGCCCACAATAGCTTTGAGCGTAAAAGCTCGAATAACTATCGCGCGTAAAAAAGTAGTTTTATTGAGCGTAAAGTAGCCTCCTCTGCACACCATACGACGCGTATTGGGTTTGGTGAAAATCTGATCTTCTTCACTTTTGTGCTGCATGCTGTCAGAAAAATCATTCTGTCAGATCAAATCTTTTGTATTAAATGCGGCCTGACAGTTTGTCGCCGGGCGTAAAATTCAATGAATAGCCTTGGCGTAAAGTAGCTCGCGTAAAGTTCAATGAAAATAGCCCTGGCGTAAAGTTCAATAAAATAGCCCTGGCATAAAATAGCTCGCGTAGAAAGTTGCTTGCGTAGAGTTCTCAATTTCTTTGACCTAGTCCAAAAGCACTTTTTTTTACGCTCCTACAGTATTATTTTGCTCAAGTGTTGTAATTTCTTTCGCCATTGTATCTCGCTAAGCATGGAATTTCATAGCTTGTGTGAAAGAGAATGGCTCATCAGAGGAAATAATATTAGATAATAAAAAATACAATACCAGAAGAAGTTTTGGGGCAAAAGAAACTTTGCAAGCGATAATTGATTGACTTGTGAAGTTATCAAGCAAATATAATCTTTAAAATGGGAGGGGGCTCATTTGTTACGAATCGAAACCCTTGTTTCCTGTAATAATATAGGAGCTAAGGGTTGAGGTAGTCGAGTAATTACGTCATAACGTGAAGCTTTATGAGGTGGCGGTACATCACGTGTACCTTTAGAAGATGGTGATGTATCATATAGACCTTCATGAGAGAGTGGAGGTGGAACCTCATGAGATGATGGGTGATGAGAAAATGATAGAGACAACTTGTGTAATGTGAGAAGGAGTAACACAACGTGAAGTATTAGGATAGTGGAAAGAACCATCATCTTCTAATGGTGTAATATGAACACTGGAATGAGGAGAAATAGAAGGCATGTCATTATATAAAATATTGTCTCATGCAGGGTCGGAGATAGGATTCTGAATTGGGGTGGGCTAGGTTAGTTTAGGGTGGGCTGGTTATGGATAAACTATATAAAAAAATAAAAAAATATGGAAAAAAAATTAGGGGAGGTTGTAGCCCACCCCAGCCTATATGTGGCTCCGCTACCGGTCTCATGGAAGATGACATCACGAGAAGTATAAATTTTACAAGATTGGATATCGTAAATATGATATCCTTTTTGACTGTATGGATATCAACAAAAAATTCTTAGGTTAGAACAAGGGCCAAATTTGTTTTTAATATTAGTATTTCGAGCAAAAAAAAGACATCCAAAAACTCTTAAAAGAAGATGGAGGGGGCACTAAAGAGCATTTGGTGTGGTTATTTATTAGCTAAGAGAGGAGTTGGCATTTTATTGATAAAAAATGTTGTCACTCTCCATTCCCGATATACGTATTTATAGGTGTATTATTCCTATATTTCATGTTCATGTATCGGTACAATATCTTGTACGTATTGCTCGTACCCGTATCCACTAGTACTGGGCTTGTGTATTTTGATGAATATATTGTTATTGGATTCCTTGTGGTAGTTCATCGACCCTATGAGTCGATCTATTAGACCAACTGATTGGGTATCTTAGCACTTAAGCCTAGTCTAGAGTAGTATCCCGTTTCAGAGTAGTGTGACACCCCTTGTCATTATTTGGTGTAGGTATGACTCACTGCTACGATGTTGGAATACTAGTTCATGCTATATCATATGTTACTAGGTATATATAGTCGTAGAGCGACCGATATGATAAACTGATTAACTGATTTATACAACTATATTTGGTGTACTGGTTTTTATAACAAGATAATTATGCATGAGACTACCCTAGACTCGTAGATTACCAATTGGAATTTTTATTGGCCCTTGTTAGGACATGTACGTAGAACGGAGCACTCAAAATTTCCTAAAATAGGAAATGAGTACCAAATTGGAATACCGTCACCCGACCAAACCAGTCAATACTGTTGTCTATTATCCAATGATCCCTTG
>JANAVB010035756.1:0-249576 GCA_029216955.1 Iris pallida
CCGTTAGTTCGATCGTTTGAAAAATGAAAATCGGCCACCAAGTTGACGGTTAAATTACGTTATTTTTGGACAGTTTCGTGATTCAACTTTCGTAGATTTATTTTTCCCCTCGTCGAAGCTCGTTGATGAATCACCAACTTGTTGCATAGCAGGTATAACCAACTTTGACCCATAAATTATTAGTTTCATAGGATGTCGTTTGGTTGGTTGAAATCGACGCCAAAGTTGGTCGTTCGAAATCGTAATTTCTAACATGTAAAATTATATTTGAATCCGGGACATCGGATTCCAAATCCGACACCCCATTAGACTTGTGGCATTGTTTTGGCCCAGATTGACATATAATTTGTTAAATTTGGACAACCTTGTCTTGGCACATTTTTGGTGCAAAGCGGGTCCAACGGCGGACACCGCTTGAGCTAAATTTACTGTTTTACCCCTATATCCAAAATGAACTATTGGTAGGCTATCCTAGCTAATTTGACTATTCTGGACACGTTATCATCTGATGACTTCTATTAGATTTCTCCTTCTGTACTATTATTAAATTATAGTTAATTTATATTATGTTCGTATTTTAAAATTTGTGCGTCGAAACTGAGATCAGTCAATTCCAGTGATCTTATATCGCTGAAATTGACCAAGTGACCATATGGATCGCTAAGATAAGATTGTTAATCTTGTGGTTGATCATCTTGTCTTGATTCACGCGTTGTAGGTTTCGTTGTGCGAATTACGATATACAAACTTAACATTTAAACCTAGAGTTTGTAATCCATATTATTAATGAATAATGATCATAGAGATTAGTTCAAACTAGTTCTAAATGGTATGATTAATAAAAGGCATAGGTAACCTAGGGATTACACGACTTAGAACGACCCAAGCTTTCTAGGTAGGATTGATAGTCATATTTGGATTTAGTAAATAATATATATTTGTTTGTGATTTGGGGTTAATAGATATTGCACGGAGTATGATTCATTGGTTCATGGATAGTGGTTAGACTTTGATACTGCAGTCTCAGCACAGATTGGACAAAACTCCAGGCAAGTATGCCATGTCTACTTGTACAGTTTATTTTCATACATTTCTATACTGTTATTTCTTTTCATTCATATTTTGTCACCTGCTATTCATGTTTTGATACTGATATTTTCCTATTTTGCGTGCACGTTCCTTATTAATTCTCCATGTGTTACTCTTTACTTCTTACACAACCAAAATACAGTAATTGGCGACGGCGTTTTAGCGACAGAATAAATCCGTCGTCAGTAGCGACGGACTACCGACAACCTGGCGACGACTTTCTGGCTAATCGCACACCAATTTTTTTAAGGATGAACATCCGTCACCTATCCGTCGGTACGCCGTCGATTATATAGCGACGAAATAAAAATCCGTCGGCAAGTAGTCACTCGGTAGTCACTAATTGGCAGGAAAATGTTTAAAAAATGGCAGAAAAATGTCCCTAGTTGGCGGAGGAATTGACGACTACTTTAATCCGTCGACCAGATGATGGGATATTAGTGACGGACATACTGTCCATCGATAAGTGGTCACTAAGTGGTTTGAAAAAAATTTAAAAAAAATGCGTGAGATTAACGACTAAGTAGCGACGGATTTTATCCGTCGCTAAGTTAAAAGCCTAGCTTAAGTTGAATCGACGGGGGAAAAATTTTATTCCCCCTAATTTTTTCTCTCGCATCTCTCTCTTGGACGGGTACGATCGAGGTAACTCTCTCTCTCTTGGGCGGCGGAGGGCGGGCAGCGGGGGGGGTGCTCGCCGAGGGGGGCTGGCTGCGGAGGGTGGGGGTGGGGTTCGCCGTGGGTGAAGCTTGCGGTGGTGGGGGTCACCGCGGGGGGTGCTGGTGGTGGTGGGGTGGGTGTGGTGGGAGTGGGGCGGGCAGTAGGGGGGAGGGGGGGCTGGCCCGGCGGGGGATGGGGTCGGGGGTAGGCTGCAGGGGGGCGGGGGTGGCCCTGGGGGTGCAGGTGGGAGGGGGGGCAGGCTGCCGGAGGGAGGGGGGTTAGGGTCTGGCCGCGGGGGGTCGGAACAAACACACACACACACATATATATTCGGCACACACACACACTCATATATTCGTCGTACACACACACATACACACACACATATATATATATTCGGCACACACGCATATATATATATATAATATATATATATATATTATATATATATATTCGAGGAGTATATATATAGAGGAGTATATATAAACTTTGGACCGAAACCAAATAAGTAAATTTAGTATATTGAAAACCGAAACCGAACCGAATTTAGTATATTCAAAACCGAAACCGAACTGAATTTAGTATATTCAAATCCGAAACCTAACCGAATTTTTAAAATTTAGTATTTTCGAAACCGAAACCAAACCAAAACAAATCAGCAGATTATGGCTCGTCCCACCACCAATCTGTGTCGGTATCAGTATTGGACTATTTCGTTGAGTATCAGAATCAGTATCGAATTAATTATGTTTAGTTTGTCTTCCGATACAGATTTTCAAATCCAAATTGAAATGGATCGTTACTTCGTTGATCGTACATGGATGTACCAGCGGATCAACCTCCTCGACCGTAGGTACTTATAAGTATTGACCGTATCGGATTAGTATCGGTCTGTCGGTTGGGTATAGGCCGTATCGGTTGGTATTGGTCTTAGCGAATTGGTATCGTCCTATCCGATATGTATCGACCGTATAGCTAGGATTCGTATTGGCCTTATCGATTCGGTATCGGCCATATCCGATAGGTATCGGCATATCGGATTAGTATCGGCAGTATCATATTAGTATGGTGAAAGGTTTAGTAACAAATGTACTTGGATTTCTCTCTTCTAGAGCTATATTACCATTGCAAGAGAGTCACGAGAACGTAGCTGGCCAGTTACAGAACATACATGCTTCCTTTTCAAGCTCGCTTTTCCTGATGGAAAAGGAAGCATGTATGTTACTGTAACTGGCCAATCACGATCTGTTGACTCTCTTACAATGGTATTCTAGCTCGAGAAGAGAGAAATCCAAGTACAGTTGTTACGAAACCTTCCACGATACTAATCCGAAATGGTCGATACTAATACGACACGGTCGATACCTATCAGATATGACCAATACCAAATCGATAAGGCCAATATGAATCCTAGCTATACGACCGATACATGTACATATCAGATAGGACGATACCAATTTTTTAAGGACAATACCAATCTGATATGTCCTATACCAAACCGATAGACCGATACTAATCTGATAAGGTTGATACTAAGTACATCCGGTCTATACCAGCGGATCCACCAATTACTGCACAATAGGTCCAAGGACTCCAGTTACATCTGATTATTGGTGAGTACATAATTATATAGTAATTCTGTTAGTCTTATGATACAGATTTTTACCTCCAATCTGTGATGGATCGTTATTTCTTTGATCGTACATAGATGTACAAACGAAAACACGAGAGCAGAATAGGTGTGAGTTATAATTTTCAGGCAGGCGTGGAAGTATTTCTTAAGTATGCCATGAGCAAAGCTCAGTACATGGACGTTACCAAAATCAAGTGTCCATGTCGTAATTGTCGCAATAGACGTTACGAAGAAGTGGTGACTGTGAGAGATCATTTGACCCGTAAGGGTTTCGTACGTGATTATGACATGTGGTCATCGCAAGGTGAACTATATGCGGAAAGACAAGTTGCGAATGCTACTACTTATGCTTTTAATGATAATGCTGCAACGAATTTTGTCATCGAAAACGAAGGATGCTCTGTTGATTATGGAGACCTGCAGAATCTTGCACGAAATATGGTGTACGATGCGACAGGGCCTAATTTTGATCCGGAGGATCCTAATCCCGAGGCGAAGGAGTTCTATGATATGTTTTGGGATGCAGATACTCCTCTACATCCTGGTTGTGATACTCATTCCGTACTGTCAGTGATGATGCAGTTGTTGAGTATAAAGTCTGATTTTAACTTGCCATAAGCTTGCTATGATCGGATTACACAACTAGCGAGAGAGATCTTACCGAAGGAATCAAAAGATCTCCCAAAAAACTTCTACAAGTCAAAAATAATGGTCCAAAAACTGGGACTGGGGTACGGTAAGATAGATTGTTGTCGCAACAGTTGCATATTGTACTACAAGAAGAAGGAGGACATAGAAAGTTGCAGCTTCTGTAATGTGGATCGTTACATGCCAGTAAAGGGAAAGGAAAGTCAACTAGAAAATGACGTCCTTATAAGTATATGCATTACTTGTCGATCACGAAGTGCTTGCAGAGGATGTATATGTCTCTGAATACAGCTGAACACATGACGTGGCACAACGAAGAATGCACAAAGGACGATGGAGAATTGTCACATCCTTCGGACGGAGAGGCGTGGAAACATTTTAACTTGTGTCATCCGGATTTTGCTGCAAAGCCTAGAAATGTATGGCTGATACTATGTTTTGATGGCTTCGCCCCTTTCGGGTAGTCGGGATCTCAATACTCCTGCTGGCCGGTCATTCTTACCCCTTATAATCTGCCACCATGGATGTGTATGAAGACTCCTTATATGTTCTTGACATCTATCATACCGGGCCCCAAAAATCCGACGAAGAACATCGATATATATTTACAGCCGTTGGTGGATGAGCTTAAACAGCTATGGGAGATCGGCGTCATGACCTATGATATTTCTAGAAAATAGAACTTTCAGATGAAAGCTTCACTGATGTGGACAATAAATGATTTTCTAGCATATGATATGATGTCAGGATGGAGTACTCACGGCAGGATGTCCTGTCCTATATGCATGGAAAATAGTAAGGCGTTCTGCCTTAAGCATGGAGAAAAAACTTTATTCTTTGATTATCACCGTCAATTTATGCCCGCGAGTCATCCTTGGAGAAAGAACAAAGACACGTTCAGAACCGGAAAACAAGAATTTTCTTATCCGCCTGCCAGATTGTCGGGATACAATATTTGGGATGATATAAAGGACTTGTCCTCCATAATTGAAGATCCATCGAACAATTGTGTCGAAGGGTTCGGACAAAGCCACAACTGGACCAAACGGAGTATCTTATGGGACTTGCCTTATTGGAAAGATAATCTTATAAGGCATAGTCTTGATGTCATACATATTGAAAAGAATGTGTTCGATAATGTCTTCAATACCGTCATAGATATTAAAGAAAAGACGAAGGATAATCCAAAAGCAAGACAATACATTGTCGAGATATGCAAGCGTCCTCATTTGAACTTGATACAAAGGGGAGCTGGTGGACAATTAACTAAGCCGGTAGCATAATACACATTGAGCAAGGAAGATAAATTAATAATCTGCAAGTGGTTGTCTACTTTAAGACTTTCCGACGGCTATGTGTCGAATTTGTCTAGATGCGTTGATCTCAATGAACGCAAGCTAACGGAAATGAAGAGTCACGATTGCCACGTGTTTATGGAAAGATTACTGTCCATTGCGTTGAGAGATTTGTTGCCTTATTCTGTATGAGTTCCGTTGGCCGAGCTATCTACATTCTTCAGGGATATTTGTTCAACTAAGTTGATGGTGCAACACATGGTTGAACTTGAGGAGAAGATTGTCTTAACAATTTGCAAGTTAGAGAAAATATTTCCTCCGGACTTCTTCGACAGCATGGAGCATCTACTGATTCATCTAGCATACGAAGCCCGTGTCGATTCATCTGTTCATTATTGATGGATGTACCCATTTGAGAGGTACATAAAAATTTATATAATTTAAGTTGAATTTTATTTTTAACTACACTGATAATTTTTCTCCCTAGATACCTACACCACTTAAAGAAGAAAGTTGGCAACAAGGCTCATATAGAGCCTTCGATATACGAAGCATATCTTATTGAGGAGGTATCAAACTTATGCTCCATTTATTTTGATTCACATGTTAAGACAAATCGAAATAGACCTCAAAGGAATGACGAGAACGTTAGGATGGAGGTATATTCAATGTAAGGGGCAAGCCTATTGGGGCTAGTAAGAAACGGTGGTTGACTGACGATGAGTATGATGCCGCTCACCGACATATCTTGTTAAATTGTGACATACGAGAAGTGAGAGATTTGAAGAAGTAAGTGACTAAAGTTACACTCGTTATAATCTCTAATTTGATGAAGTAACTGACTACACTTATTATTACTCTCTAACAGTGTATTTAGAGACGAAGTCCAAATGAGGACACCCGATATTACCGATGAAGGACTTCAAAGAGAGGTTGATTGTACCTTTCCGTCATGCTTTCACAAATACGTAAGTAACTGAGATAATAATTTATGTGGCTACCATTAAAATATATGCATCTAAAATATTTAAATTATCAATATTTGTTTACAGGTTTTATTGCTTGAAACAACACTCACAAATGATAGTATTCGTTATTTGGCATTGGGACCGAAGAAGCATGCAAAGACTTGGCCAGGCTATGTCGTTAATGGATTCAAGTTTAAGGCAACTAAGAATGCTATAAATGGCAAATTTCTCAATAATGGCTTCAGTACCAAGGATTCTGGTGTTTGCATAAGAGGCACCATCTATGACGACGAGCCGGACTTTAACTTTTAAGGAGTGCTTCAGAATATTATAGATTTACAATATAGTGCCCCATATGATATGTATATTGTGATGTTCAAATGTGAGTGGTTCGATACGACACCAAATATCAGTTGGAGAATCGATAAACAATTTGGATTCATCGATATAAATCATCGCAGGAGGTGTAGAGGGTCTGACACATTTGTAATAGCAAGTCAGGCTGTTCAAGTCTTCTATACAAGCTACCCAAGACGTCGTAGAGATTTATTTGACTGGTGGACAGTATGCAAGATTAAATCTAGAAATACATTCAATGTTGGAGACCCAGCATACCAAGAGGACCAGATCGAAAAGTCCCAATATATGGTACAACATTCGGATACCATGGATGTTGAAAATATTATTGAGAAAAATAGAGGAGAGGAAGAGGATGATACACAAGACTTATATGTCAACCAGGGAAGAAATAGATGTCTTGTCCCAACTATTGAGGACGAGGATGAAGAAGAAGAAGAACTTGATGAGGATGGGGATACAGATGAAGTCGATGATGAGGATGAGGATGAGAATGAGGACGAGGCTGAGGATGAAGACGATGACGATGATTAGATTAAATATCAGTATATATTAAAAATACTTTCAATTATGTGATTTTAGTTTGACCTCATAAAAGAACTTATAACTAACTTATATGAATTCAGTTTAAACTTCTGCATAGATGGCACTCATAGTTGTTCTTGTATTCATGGTGTCACTCGTCGCCCTGCTGATGGCTAGCACTCGTCATGGTAGTGGTGCGGGTCATGGTGGTGCTGGTGGTACTGGCCGTGGTGGTGGTGGTCGTGCTCGTAGTGGTGGTCTTGGTCGCATTCAGCCTTTCCGGACGGTGTCCCCATCTAACGAGCCCGACCCGGAGAGTACCCGGGCACAGACTCATCCTGCCGTCGATCTACCCAGGGGCTATCGACACATTCGTCGATGGAATCTCTATCCGCTAGCGGATTCATTCCACCAGCGGATCCACCAGTTGATCCACCAGCGGCTGAGCGATAGTGGGCCCCAGAGTACCCCCACATTCAGTTACATCCGGTGACTGGCGAGTACATGCACAAAGTCTCGGATCCGCCGACGCCACTAGAGAGGTCGATGGGCGAGTTCAGACGAGAGCTATGGCCCACGGGTGAAGCGTAAGTTAATTTAATAAATTTGTTTCATTTATTCAAGTTAGTAATCCAGTCGTTGCTTCTTTGTAAGTTTTTACCGTAGGATACTACCAGGCTTCTAGGATCCGGGCTAACTACCATGGCCCCTTACCTTAATTTTTTTGAGGTGCCCCTAGACTTGCAGTACCGCTGGCTCGATGAGATGAGGGTATATATATATATATATATCTTGTGATTAATTATTAATTACTCTTTAGTCAACTTTTTTTAATATCATGTAAATTGAATTTGTATGTCAGAGGACCTTCTGGTGGCCCCTCCATCGCGAGGAGGCGATTCGCAGGACCTATAGAAGCGTCGCCGGAAAGAAGATCCGGGATGCGGTTTATGACCTTCGAACGGCGCATTCAAAGAAGGAGTGGATCCGACAGGACTACTATGAGCAACTCTTGGAGAAGATGGATGCTCCTGTCGTCAAGGAGAAATCGAAAAAAGAGAAAGCGAATCGACGGACCGCGGGGCTACATACGGGGGGATCAAAGCCCCACGCAGCGACGCTTGTAGATCTGGTAAGATACCGTAAATTCATTCACTATCTAATTCGGTACTATTAATATACTTAATTAATTAAATTATATGAATATTTCGTATGCAGACCCTTCAGGCGTTAAAGGAGGAAAAACCTGCTGACTCGGTCACCATACACGATGTATTCCAGCATGTCCATAAGAGGCGGAAGGACGGAAGATTCGTCGACGAAAGGGCTAAGGCGACGGATGTAAGTACTTACTTTTATGAGATTTATGTTAGAATTATAAGTATTCAGACAATAACTTAGGTAAACTTAGGATTCAGACAATAACTTATTAGGTAAGCTTAGGATACAGACTGTAACTTACGGTAAGATAGGATTTAGATTATAACTTAGGTAAACTTATAGTATAATAAACACATTCATTTGAAAGGTTGCGTATCGTGAGGCCCTAAGTCGGATTCAGCCATCTGCTCCCGAGGATGTCGGCAAAACGACGCCCGTTGGGACGCCGTCTTCTACGGCCACTCGCTACGACGACTTATTCGTAAATACCATCGGCGGCTATAGGAAAGGGCGCGTGTACGGAGTCTGCTCCCTGGATAATTTACACTCGGCAACTCCGAGATTTCCACCTCCCTCGTCTCCTTCCGCGGCCCCGGCAGACGATAATATGAGGTCCTAGCTTGCGCATCTTGATGAGAACATAAATGGTATATTTTATCCCTTAATGTTCGTCATTTTATGCTCATTTTATGACTAAAGGTACTCATTATGTTTATATTTTGCTGTAGGATGAAATTGGAGACACTATGTTCAGAATGGAGCTAAAATGCAATTCGGGACATTTTTTACTCCTTTCACCAAAATGGGCATAACTTTCTCATTCGAAAAGAAATGGAGGTGATTCAAAAGGATTTGGAAAGATAAGACACATGGCTACAACTTTTATATTTTGTGTTATTCGCCAATCAAGCTACAGCATGGACGAAATTGGACTTGAAGTTGGGTCAAAGATGCTGTGAACAAAAATAGAAACCAAAATAACCATTTCCCTACTTGTTCTATGACTTAGTCTATTTGGTTTGAGAAGTTGTAACTTTTAGAGGATATGTGGGGAGATATTGTGGGCTTGAAACAACTAATTTATGGTGTATAAAAGGGGGTAGAAATTATGAGACCAGAGAACACAACTCTTCTTCTTCTTCTCCAACTTTTCTTTTGATATTTTGATGAACATATTTGGCTAAAGACTTGTTGGTCGAAGTGTACGTAAGCCTTGGAATCAATAAAAACTTGTGAGATCTAATTTTTGTTTATATATTTGATTTGTACTTTGAGTATCAAATGTTTTCTTATACATATTTCATGATTATCTTGTTTAATTACTAGGATGCATACTAGTTTATTATTCTTGATAATCTACTGCTAAATTAGATATCGAATCCGGAATTGTTTGATCCCTCTAATTTGTGAAGCAACCAAGGTTTAATAAATTACTGCTTTGTATTATTAAATCTTAGGAAGAAAATATTTGACTAAATTGAATGCAACCGCTTGTGCTTGTGTTATTTTGTTTCATCGATCTCATTAAGTTTAATACGCTACTAGATTAAACCTTTAGCGCTTGTCTGGGGTTGTTTAGTAGTTAAGGTTAATTAGGTCGCTTGTTCCTAATTAACTGTGGCTAAAGGAGATAGAAAAATAATTCCAACGATGAATATTCATAATACATATCAATATATGTTTGCATCTATGATCATTTTCAAGATTCCGATGGTAGACGTAGACTTAGACCAACATTTGTTATTTTGATTTATTTTTATATTCTACTTGCTCTTTTTTATTGACTTTTATTTTATTCATCCCCCCTTTCATTATTCACATAGCACAAATGTAAACTAATTACTCTTCGTGGAACGATCCTTACTCACACTGCTACATTTCTAAGAGTATAGGTTTTATTTTTGGGAGTAATTTAGTTAATTTTTGTGTTTTAGTGATCTTATAATTTTCTGTTAATTAGCAAAAAAATATTTGTAGGACATGGCGACCAATTCTCACTAATTTGCCACTTGGCTAGATCTTCCATCTAGGCATGCTAATGAGGTAAATGTTTCTTCTTTTCAACAACAAATTGCTAGTTTAACTTCTCTTGTTCATCAAATGGTTGTAGGTGGTAACATGCAAACAACAATGGCTTGTGAGATTTGTTTAATAGCAGGGCATCCAACAGATATGTGCCCAATACTTGAAGACGAGCCCAGTGTAACTCAAAATTGTCCAAGTTACCTGCAGCACAAGCATCCATATCACCATGAACAACAATCGGACCAAACTTCTAATTCTGGTATGTCGCTAGAAGATATTGTTAAGTCTATTGCCACTAATACCTTGCAATTTCAACAGGAGACAAGGGCCAATATACATGAGATGAAGGACAACATCCAAAGTTTGAACAATCAAATAAGCCAAATCGCTACAACAATTAAAAAGTTGGAGGCACAAAGTTCGGATAAATTATCATCTCAAACGATAATAAATCCAAAAGACAATGTAAATATAATAACTTTGAGAAATGGTAACGAGGTTTAGTTTCTAGTATCAAAAGCGCCTACATCGTCAAAACAAGAAGAAAAGAAAAAGAACGTTGTAGACACGAACATTCCTAATGACGACGTAGTTTTTGAACTTAATAGCAAAGGTGGATTCTATGTTGCCGTCAGTGAGCAACTTAAGGAAATGCACGAGGTGTTATCTTTGATATCTAATTTGCAGGAAACTGTAGCAGCATTCACTAATTTTCTGAAAATGCAGCAGTCGGGTAACTTTCCTTATATAGCGTTGCCAATTTTTTACAAGATGCTTTTACCCTATATTTTGCAAGACTCTATTTAATATGTGAAACCCCTGCATAGTTGTGTCAGGTGTACATAGAGTCGAGCCAACGACGTATTAAACAAAGGCGCTGCTTGGGAGGCAGCCCAAGGGGAATTTTTTCTTATTCTTGCAATTTTTTATTTTTGTTCATTTTTGTCTTTTCTTTGCATTTAGACTTTCATTGGTGACAATGTCAGTTTTAAATGTGGGGGAGGAGATTTATGTTTTGTCTATTTTTTAAGTGCATGCTTTTTCAAAATAAACTAATTTAAAAAATTAAATTAAAAAAAGATTTTTTTTCTGTTCTCAATTTATTTTCTTAAAAATAGGGAAGTTTTTTTTTGTGATTTTCAATAATTTTTGGTTGTGTATGTCATGAGGAAGATTTAACTAAGTTTAAACAATTCATAATATGATTGAATAAATACTCTTTGCAACTTAGAATTAATTAGTATAGTTATTTTCCTGGAGGATGGTTGTTACTAAATTTGGTAGACAAAAGCCGGTGAGATTTTGAGCCTTTAGACTGACACATCAGTCTCAATATTTTCTTTGATGAGAGATATTCTTCCATGGACTTGTTTCTCTAGAACTTGCTTAGATTCTCTTCGAGGTTACATCGGCACATGCATACATGAATATGATTAAGGCCATCTTTGTTATATGCTACATAAGCCAAATAGTCTACCCTAAAATTATTTTTTCTTTGGTTGAACCCCTTTGAGCCTTACTGCTTCTATTTTTTGAACCCATATTACAAGCTTTAACCTGAAAAAAAAATCCTTAGCCAGGCCAGAAAACTAGTGGAGCATTATGATATGTATGGGTGTATAAAAATAAGTGTGGGGGTATCTGAATTTCTAGTTTAGCTACATATTTTTATTCTCAAATTCTTGAGTTCCATCATAAAAAAATGAAAAAAAAAAGTGAAAAAAGTGAGGAAAAAGAAAGAAGTAATGAAAAAAAAGTGATGGAGGAAATAACTTTTGATATCTATGTTTATAATTCCTCCCAAAATTTTCAAATAAAGGGATATGTTGAATGCTTTGAATGGAGTGATTGATTTTACATATTTTATATATTCGAGCTTGAGTTAAATCTTTTTTGCTCCACTAGTTTTAATGGCTTTTGAGCTACACTCCCAAAATATATCCTACCTTAATCCTAAGCCCCGCTACAACCCATAAAAAATCCTTATGATTTGTGTTATGCATGTGATCCAAGTGGTGGAGAATGAGAAGATATGCAAGCTTATGGTAGATCATTTCTATTGGAATGAATTTGAGAGAAACACTTACCCTTCAAACCATGAAAGCTGAGTGTTTATTCCCGTGGGAGTCTACCAAATTTGTTTACTCTATCTTCAAGTGAAAATACTTACTAAGAAATTAGAAGTTGTCTAAGAATATATTTTCAAGACATGTTATGGGTTTTAAAGAGCTTGGTTATTCTTTATTTATGACATTACAGCCTTGAATTTTGTTTTGAAAAAAAATTAATTTTGAGTTTTGTCCGAGGACGAACAAAAGTTAAGTGTGGGGGTATTTGATAAGAACATAAAATATTATATTTTTATCCCTTAATGTTCGTCATTTTAAGCTTATTTTATGAATAAAGGTACTCATTATGTTTATATTTTGCAGTAGGATGAAATTGGAGACACTATGTGCAAAATGGAGCTAAAATGCAATTCGAGACAGTTTTGACACCTTTCACCAAAATGGGCATAACTTTCTCATCCGAAAAGCAATAGAGGTGATTCAAAAGGATTTGAAAAGCTAATACACATCGCTACAACTTTTATATTTTGTGTTTTTTGCAAATCAAGCTGCAGCATGGACGAAATCAGACTTGAAGTTGGGTCAAAGATGCTGTGAACAAAAATAGGAACCAAAATAACCTTCCCTACTTGTTCTATGACTTAGTCTATTTGGTTTGAGAAGTTGTAACTTTTAGAGGATATGTGGAGATATATTGTGGGCTTGAAACAACTAATTTATGGTGTATAAAAGGGGGTAGAAATCATGAGATCAGAGAACACAACTCTTCTTCTTCTTCTCTAACTTTTCTTTTGATATTTTGATGAACATATTCGGCTAAAGTCTTGTTGGTCGAAGTGTGCGGAAGCCTTGGAATCAATAAAAACTTGTGAGATCTAATTTGTGTTTATATGTTTGATTTATACTGTGAGTATCAAATATTTTCTTATGCATATTTCATGATTATCTTATTTAATTACTAAGATGCATACTAGTTTATTATTCTTGATAATCTACTGCTAAATTAAATATCGAATCCAAAAATTTTCGATCCCTCTAATTTGTGAAGCAAGCAAGGTTTAATAAATTACTGCTTTGTATTATTAAATCTTAGGAAGAAAATATTTGACTAAATTAAATACAACCGCTTGTGCTTATGTTATTTTGTTTCATCGATCACATTGAGTTTAATACGCTACTAGATTAAACCTTTAGCGCTTGTCTGGGGTTGTTTAGTAGTTAAGGTTAATTAGGTCGCTTGTTCCTAATTAACTGTGGCTAAAGGAGATAGGAAAATAATTCCAACGATGAATATTCATAATACATATCACTATATGTTTGCATCTATGATCAGTTTCAAGATTCCGATGGTAGACGTAGACTTAGGCCAACATTTGTTATTTTGATTTATTTTCATATTCTACTTGCTCTTTTTTATTGACTTTCATTTTATTCATCCCCCCTTTCATTATTCACATAGCACAAATATAAACTAATTACTCTCCGTGGAAACAATCCTTACTCACACCGCTACATTTCTAAGAGTATAGGTTTTATTTTTGGGTGCCTACAATAGCACACCACATCTGAACGAGACGGTGTTGGAGATTCGGACGCAGTTTTCTACGAACCCGCGTCCTTCTACTGGTGCTGCCGGTCCTTCTAGTGCTACCGGTCTTTCTTCCGTCAAGCATCTTTCTTTTGACCCTACTGCCCCTATCGTATCACCTCCTACTTTGATGGCCCTCCTTGACATGATGATGCTAGAGCAGCTACGCCAACTTCCAGGCCATGTCTTGGAGGGATTGCTGCCGTACTTGGTGGAGGAGTACATGAGACGGTTGCAGTATGGAGTACCACCACCAGCGGACGATCGCACCCCTCGTCGTTAATGTTTGTATTTTTGAGATTATTTTGTTTATAAATATTGAATATTGAATATTTGTTTTTAAATATTTAATATTTTTGTGAACAATTTGAATGCTTGGGTTATTTGTGTGTTTTGTGTGTTTATTTGTGTGTTGGAATTGTTTGTGCTTTGTATATTGGAATTGTGTATATTGGAATTGCTTGGAATTATTTGTGTATATTGTAATTGTGTATATTGTGAATGACAAGTTTTATGCTATTTTTTTCAAAAATTTCCCAGATACCGACGGACTGGCGACCAATTTCCGACGGACTAACCGTCGCTAACTGGGAGATTCCCAGTTAGCCACGGATGCGCGACTAATCGCCGACGGAATATCCATCGCCAAGGTTCTGGAATTATGAAAGATTCACAGGATAGGGCCGACGGATATTACATCGGTATACCGTCGCTAGTAGTCGGTAAAACATTGGGGACGGATAATCCGTCGCTATAATGCCGACCGATTGGCGACGGTCTAGCGACGACGCACGACGGAGTAACGACGGATTATCCGTCGCCAATATTCTGGAAATATGAATAATTCACAGAACTGGGACGACGGATATTCCGTCGCGGCTCCGTCAAAACTTAGCGACCATTCGTGACTGATTAGCGACGGATTTTGCGTATCAAAAACTCTTTGTTATGCATTTCTCGACCAAGTAGCGACGGATATGTCCGTCGGTAAGTGATACGTCATTACTTCTTTTGATACATGATTTGACGGTAATTAGTCGGCGAGTCATCGCAAAATAGACGAGTATGGTTGACGGCAGTCCATCGCTAATTCGTCGCTGGGCGACTACTTGCCTACGGATTGTAGTTAGCGACGATGCTTTTTTCGACGACCTTTTTTAACCAATATCTGTCGACCATCCGTCGATAATTACATTTATCTACGGATTTTTGACGGATGTAGCTGTCGCTAAATCGATGAATTTTTGTAGTATTATTAGTGTCGTGACGATATTTGCTAGTCCTTAGTCGTCGTTCCAATGAATTGACTTGAGCTATAGCCGAGATCGATTGCTCGACATTGACTTTGTTACGACCCACACCCGATTTTCGGATACGAGACGTGTCCAAGCCAGCCTATGCCGCAGAGTCGGCGGTAGAACGCTGACAAGCCCGCAAGAAATAAAAGCTCAAAATAAACTTTATTGCTCATTCATATTTCTAAATTTATTACAACATTTACAACATTTATATTTAAAAAAATACAAAGTTCTCACAATAAATGAAAACGATACAACTGCTATCTATTTCTAGGTTGACCTTAGCATACCCAAGCCTTCCCAATGCTAAGAGTGGTCGCAACTAAACCTGAAAAATGTTGGTTTCCAGTCAGGAATGGAACGAGTACAATCTCACAACAGAATCAATAAATGACGAAATCCATAAATCTGTAATAATACTGAGATACATGATAAGGGATAAACAAGAAATCATGGTAGGAATCATGCGAGCAAAGTAGAAAGACATGGTACACAAGACAAGCAATGACAAGAAAACTGTAATATAACAAGACTATATCTAATAAGTGATTTGAAATACACTTTCGACATGTAAACGGATAAGGGGTAAATTTGGCACCCCACACGTGAGTTGTGTGACTGCTATCAGGCAAGAATAGACATTTTGGGGATATTTTTTGGTATGTTTACATGTCTACTAATGTACTTTCTCGCCCGGCTACTACCCATAGAATCAGATAGGTCACGAACACAAAAATATATTGGTCACGAACAACATACAAGAATCCATAACTACTATCTCGTGTGACAAGCGTGTCAATAATCAACATGATATCAATGTAAAACAATATTAAAGATAAGAAGTATAGAGATAATCAAATACGAAAACTATCAGAGATGTACTCGCCTGAGGTCCTGTGCTGGTGAAACCGATAATACTATACCACTCAAAGAGCCATAATCAGTCAACACATGCAGAAGTCTCCGGATGCTGAAATAAATATTACCAATGCTTTCAGAATAGTTGTCATGACCCGCATCCACTGTGAGGGTACGAGTACGTAACAGCGCCCAGCCTATGCCGCAGTGTCGGCGGTAGAACGTTGTTCTAGGTCATGAGCTATAACTAACACAATATAGAATAATCTCCAACTGGGGGCTAATCACAGAAGGTACAACTCAATCACAATCTAGAGATAGAATATGGCATGATGAAATAGATAAGAAACTCCTCAACTGAGGCACAACTGAATGAAATAACATAAGTTAACAACAACTAGTCTCAACATCTCAAATTATACAACTCTGAAAAATAAGAACAACAACTAACTTGAAAAAAAGACAATCTAGACTATCTAAACTATGCAAGGGTATCTTCCTCAGCAGCTGCCTGAACCTCCCCCGGGATCCAGGTCTCGAGTGTCATCTAGGCAAGCTCCAAAGTAAGGGGTGAAGGGTTCCTCATCATCCTATGTAAAATTTTCAACAGGTCCAGTCAGGACGGGAGCGAGCATAATACATCTCAACAGATCATAGCAGGTTAGAAAATATAATCATGCAGTAAAGTAAGATACATGAACTGAAAGAAAGTACAGAATGTAAACAGAGAGAGAACTGTAATAGAAATATCTACTATAAGTAGAGAGCTACCAGTGACTAGTGATTTAGAGTGCAAATTCGATATGTGAACGGCTTGATTTACACATGCCTATACTAAAGAGGCGTACATGGCTATTCTACTTTGGAATTGTTCACATGACTATTTATACTCTCCCGTACCCCCAATCAATACACAAGGATCCAGCCAGGTTATGTTATGATTCCATGTAATGGCCCACAAGGGGTGATACATGGAGGGCCCATAAATGGGTGATCTGGAAATGCCCATAAATGGATGATTCAAAGAAGACTCTGTGATCATGAGAGTATATATCACAAGTGATCAATGAACCATGAAGCATAGTGATACACCATGTAAGTGAAACGCACAGAACATGTAGTATCCGATGCTCCTGATGGGATAATATCTCAAGAAAGGATCCATATAGTACTAATCCGTGTGACCAACGTGACAGTATCAAGTAAACTAATTTAAAGCAGGAAAATAATTCTAAACAGGATATGAAATAATCAGAGAATGTACTCGTCTCGTATCTGAATGTCCGAAGTAAATGTACTATCCGTGATGAGGTACCTGACTCCTATTTAGAGCAACACAAGTCAAGATGTATACAGAAGATGATAATTGAAATCTATAATGCATCTGCATGCTGTCTAGGTCAAACTAAGCTAAAGTCAACACTTGGTCAACTCCAGTCAACTATACTAGTCAAGGCTAGGTCAACTAGGTCAAACTTAACCCAAGCAAGTCTGATAAGTCTCACTAGGCCTAACCAAGCCTAGTCTATCAATCGCACACCAATCACAAGGCTATACAAGCCAAACACAAACCACACATCAAGGCACATTCACATTTAGCTATTTATCATGGAATTTATATATAGCTATATGTATATAGGATTTCATATATTTACAACATTATACAATAAGAGAAAGTTAGAGAGGGAACTAGCATGTAAGGCTATGTGTGAACATGGAGGTGAAATGGAAGGCATAAGCTATACTATCTATTATATCAAGCATGCTAACACAAAACATATATCTATGCATACATTGAGACAAGTAAATTAACTAGTTGTATGCATGCATGTGTATACTCTATATATTTACAAAATCATGAACTTAATATATAGTAAAAATAGAGAGGGGTAAATGTGTATAGGAAACATGGTGTATAATCATATGTGTATAGGAGAACAGTGCATAGGAATGGGAAAATTGAAAGAAAGAGGGAAAATTCTCAGGAATATTCAAGTGTGTAAGAATGTGGGTATTAGAGAGCAGTAAATGGGTTAGTTCTCAGGAAAATGAGATTTAGATAGGGTGTATGTGTCTTCAAAACAGTGTGTGTACATACATGATATCAGTGGCTTGTAGGTTCTCAGATTTTAGTTTTTTTCAGGAATAAAACATTCTGTAAATGAACTCATATTCTCTGTATTCAGTCCTAGGTTCTCATGTGTAGGTGTGTGGGCCATTAGGATAATATCCTGTTCTCAGGAATATAAACAGTGAAGTGTATGGGTGTAACAAGGCCATGGGGTTAGTCTACATCTTGACATTGCATTCATTACACAGGATTATATATATATATATATATATATATATATATATATATATATATATATATATATATATATAGAGTGATAGGGCGTGTGTTCTCAGCTCTTGTGTGTATATATAACATTAGCTATAGGGTGATCCTGGTCTGTACATGTGTGTGTGTGGAAAAGTGTTTGTGTGTGAATGACAGTTCAGATTTCCATCACAGGTTATAAAGTGTGTATGAACATGTGGTAGCAGTGTGTACATATGACAGAAAAAATAAATTATGTGTGGTTCAAAATAGTCATGAAACCAAATCCTAATTTCATATTTCAATCTAACATTCAACTAAGTTCCAAATCCCATTTTCAGTTTAAGTTAAGAAAAGAAATTCTCAGGTTTTTCTGTGAATCACAAAATAGTGTATTAAACAGGTAATTGCAGCTCAGGAATTCGATTTCAGTTTCAACCTTTTAAAAGCTCAGGATTTAGTAGCAGTGTGTGTTCAGTAATGTATCATGTGAACTGTCACGCCCCAGAACCAGAATACTGGAGAGCGGGGGAATGACGCAGCCAGCTACGTATTACGGGTAGATGAATACCGTATAATACGATCAATGCTGTCTAAAAGACGAGGGGGTGCATACTACATGAAAGTCTCACTATGGTCATTTCACATCTATTGTCTCAATCATTCAAATAAGAAACAGAAATAGAGAACATGTAAGATAAAGCAGTAAGGCATCCCAAACGCTCAGTCAAAATGTTCTTGATATCTGGCTTTACAAAACATAGCCAGATGATGTAGCAAAGTATACACAATTGTTATCAGTTGCAGTCTGACTTAATTACAATTATGCAAAAGTAAGTGCAAGACAATCCGACTAACATGTCGGTGCCAAACGGCAAGGTATTAAGTAAATAACAAAACGAGTGGGGAAGTAAGGAACCCACTCGAGTCCTCCTGCGATCATCCCTCTAGTATTGACCATCTTGGAGGTGGAAGTAAGCGGAGTCCTCGGGAACCGGCTCTAAATCTGGCCATGCAAAACCAGAGAGGTTAGACCTCTAATAGCAAGTACCACAAGGAAGCACGATATGAGGAATTAAAACCAGTAATAAGAGAATATGATAAGTAGATCTCTGCTTGCCACTGGGATTCACATAACATCACGACACTTCGAACCAACCTCCCAACCAAACAAGGACAGAAGTTGGCCCGTTACGTCCTGACATTCTGATCATGTCAGTTAGGTAACAGAGTAGGTATAACACACAAACAAATCAATTTAAACGGCCATACAACTACTATGGCCTGCTACTATGAGTTCCAAGTTATCCTGGAATTATGCAATAAAGGATTCCTCAGCTCTTATTATGTGCAAGCAAGGCTAGTTTACCCAGTCAATCAATTGCGCCAATCATGAATTAGACGAGTCCCAGCGGGACGCCCGTCATCAATATACAATATACAATAGATAATATAACTAGATACCGCTCCCTGCCTATGTGGCAGATTTGCAGTATCTGTGGGGACCAACCGGCCTGTCGGGCACTACTAGTCCCAAGAGGGCTGCCATGTAAGAACTCAGGAATCCATTCCCTCCATGCAATCATTATTTTATTTAACTTAATAGTCTCTACGTTGAGCAAAATCCCATGCCGTGGATCATGGTCATTCAGAATGAGTACTTCCATACAAGTATGATATGCCCAACTCTACAACGATACCCGTGCGATTAGGTTGTAGGTCTTACATATCGTAATACAACAATCAAAACTAACCACGAAATAATCATGCCTTGACCATCAAGTACACATGCTACTTTTGTAGAAAAATAAATAAATAAATTGAAGCCTGCATGTGTGCCTGTATGTCAATATTCGGGATCGGCCAATCGATTATAATAGTTCATAGTTAATATGAACGTGTCTCATTCATTCAATTCAATAAGACGACTAGCCAGTCTCTTAGTTCCAACTAGGAACGCATGATCAATTATTAGTCAAGTAACAGTCGGGGTCAATTCATGACAAGGCATAAAGGTTAAATTAGTATTAAGCATGGTCGAGTCCATAACTAGTATAAAATAGTTGGTAACATATTCTTGAAGCCAAGAAAAAGATCTACAAATTTTATGTTGGGTGTTTAAAGAAATTCTAGCCACCATTCAGTCAAAATAGAACATATGATAGTCAGAAACAACCAAAATAGGCATATGCGGCCTATTCTGCGACATGATATACGCCTACTGCGACATGTGCCTCATGCGGCTCAACTGCGACATGATATGCGCCTACTGCGACATGCGCCTCATGCGGCTCAACTGCGACATGATATGCGCCTACTGCGACATGCGCCTTAATGCGGGTCGACTGCGACATGATATGCGCCTACCGCGACATGCGCCTCATGCGGCTCAACTGCGACATAATATGCACCTACTGCGACATGCGCCTCATGCGGCTCAACTGCGACATGATATGCACCTACTGCGACATGCGCCTCATGCGGCTCAACTGCGACATGATATGCGCCTACTGCGACATGCGTCTTAATGCGGCTCGTACGCGACATGATATGCGGCTACTGCGACATGCGCCTTAATGCGGCTCATGCGCGATATGATATACGGCTACTGCGACATGCGCCTTAATGCGGCTCATGCGCGACATGATATGCGGCTACTGCGACATGCGCCTCATACAACATGCGCCTACTGCGACATCATATGCGCCTACTGCGACATATGTCTCCTGCTGTAGATGAATATAGAACGAACAAAATGCTTCTTCCATAACTTCCACAAAATAAATCGAAATCTAACTTTTTAAAAGCCAAACTTTAGTAGAATTAAATTCTCTATAACATGGAACCACTTATTTTTGAAAACAACAATGTTTGATAGATCAAAACCCTAAATTCGTATGAAAACCAAAACTATGAAAACCAAAACTTAAAACTTAGTTCTACGCCCAACCATCCATGGAAATCAAGAACTTCAAGACCTAAACTTGTAGAGGAAGAGAAGATGAACAACATAGACTAAAAATAAATGGGGATGCATGAAATCCCTCATGGTGTGCAAGATGTACTTGCCTCTCCAAATGGGTTAGGGTTTGGTGGAGGAGTAAACGTGAATGAATGAAGAGAGAGAATGGAAGAAGAAGTTTTATATCAAGGTCAAGTGGATCTCCACCATTCATTCTCTCCACCAAATCCAAGCCATCCATTCCTTTCCATGTTGAACAAACCGAACCAAGTTGGTTTTCCATGAACCGAAATGAACCAAGAGCAAAGAAAAAGCAGAAAATAAAATACAGAAAAATTAATAAGCACGAAATTGAAGAATTTAAATACAGAATAAATGCATGATAAATATTGAATAAATACATTCAAGAAGTACACGTATAAAATACTTTATTCTGGGAACGGGGAGTGACATCTCTACCCTCCTTAGAAAAATTCTGACCTCAAAATTTCAGATCCAAGCAGGACAGAAATGTCAGAGCTAGACTAATCTAAGTACAAGTAATTGAGTAAACAATCATTCTACAATACCAAATAGCAAGTAATATATCTATGTTTAACAATCTACGACATCAAGTATTTTTACTCATAAGGTGACAAGCATGAGGAGTTAAGACAATCAAGGTATACAGAAAGAGATATACCTTGTGAGTCAAACAGGTGCGAATACCGTGATCGGATATCATCCTTACGTTCCCACGTTGACTCTCCTAAAGAGTGATGACCCCAAGCAACCCGGACAAGGCTAATTATTCGGTTCTTGAGTATCCTCTTTCTTCGGTCCAAAATGGACACAGGCTGTTCCTCGTAAGACAGGTTGGTACCAACAACCAGCTCAGAATAATCAAGGACATGGCTTGGGTCCGATACATACCTTCGTAACTGAGATACATGAAATACGTCATGCACCTCTCATAACGAAGGTGGAAGGGATAAACGATAAGCAACATCGCCTATCCTATCAAGGATAACAAAGGGTCCTACGTATCTCGGACTCAACTTCCCACGAACGCTAAATCTAATGACCCCACGGGTAGGTGAGATCCGCAAGAACACGTGGTCCCCAACAGAAAATTCTAGCGGCCTACGATGCTGGTCCGCCCAATGACGATGCCGATCCTGCGTAACTCGAAGTCGCTCTCTAATTCCTTTAATCACTTCCACTGTCTGAACAATCATCTCCGGGCCTAACATCTTCCTCTCCCCGATATCATCCCATGCTAGTGGTGACCTACACTTCTTACCATATAGTGCTTCAAATGGCGCCATCTGGATACTGGCTTGATAACTGTTATTATAAGAAAACTCAACTAAGTACAGGTGGCTCTTCCAAGATCCTCCAAAATCTAGGGTACAAGCTTGCAATATATCTTCCAAAGTTTGAATTATCCTTTCTGATTGCCCGTCTGTCTGTGGATGATAAGCCGTACTAAATCTTAACTTGGTACCCAGACAATGATGTAAGCTCTTCCAAAAATGTGATATAAAGCGGGTATCTCGGTCTGACACAATGCTGACAGGGACTCCATGCTGCCTGACTATCTGCTGCATATACAAGTCTGCCAACTTTTCTGTAGATTGTCCTACTCTGAAAGGAAGAAAGTGTGCCACCTTTGTAAGCCGATCTACTATCACCCAAATAGCATCTTTACTACTTGGTGATCTCGGTAAACCGGTCACAAAGTCTATTGTGATGTGTTCCCACTTCCATTCCGGGATAGGAAGCGGTTGCAATAATCCAGCTAGCCTCTGCTGCTCTGCCTTCACTTGCTGACATACCAAGCAACGGAAAACAAATCTAGCTATCTCCCTCTTCATCCTGTTCCACCAGAAGTGATGTTTGATATCTTGGTACATCTTGGTCCCTCCAGGGTGTATAGAATATTGAGAACTGTGAGCTTCTGTCATAACCTCCTGTCTGATATCTCCACTAGGCACACATAGGCGTGATGCAAACCTAAGCGTACCATCTTCATGAATTCTTATCTCCTTTCTGAGTCCTGACTCACATTCTGTTCTAAGCTTCTGAATCTTTGGGTCTTGTGCCTGAGCTGCCTTGATCCTGTCTACCAAGTCGGATTGAACTTGTAGACTCGCCAGAATTCCTATATCACTAGGAAGTATAACTTCGATGCCCATCTCCTGTAGGTCTTCTAAAATGTGCTTCTGGGTTGTCAATATAAATGTGCTGCCTCTCCTGCTAAGAGCGTCTGCTACCACATTAGCCTTTCCTGGATGATACTGAAGCTCCACGTCGTAATCCTTGATCAACTCCAACCATCTTCTCTGTCTCATGTTCAGATCCTTCTGAGTAAAGATGTACTTCAGACTTTTATGGTCTGTGTACATGTCCACTCGGTCACCATATAAGTAATGTCTCCATAGCTTCAAAGCAAATACTACTGCTGCCAACTCCAGGTCATGAGTTAGATAATTCTTCTCGTGGTCTCAAAGTTGCCTAGATGCGTATGCTATCACCTTCCCATGTTGCATTAGGACACATCCAAGTCCGTTTCCTGACGCATCATAATATACTGTAAAACCTCCGGGTCCAACTGGCAATGTAAGAATAGGCGCTGATATCAACTTCTGCTTCAGATTCTCAAATGATGCCTAGCATTCTGTCGACCAGACGAATGGCACATCCTTCCGTGTCAAGCGGGTCATGGGTGCTGAAAGCCTTGCAAAGTCTGATACGAACCTTCTGTAATATCCTGCCAATCCCAAGAAACTCTGCACATCAGCTACAGTCTTGGGTACTGGCCAACTCTCTACTGCTTCTACCTTCTTGGGATCCACTGCTACTCCAGCTCCTGATATGATATGACCCAAAAATAAAATATGATCCGACCAAAACTCACACTTGCTGAGCTTGGCATACAACTGGTTCTCTCTCACAACCTGTAATACTTTCCTGAGTTGGTCTTCATGTTCCTCTTCACTAGCAGAATATACGAGAATGTCGTCAAGAAATACAATGACAAACTGATCTAAGTATGGCATAAAGATGCGGTTCATCAAATCCATAAATATTGCTGGAGCATTGGTCAAACCAAACGATATTACTAAGAATTCATAATACCCATACTTCGACCTGAATTCTGTCTTGGAAATGTCCTCCTTCTGAACCCTCACTTGATGATACCCTGAACGAAGATCTATCTTGGAGAAAACTCTAGCTTTGCTCAACTGATCAAACAAGTCGTCGATCCTGGGTAGTGGGTACTTGTTCTTTACTGTCGCCGCGTTAAGCTTCCTGTAATCAATGCACAATCTGGTGACCCATCCTTCTTTTCCACAAGTACCACTAGTGCTGCCCACGGTGATACGCTAGCTTGGATGAACTTCTTCTCCTTCAGTTCCTCTATGTGCTGATATACCTTGGCCTGCTCTGAATCCGCCATTCTGTAAACTCGATCTGATATCGGTTTAGTTCCAGGTGCCAATTCTATGCTGAACTCAATATCTCTAACTGGTGGCAGACCTGGAAGTTCTTCAGGAAATACGTCCAGAAACTCTTCAACTACCTTCGGAACTTGAACTTCTTCTATTGTCGTTATTACTCCCTGCTCTTGCTGAGTTGCCTCTGATCTGACTAAGGTGAATCTCTTCATGCCTGGAATATCAAAAGATACACTCCCTCTACGACAATCTATTGTCGCATGACTGTCTTTCATCCAGTCCATGCCTAAGATAACGTCGAAATTTTCAACAGGAAATTTTATCAACCGGGCAGGTAAGGAATGCCCGCAAACTACAACGCTACACGCTAGAATAACTCTACTAACCCCTACGAGCCTATTGCCAGTGAGTATATTCAACCTTCCTGGCAATGCCTCGAACTCCATTCCTCGTCGTGTCACAAATTGTG
Organism: Iris pallida; assembly: GCA_029216955.1. Lineage (NCBI taxonomy): Eukaryota > Viridiplantae > Streptophyta > Magnoliopsida > Asparagales > Iridaceae > Iris > Iris pallida. The sequence goes on from JANAVB010035756.1 coordinate 25,363, forward strand.
CAGATATAAATGAGTGTGATGCTCCTGAATCAAACAATGCTACTGCGGGATGTGAGGCGACGAGAATGTTACCTGCCACAACATCTCCCGATGCTAATGTCTCCTCCAAGGACAGAGTGAATGCCTGCCCTCGACCTCCTTGTTGGTTCCCATGTTGCGGCCTAGCCTGGTGCTGCTGGCCCCTGCCTTGATGATGCTGGGGTGGTCTATGCTAGTGTTGCTGCATCGGCGGTCCCTGCTGCCGAAACATCTGAGCCTGTGGCATTAACGGATGCTGGGCCAATGGTCTCACTGCCACTGCGGGTCCTCGATACTGTCCTGTCCCTGGTGCTGGCAGAGCAGGAAACTGCTGCACTGGTCCTCCTGACCTCGAATTCATGGGACATGTGGTAACCCGATGATCTGGATTTCCACATATCAAACACAGTCCGTTCAATGCCCGACACACATCTCTAGTGTGCCCCATCTTCCTAAAATAAGTGCAGTCCACTGGGGGTTGCTGATTCTTCTTCTGTTGTTGCTGCTGCCTGGGTGGTGGTGCTGGCCCTCGTATTGCCACATCGTGAATGCGAATGCCAAGGGATGGTGCCGTTGTTCGGGGCGCTGCTCTTCCTCCTCCTTCAATCTGACTGTGAGATCTCTTCTGACCTCCAGTCCTCGCCGTGATCCTCTGAATGGTGATCTCGTGCCTTCGGGTTGCCGTCAATACTTTATCAAAAGTCTGGTAATTGTGCCCCTCTATCAATTGCAAGAGCTTAAGGTAAAACCCTTGCTGGAACCTCATAGCCCTCTGGCTCTCTGTTGCTACCATCTCTGGGGCAAACCTGCTCAATCTGCAGAACTCTGCTGCATAGGCATCTACCGTCTTGCCGGCCTGCTTGAGGTTGATAAACTTCTGTTGTAGTTCAAACTGCGCCACAACTCCATAGTACTTCGTCTTGAACCTTGCTGTAAAGTCGTCCCAAGCAACAGGACGTCTGATGCCCACTTCCTCTGATTCCCACCAATCACGTGCGAGATCCTGAAGCAACAACTTCACTTGATCCACACGTTCTTCTGCCGGCACCTTAGCTGCTATCAGAATAGCCTCAATATCCTTAAGCCATGCATCTGCTGAGATGGCATCCTCTGTTTCTTCGAAACGGTGGGGGTTGTACTTACAAAACCTGGCTGATGCTCCTGAATCTGGCCTTGCCCCTCTTTCCAAAGCTGTCTGCAACCCTTGATTGAGTAATACGTTCTGTTCCTGCAACTGAGCGTGCATGCGCTGCTGGGCTAACATCTGATGTTGCTGAGTAGCCATCATCCCTCTCATGATCTCCAGAAGAGCCGGTGTGTCCATTTCCGCAGGGGTAGGTTGAACTGTTGGTGGTGGTGGAACATCCGGATACTGCGACCCAGCTGCTGCTTCCACTATCACTTCTTCTTGGATAGTCTCTTGAGTTAGTACCGGCCCTTGTTGCTGACCAACATGGTCAGGTTGTCCATATTGCTCTTGTTGTTGTTGTCCAGTCCTGGCAGATGCGGACGAAGTGCCCCTAAGAAAAGGGACAAGAGAACAATCAAACGATCGGACAGGAAAGATCAATGAAGTCAAGGGATACTGGAATGTCAAGCTGGAGTTGAGAAGCAACGAATTATGAGATCAAGGGGGAACATGTGTGATTGAGATATCCTATTAAAACACCCCACAAGTCTGAAATTAGACCTGCATGGGCCACCACTAAAACCTTGTCACGTCCCAGAACCAGAATACTGGAGAGCGGGAGAATGACGCAGCCAGCTACGTATTACGAGTAGATGAATACCGTATAATACGATCAATGCTGTCTAAAAGACGAGGGGGTGCATACTACATGATAGTCTCACTATGGTCATTTCACATCTATTGTCTCAATCATTCAAATAAGAAACAAAAATAGAGAACATGTAAGATAAAGCAGTAAGGCGTCCCAAACGCTCAGTCAAAATGTTCTTGATATCTGGCTTTATAAAACATAGCCAGATGATGTAGCAAAGTATACACAATTGTTATCAGTTGCAGTCTGACTTAATTACAATTATGCAAAAGTAAGTGCAAGACAATCCGACTAACATGTCGGTGCCAAACGGTAAGGTATTAAGTAAATAACAAAATGAGTGGGAAAGTAAGAAACTCACTCGAGTCCTCCTGCGATCATCCCTCTAGTATTGACCATCTTGGAGGTGGAAGTAAGCGGAGTCCTCGGGAACCGGCTCTAAATCTGGCCATGCAAAACTAGAGAGGTTAGACCTCTAATAGCAAGTACCATAAGGAAGCATGATATGAGGAATTAAAACCAGTAATAAGAGAATATGATAAGTAGATCTCTGCTTGCCACTGGGATTCACAGAACATCACGACACTTCGAACCAACCTCCCAACCAAACAAGGACAGAAGTTGGCCCGTCACGTCCTGACATTCTGATCATCTCAGTTAGGTAACAGAGTAGGTACAGCACACAAATAAATCAATTAAAACGGCCATGCAACTACTATGGCTTGCTACTGTGAGTTCCAAGTTATCCTGGAATTATGCAATACCGGATTCCTCAGCTCTTACTATGTGCAAGCAAGGCTAGTTTACCCAGTCAATCAATTGTGCCAATTATGAATTAGACGAGTCCCAACGGGACGCCCGTCATCAATATACAATATACAATAGATAATATAACCGGATACCGCTCCCTGCCCGTATGGCAGATTTGCAGTATCTGTGGGGACCAATCGGCCTGTCGGGCACTACTAGTCCCAAGAGGGCTGCCATGTAAGAACTCGGGAATCCATTCCCTCCATGCAATCATTATTTTATTTAACTTAATAGTCTCTACGTTGAGTGAAATCCCATGCCGTGGATCATGGTCATTCAGAATGAGTACTTTCGTACAAGTACGATATGCCCAACTCTACAACGATATCCGTGCGGTTAGGTTGTAGGTCTTACATAGCGTAATGCAACAATCAAAACTAACCACGGAATAATCATGCCTTGACCATCAAGTACACATGCTAATTTTGTAGAAAAATAAATAAATAAATTGAAGCCTGCATGTGTGCCTGTATGTCAATATTCGGGATCGGCCAATCGATTATAATAGTTCATAGTTAATATGAACGTGTCTCATTCATTCAATTCAATAAGACGACTAGCCAGTCTCTTAGTTCCAACTAGGAACGCATGATCAATTATTAGTCAAGTAACAGTCGGGGTCAATTCATGACAAGGCATAAAGGTCAAATTAGTATTAAGCATGGTCGAGTCCATAACTAGTATAAAATAGTTGGTAACATATTCTTGAAGCCAAGAAAAAGATCTACAAATTTTATGTTAGGAGTTGAAAGAAATTTTAGCCACCATTCAGTCAAAATAGAACATATGATAGTCAGAAACATCCAAAATAGGCATATGCGGCCTATTCTGCGACATGATATGCGCCTACTGCGACATGCGCCTCATGCGACTCAACTGCGACATGATATGCGCCTACTGCGACATGCGCCTCATACGGCTCAACTGCGACATGATATGCACCTACTGCGATGCGCCTTAATGCGGCTCGACTGCGACATGATATGCGCCTACCGCGACATGTGCCTCATGCGGCTCAACTGCGACATGATATGCGCCTACTGTGACATGCGCCTCATGCGGCTCAACTGCGACATGATATGCGCCTACTGCGACTTGCGTCTCATGCGGCTCAACTGCGACATGATATGCGCCTACTTGCATACATGTATTGATACGTGTCCGATACGGACACAAAATTGACATGACTCGACACCACACCTATGCTAGCAGCTAGGGGACTCCTAGGGCTTCCTATCTATGCAAAAAAAATAAAATTTGGTGGAGGGAATAGGGATTTACCTATATGTTGAAATTCCAATGAAAAGCTCCAAAAGGGGGTTTCTCCTTGTTAGCCAACTCTCCAAATTGGTCCAAACCTGAGATTCCTTTCCATGAACAGCAAGTAGAGGTGGATTAGGAACTAATGCAAAAGACTAGAGGGAAAAAGGAATTAAAATAAAGAAACTAGGGCTTTAGGAAGTTTAAAACTAACCTTTCTTTTCAACTTTGCAACTCTTTCTAAAGGGAGGCTAACCTAATGGAAGAGGCATTATATAGGGGTGGGATTCCCTACGTTGGCTGGCCAAAACTCTAGGGTTAGGGTTTTAGTTAGTTGGGCCATGGGCCTCCCTTTCTTGGTGGGTTTCTAGGCTTCCTAGTTAAAGGCCTATTCTCAAAACACCTCATTCTAACCATTAAGTCCAAAAGCAATTATCTACCCATTTTCTGACCATGACTTAAACTAACAAGTCCCACTTACTCTATAGGTTAAGTCCTACTTCTAGGTTAGGCCAAATCTAGTCTAGAACCAAGATACCACATAGCGTCTGATTAATTAATATTAAAAACACATAAATTTCCTTAAATTATAATAATTTCAAATAAATCCTAAAATGACCAAAATACCCTCTAGGCTAAAATGTACTAATTAAACATCCTAATCACATAGCTAGGATCTAGGGCAGACAGTCTCTACGGTTTCACTAGCAAATACCAAAATCACAAGTCATGATTTTAAATAGTTTTAAAATGATTAAAAATTACCAAAAATCATATTATTATTTAAATACCATAATTAAATAAATTAAAATACAAAATTTCAAAATTACCCTTATTTTAGAAAATTAGGTGTTATAATAGTCAAATTAGCTAGAATTGCCTGTCGTTAAGTCCAATTATGTACATAGGGGCAAAACGGTAATTTTGGATCAAAATGCTGTCCGTCGTTAGACCCGCTTTGCACAGAAAAGCGTGCCAAAGTCTATGGTTTATAAAGTCATCAAACTACATTTCAAAAGGTCCGATTTTCTAATACGAACCAAATTGTAGGTCCAGAGTTGGATTTCGGGAGGCCGTGCACAAAATCGCCTGTTGAATCGGACCATGGGGCCCGCAAAACGGCGATCCGATCAACTGTCTCAGAATTGGACCAAACTTGGCATAAAATAATACGGTCCTGTTGGCACAAGTTTTGTCTCGATCTGACGAACGTGCACAAAGTAATTGGAAAATTTACACAGAGGCCGATATGTTGAATTTCGACGGATACGCATCAAATTCGTCACGCACACATGACCAATTTGAATTCAGTCAAAGTCCACACGTCCATGAAGCCTATATGCACCTTTTGATGCCTTCGGTTCGCGACCACGTCGTCCGGAATGACGGGACACACGTAGTATCGAAGATTTTCGATATTTTAAAAAATAGATTTTTTTTAATTTTTGAAATAATTTTAAACAGAAAGTAAACACTTAGAAATTAAACTAAAAATAGAGTTTTGATCATGTATAGGTTGTTTATAATTCTGTTCAGGTAGATTTTTGAAACCCTCGATAACTGGCTCATAATTCGCCTTCAAATTCTGGGTTCCGGTACAACAATCAATTGCTAACTACTTCTATAAATCATAATTTTTCATGATTTCGAAAGGATTTTTCTTACGATCTAATGAAGCTTAATTAGAACTAATTGAATGACATTGAAAGGGGTTAGATAGGGTTCGTACCTGATCAAACGGAACAAAGTTTGGTTGAACACGTGGTCAAAATCACGTTGCGAAAGCAGCTTCGCTGGTGGCTGCTACTGCTGTTGTTTCTGTTCAGTCGCGTGTGCGGATCACCGCGCCTGGCCGGCCTGTGGTGGCGCACGGCAGTGGCGCGCAGGGTGGCGCAGTCAAGGCCTCTAGGGCGCGCATGATGGGTGGTGGCGGTGTTAGGTTTTTTTCCCGAGAGGAGCCTCTCTTGATATATATACATCTTCGGTTAACCGAGAACGCGCGGAGGGAGGGGGGGGGGAGGGGGGTCGCGTTTGCTGGGTTGGGATTCCGCTCGGCCTGGCTGGCCTAATGTGGGTCGGGTTTGCTGCTGCTTTTTATTCTTGTATTTCATTTGCTTTTTCTATTTCTTTATCTATTATACAAATATATATATATATATATATATATATATATATATATATATATATATATATATATATATATATATATATATATATATATCCTTAAACTCACAAAAACCTAAAATACTTTAAATAAATATTATAAATACCAATATCCTTATATCTATATATAGAAAAGCACATTTATATCTATATATATATAAAATATCCTTATATCTATATATAGAAAAGCACATTTATATCTACATATATATATAAATTTAATTTACCATAAATCGACTCAATAATAATATTATTATTATTTAAATGGAATGAACATGCTTATTAAATCTCCATAAAATAACCTTAATAATAAAAAATAATAAAAATTGCCCCAATGGGTGATCTTTACCACACACCCTTACTTAGGTAAATTTGTTCCAATATTGGAAAACAGCACTAATAATATAAATATAAATTTTGTACCTCTAATTTAATAATTAGAAAATATTTCTCAAATTCTAAAATAATATTAAAAACATTTGTACATCCATAAAATATGCCCACATGGCCATCTTTGGTCACCCTACATGTCTATTTGGTCCTGGGTTTGGTCCGGGCCCAATTCGGGCTGTTTTGGTCCAACCCGGTCATCAAAATCAATATATAAAATAATATATTATTAAAATAATTTAAATTAGTCAATTCACAACTTGGCCTGGTTTTCCTAGTTAGGATATCACTATGGCTCAGCCTTCCCTGGCATGGCTAATGCACTTGTGTAGGCACGCCACTGCGCTATTCGTGCTACGATTTCTAGTCACCTTGTACTCTGATTTCTAACCATGACTGAAATCATCTACCTTAATAATTAACTAATTAATTATTTATAAAATCTAAAATCACCATTTAACTAAAATAAATAATAAAAATATATTTTAAAATTTTCGGGAAGAGGAGCTACAAATCTACCCACCTTAAAATAATTTCGTCCTCGAAATTCTAATTCATAAATATTTCTGAAAATTCAAAGTCTGCTATTACCTTTATCTACTCAATTTAATTCCTCAAAATATTTTATAACCTTCTCTAGCCCATTTATAACTCCGAATACTTGAGGACTTCTATCCACCTTTGGTCACCCTACTCCTCAAAACTAAAATCTTACAATCTTCTAACTAGTTGCTAACAATCCTACCAACAGATATCTACTGCATATGGCATATATAATCCTCTCCTATCTATCAAGTAACCCGAAATTTAACAAGCAACAATTTTACACCAGTAGCTAAGAATTATTTGTAAATTCTTATAAGCATGAGCATTCGTCGCTCTGAAATGGGAAGGACGGGAAGATAAGAAAGAATAATCGAAAACAAATATGAAGTTTCAAGAGCGGTAGAGAGTATTCAATGATACAGACGGAAAGTAAGTTTATGAACCTATTGACTCATTTGCTAAATTGGGCTACTCTATTCCAATCACCTGCTAATTGAAGAACCCTTCGCTTCTTAGAGGGGCTTACAATCTGTGCAATACAGAAGTTCCGTTCTTGAAACTAATCTAAGCAAGGTTCCATAATAGAACAGAATTTGAGAAATCAAGATTGTGATCTTTTTCGTGGTTATTTAATACACACGAGCAAGGGATATAAGTGCGATACACGATCATATCGCGACTTCCAGGTAGATGGAATAAGGGTTACGAATGACTTTACATTCTAAGGGGTGGAGACTACTTATCAGTATAGGGACCTATTTCAAGTAGTTCGTTTTTTTATTTTTTATTTTTTTTGTCTAAGCACGGTGGTATGCCTGGATGGGTTTTACTGGGTCTTAATGGGTTCCCTGATTGGACAACAATCGTTGGTTGGATGAAACTTGGATTTCAATCTATATGGACTGGACAAGATCCTAAAATTTTTGAAGGCTTACAGTCTACCCACCTTAGAAGCTAGGACATGGTTTTAGGAATAATGAGGTTAGAAGGTTCCCAAAGTCCGGGTATTGTACCTCGACTCTTGTTAATAAAGAATAAGGCACGACGTAACGGGATACGGTAGATATAAGTCAAGGATCATTCCTCAATAATTGGAAAATGAGTGTGTACAATGACACCTGGTCGATAAAATAGAATGATCTACTCGTCCATGGTATACAAGAGTTATCGACAGGGTAACCAACTCTAAGGCACATCATATGAAGAGATTTCTAACAACTGAGTCGTGAATTTCTATTTGTGTCACACCTGCCAAACTATTGTCACAAGGGTTCTAGTTAAACCAAGCTTCAAACAAATGATTAGAGGCTCACAACATTTGGTCTCTTGAGAATAGGTAGTTTTCTAGGTTGGCATTTGATCAAGGGAAATATCCTAATCCTTCTCGGACTCCAATGACTAGAAGATCAAGATAGTAGGTTTAGTGTCGAAGGAAGGACGAGTAACTCAAGACAAGGTTCCAGTCACAGGGCTGGCCGATGGTTGCTACACTTGCGTATACAACTATCATAGCCATGAGGGATACTCTGTATCTATCTATCAATTACGAGATTTCGTCTTTCCAATCAGTGAAAGACAAAAATAATGAAGAGTTCAAGATAGATGTCACTGAATACAATTAGGTTATTCAAAGACGAATGTATAATTCAAGAGGAATTGTCAAAGCAGTCGCGGATGAGATCCTAGAGACATCTACATCTCAATCCACGTAGGTTAATCTGAGGAAGGGCAAACTGAGTACACTAAGGTTGATCAGACTGTAGTACATTTGATTCTGATTAGACAATATGTTAATAGGCGTCCCAAATAAACATATGTCTTAAATCAAGCTCGATAAAAGAGCAAGCTTGCAAAACTAGGCTGTAAAACCTTACATGGTGTCATTGCTTAAAGAAAATACAAAGTTCTCACAATAAATGAAAATGATACAACTGCTATCTATTTCTAGGTTGACCTCAGCATACCCAAGCCTTCCCAATGCTAAAAATGGTTGTGGCTAAACATGAAAATTGTTGGTTTTCAGTCAGGAATGGAACGAGTACAATCTCACAACAGAATCAATAAATGACGAAATCCATAAATCTTTAATAATACTGAGATACATGATAAGGGATAAACAAGAAATCATGGTAGAAATCATACAAGCAAAGCAGAAAGACATGGTACACAAGACAAGCAATGACAAAAAAAACTGTAATGTAACAAGACTATATCTAATAAGTGATTTGAAATACACTGTCGACATGTAAACGACTAAGGGGTAAATCTGGCACCCCGCACGTGAGTTGTGCGACTGCTATCAGGCAAGAATAGATATTTTGGGAATATTTCTGGGTATGTTTATATGTCTACTAATGTACTTCCCCGCCCAGCTAGTACCCATGGATTCATACAGGTCACGAACACGAAAATATATTGGTCACGAACAACATACAATAATCCATAACTAGTATCTCGTGTGACAAGTGTAGGAACGAAATAGTAAAGTGTAATACTCTAGAGGGGGGTGAATAGAGTTGGCAGCGGAATAATGCTAATTAAAAAAGTTAGCAGCACAATCACAGAATATTAATCACAACTGAAATAAAGTAAAGACAGAGTTAAGAGAGCAAACGCAAAGACATCGATGTATATTGGTATCCCTCTGTTGAGGACTAATCCAGTCGGTAGAACTCTTGCTACCAGTTGAATCCACTATTGGAAAAACCGCAAGTTTTCTTACGAAGTCCTTGCAACTTCTACAACGCGAGCTTTGATACGAAGAACTCGTCCAACTTCAAATGTGAAGAGGTATTCTTTAATCAAGCCTTCTGATTACAATCTCTCAGAAACTTCTAGACCGTACCGCACTGGCAAATTGACTAAAGAATTGTAACTGGCTTGGGATCTGAAATTGAAAGCTCTAGAAAACTCTTTGGAAGACTGAAAGCTTTAGATAGAGAGAAGATTGAAAGTGAATGAGTGAATTGAAATGATCGAAATCCTTCTCTATTTATAGGAGTTCCAAAGGCAGACTTCTGTCAGAATTCGGGCAGAATTCGGGCAGAACTCTTTGAGCAAATCTCGGTCAAATCCGCAACTGCAGGAGGACCAAGTTCGAAAGATTCAAAATCACAACGGCCACCAACCGAACTCTGGCCGAACTCGGTCCGAGTTCTGTCAGGGTTAAGTCAGGGTTTAGTTAGGGTTTTTGAAAAAGCTTTTGGTGATTTTTAAAACCTTTTTGAAAACCTTTTTGTAAACCTTTTTGAGAGGTCATTTTAAAAACATTTTGAACTCATTTAGGGATAGCCTATTTGCCAGTACGACTCGGTGTACAACATATTCCTAGACTCAAATAAAATAAAAAATATATTGCATACGGAATTACAGACTCGAGTAGGCAAACAGATCTTCGGTCTTGAATGGAGTGGATAGCCAATCTTGATCATATTCAAGAATCCAAGATGTCCCGACTAGCTTCGTATATCCAGACAGAGTTTGATCAATTATTAAAATCAGGTTGACCATATGACCAATGGGCCAACAATCTCCCTCATTTTGATAATTGACAAACTATGAATGATATAACATTAAGCTAAGCTTGTTCAAAATATCAAAAAGTAGAAATTGTTCATATCCTGTGTTATCTCAAAAAAAATGTTAGATCTTTAATTTTCTCCCCCTTTGTTACTTAGCAAAATAATTGCAAAAGAGAAATCTCCCCCGCAATCAATGCATAAGTAACAAGTAGTGAGAAAACATAAAAATTTGAGAAACACATTACAGCATGTATTGTTTCTACAGATTATCATTACATGCATGTATTAAAAAAATCTCAGGCATGCTATTTCACAGGCAGTTTGTAATGAAGAAGTAGTATAAAGAGATAGTGCTAATAATTAAAACAAAGTGCTGAAATAAACTGAAATACCATAACTGAAACACCATAAACATGTCCATGAATGATAATAGAACTGAATCAAACTACAATGTGCTGATAAATACTAGAAAGTAATGATAAAAAGAAATACTGATAAAAACTTGGAATGTTGGAGCATTTCCAAGTATACAATAGAATGTCACTAAAAAATCAAATCACATCTCCTCATCACTATCCTCGTCATCACCAACATCAGCTCGACCAGCATGTTCTGAAGGTCCAGCACCAGAAGTACCAGCGCCAGAAGGATGAGTAGGGGCGCCAGCATAGAACTCACCAACGTAGTCACGAGGTGTACGATACCAATCATAGGCGTTACCTGGCTGCAAGTAGGCATGGACAGCCTCATCCTCACAGCGGTAACCCGAAAAAGCTGGATCTCGAGGGATGGAACTGCTGAATGACCAGTCTGAGCAAAACGAAGATCAGCCAAGGAGTTTGCCATCGCCTGATAACGGGTGACGTCGCGAAACTCACGCTCGCGAGCCATGTCCGTCATCGAGACGTGCAGAGCAGATAAGTGCTGATGTATGCCCTCAAATGTCATGGCATACTGATGAGGTAGTAGAGGAGGTACAGTAGGAGGAGCAGTAGGTAGAGCTATAGCAGTCATGCTATGACGAGATAACTGAAGAAACTTGGGCTCAGGGTCCTGAGTACAAGTCGACAGATTAATGTCAAAGCGCTGAAAGATGCGTGGGAGAATCATCGCGTAAGAGAGATTTCTATCTCTTGCACGACAATGACCCATCATCTGAATCATGGTCTTAGGGGCAGAAAATAGAATCCCCTTAAGAATGTGGTACATGGCGGACAGCTCAAGAGAAGTCACATCATCCTTTAAAGTGGATTTTGGAAGAATAGTGGAATAGATGATGCGATGTAATTCATAGTTAAACAAGTTCAGGTTGTTAGCCTTGAACTTTCCAGAGCGTACTCCATCAGGTGCACAGAGTTCCGCTTTGAAACTTGCGAGTGCCGTGCCTTCGGGAAAGTCAAAATTAGTGATATCGACTAGCGGTTCACCTTCGTTCGGGATACCAAGGATCTCCGCTCAGAGGCTATCATCGAAATTGATATCAATACCTCCAACACGTGTGGTCACATCGAAAGTGTCTAATATGAGATTGTAATAGAATAATCTAATGGCATTAGTTGCTATAGGGAAGCATATTTTAACAAATAAGTGTAACCCTAATGCCTCAAACAAATGACGATGATCAGGAAATACAGTCCATTTGACTGGAGCGCCTGTGCATATGGATCGCATAGAAAAATCACCATACCACAGTAGGGCTTGGTCGAGGGTTTGAAAGAAAAACCCATCGAATGTACCGTCGCTCGTTTGGACCGGCGAAAAGAGTGAATCCGTATGTGGATGCGAAGATGACCCTTCCTCACTAGGGGTCGTCTTCTTCCTCTTAGATGGATTGAATTTAGGAGCCATATGTGCAAATTGGAATAAAAATGCACTAATTGAAAGGTGGAGAGAGATGGAGTTATACCTCACGAAATCAAGATATGTCGTAGAGAACGACGATCTCCGTACGATTCCAAATTTTGGAGAGATTTTACCACTTAGATTGGATGGAATAGGGTGGTGAAGAACTAGGGTTTTGATGCTCGGGTCGGCTGCTGCTGCTGTTTGGAATAATTTGGAAGCAATGAAGAAGAAGGGCTGCTCGGGTTCTGTATATATAACCAGACACCCTCAACCAAAATCGGGCCGAATTCGGTCAGAGCTCTGGCCGAATTCGCCTAGGGTTCTTCAAACTAGATTTTTGCCATTCTTTTTTATTGTCTCATGTCAAATATTTAATTCAAAGATTAGTTATTTTGGCCTTCAATTAACATAATTAATATTATTTTATGAATTAAATGTTGTTACACAGCAACTGTCTCAGATTAGCTGTAGGAGTACTGTCCCAGCTGGCGGAGATTCACCGGAGAACTCTTTAAGTACCTCTTCGCTTCAACCGTAGTTGTGGTGACAGACAGACTCTTTATTGGCTTGTCTCTAACACAGTTTTTGCATAATGATATATAATCATAAAACAAAATCAATTAATATTATTGACGTCCAAAATTCCTAATTTTCGACGTAAATAATTGAAACGATCTTCCGCTAGAGGTTTAGTGAAGATGTCAGCTAGTTGATTTTCAGTATCTATGTATACAAGGTTTATATCTCCATTTTGATGATGATCTCTAAGAAAATGATGTCTAATCTCGATATGTTTAGTACGAGAGTGACATACTGGATTCTTAGTCAAATTAACAGTGCTCGTGTTATCACAGAAAATAGGAATATGTGTGTAAAATAAATCATAGTCTTCTAGGGTTTGTTTCATCCACAAAATCTGAGCGCAACAACGTCCTGCGGCGATGTACTCAGCCTCTGTTGTTGATAGGGCTACAGAATTTTGCTTTTTACTAAACCATGAGACTAAAGCTTTGCTTAAGAAATGACATGTGCCACTTGTACTTTTTCTATCAACTTTGCATCCAGCAAAATCTGCATCCGAATAACCAATAAGGTCAAAGGACTTAGTTTTGGGATACCACAAGCCAACAGAAGAAGTGCCTTTAAGGTATCGAAAGATACGCTTAACTGCGGACAGATGTGATTCCTTTGGGTTAGCTTAAAAACGTGCACACAGGCAAACACTAAACATTATATCTGGACGACTAGCAGTTAAATAAAGTAAACTACCAATTATACCTCGATACTTACGTGTGTCGACCGGCTTGCCTTGTTCATCTGAATCAAGCTTTGTTGAAGTTGCCATTGGAGTGCCAATAGGTTTGACATTGTCCAAATCGAACTTCTTTAGCAAGTCTTTTGTGTACTTGGCTTGATTTATGAATGTCCCATTATCAGTTTGTTTGATTTGCAATCCGAGAAAGAATTTCAGCTCTTCCATCATGCTCATCTCAAACTTATTCGGCATACACTTAGAAAATTCTTGACACAGAGATTCATCAGTAGATCCAAATATAATATCATCAACATAGATTTGAATTAAAAGCAGCTTGCCATTAAAAGATTTAATAAATAGTGTAGTGTCAACCTTCCCTTTTGAAAAACCGTTGTCAAGTAGAAAAGAGCTTAGACGATCATACCAAGCACGAGGGGCTTGTTTTAAACCGTATAGAGCTTTCTTCAACTTGAAAACATGATCTGGGTTTTTGAAATCTGTGAAACCTGGAGGTTGTACTACAAAAACTTCTTCTTTATAAAACCATTTAAAAAAGCACTTTTCACATCCATTTGAAAAAGTTTGAAATCATGAAAATATGCAAATGCACATAACATGCGAATGGATTCTAATCTCGCAACTGGGGCATAAGTCTCATCGTAGTCGATACCTTCTTCTTGATTGTATCCTTGAGCTACGAGTCGAGCCTTATTACGAGTCACTAAACTATTCTCATTCAGTTTGTTTCGGAATACCCAACGGGTGCCAATGACCGGATGATCAACAGGCCTGGGAACAAGTTCCTAAACTTGATTCCGTTCAAATTGGTTTAATTCCTCTTGCATAGCATCTATCCAATAACTATCACTACATGCTTCATCAATAGTTTTGGGTTCTAGCTGTGAAATAAATGTAACACTAGAAACAATATCTTTACAGGATGTGCGAGTACTTACTCCCTTGGAAATATCACCAATTACCAAATCCTTTGGATGATTAGCTGTAAATTTCAACCTTTTCGCTTCATTCTGAAGGTAGCTGGTTCCTAGATCTTCTCTAGGAGGTTCAGCTAGTGCAGAGCTTGGTTGAGAATCAGCTGGAGTTGAGCTTGGTACAGAAGTATCTTCGTCATTGTCATCAATAATTATTTGATTCAATTCATCAAAAGTGACATTGATTGACTCTTCGATGATCATGGTTCGTTCGTTGAAAACTTTGTATCCTTTGCTCTTGGCCGCATAACCTAAAAATATACCTTCATCGGCCTTTTCATCAAATTTTCCCAAATTGTCTTTTGTATTAAGAATAAAACATCTACAACCAAAAATTCTAAAGTATGAAATAGAAGGAATTCTATCAAACCATAACTCAAATGGAGTCTTCTTCGATTTGGGTCGAATTAGAACTCTATTGAGAACAAAGCAAGCTGTGTTGATAGCTTTAGCCCAGAAATATTTGGGTAGACTAAACTGGTTTAACATCACTCTGGCCATTTCGGTTAGAGTTTTGTTCTTACGTTCCACAACTCCATTTTGTTGTGGAGTCCTAGGGCAGGAGAACTCGTGTATAAAACCGTGTGTGTCACAAAATTGCTCAAAATTAGCATTCTCGAATTCGCCACCATGATCGCTTCTAATGCGAGTGATCATGTAACCTTTTTTATTCTGAACTTTCTTGCAAAAGGCGACAAATTTAGATAATACATCATTCTTGCGTGTCAAGAAATATACCCACGTGTATCTAGAAAAATCATCTACAATTACGAAAGCATAAAGTTTACCTCCGAGGCTAGCAACTCTGCTAGGACCAAATAAGTCCATATGAAGCAATTATAGAGGTCTAGTAGTACATACTGCGTTTACTGACTTGAAAGTGGATCTGGTAGCTTTGTTCCTTTCACATTGACTGCATGCCGAATCCTTCTTGAATGTAATGTCTGGTAAACCGCGTACTAACTTCTTTGTGGATAATCTTGATATTGTATCCATATTAGCGTGACCGAGTCTCATATGCCACAGATGACTCTCATCACTCTTGGCCATTAAGCATCTACCTGAAATGTTAGTTTCTTCTAACAAATAGAAAACATATATATTGTCTTCCCTGATACCTTCAAAGATAGTACTGCCAGTTGAGCTATCAACTATAGTACATTTGTCTTTGCCAAAGTTGATGCCATAACCATGATCAGCTAGATGACTTATACTGAGTAGGTTATGTTTTAACTCGGTAACCAGACAGACATCCTTAATTATAGGATAGGCAGACTTACCAACATCACCGATACCAATAATATACCCTTTCAAATTATTACTGAAGGAGACATAGCCTTCCTTCTTTTTTTTCGACAGTGTTGCAAATAGGGTAGCGTCACCGGTCATATGTCGTAAGCAACCGCTGTCGAGGATCCATTTGCTTCTAGCATGTGAAGGGTGTTCCACCTACAAAACAGTTTGCAGATAAAACCTTTGGTACCCATTTCTTGTAGGGTCCTGAATTGTTAGCTTTAGGTATCCAAGCATAAACATTTAAAGCTATAAGCTTTCTCATTCTACATGCAGATGATATATGACCAATGAGGCCACAATAATGACATTGTGTATGTCGAGTGTTGAAAGCAGAGTGGTGTGCATGGTTGGTAGGTTTGGGTTTTCTAGTATAGAAGAAAGCATACCTATAATCTTGTTTGGGCTTAACCTTTTAGGGTAAAGGTTTGATAGGGTTAGGTCTGACAGTGTTTAGCTTGGGAATGTTCCAATTTCTCGGTAAGTGACACGTGTTATGGTAGGAAGCAGCAGGCTCATGCTGTTTTTCTAACCTAATTTCTAATCTTTTGGAAGTGTCATACAACTTAGTATAATCAGAAGTAAGTGATTCCATTCTGATTTGTGCACATTGAAGACTTTTCTTCTCTATAGAAAGTTCTTCCTTGAGTTGGTCAATAATTTTGTCTTTCTCTTCAGATGACATGGTAGTCTCGTGTAATAAGAACTTTATTAAAGAAAGCTCACCAGACTCACTAACATTATTTATAACCTCAGCTAGTAGGTCGGTAAGTCTACCTATTTTACCTTTGTACTCTTTGAGTACCTTCTTAGAGGTCTGATAGTTACTACGCAGTTTCCTGTAATCAGTCATCAGGTCACTGAAGGCATCTCCTAATTGCTCAAAGGTGAAGTCATCATAAGTATCAACTACAGGTTCAGTAGGTACCTGATCGGATGCCATAAAGCATACGTTTGCAGTGTCTTCTGATTGTTCGTCTTCTGAGTCGCTGGCTTCACTTTCATGCCATATGCTGGTGTTGACATATTTCCGTGATGTTGATCTCTTCAGGTACCCTTTTTCATACCTATTGCTCTTCTTGCTTGATGATGAGTTTGTGGGACAATCCTTCTTCATGTGTCCCTTCTTCTTGCAACCATAGCAGACAGCATCTTCTTGGTACCAGTTGTTGTTGTTGTTTTCTTTGACTCTCTTCTCATGTCTCATGAATCTTTTGAACTTCCTTGCTAGGAGTGCTTGATCTCCAGCGTCAGATCCACTGCTGTCTGAGTCATCTTCAGCAGCTTTTCTGTGCTGAGCCTTGAGGGCGATAGTCTTCTCATTTGGTGCAGGCTCTTCAAAATCTTGTAGCTCCAGTTCATGAGTTAGTAGCTTACCCATGAGTACTTCGAGAGACATTGTTGTGAGGTCGTTCCCTTCAATGATTGCAGTAGCCTTTGAAATCCAGTTCTTGGTGAGAGCTCGCAGGAGTTTGTGAATCTTTTCATGGTTACTGTAATCTTTGCCTAGGGAGGACAAAGGATTTACAATATCCAAGAACCTCTCGAACATTTGTGTAACTATTTCGTTGGGCTTCATTTTGAACGCCTCGTACTCTTGAGTAAGTCTGCTGACTTTAGATTCGTTGACTTGAGTCGTGCCTTCATGTGTGACTTCGAGTAGCTTCCATACTTCATTAGCCATTGTGCAGATAGATACCATGTTAAATTCAGTTCTGTCTAAAGCACAAAAGAGAGCATTAATGGCACGTGCGTCAAGACTGGCCCTTTTCTTTTCTTCCTCTGTATATCTGCTATGGTGTTTTTCAACTAAAACTCCATCAACATTTATACGAGGTGGCTTTTGATAGCCATCAAGAACAATGGACCATAAATAAAAGTCAAGAGATTTCAAGAAGAAACTCATCCGTGTTTTCCAATATGTATAATTTGTACCATCAAACAGTGGGGGTCTGTTTGTGGCCTGGCCTTCACTTATGAATTTCACAGTTGCCATATGTTGTGCTGTGATCTATATAACAGTTAAATAAAATGAATAAATAATTACACTGTTACCTTTGCTTTACCTGTAACACCCTCTCTGATACCAATTGTAGGAACGAAATAGTAAAGCGTAATACTCTAGAAGGGGGGTGAATAGAGTTGGCAGCGGAATAATGCTAATTAAAAAATTTAGCAGCACAATCACAGAATATTAATCACAACTGAAATAAAGTAAAGACAGAGTTAAGAGAGCAAACGCAAAGACAGCGATGTATACTGGTATCCCTCTGTTGAGGACTAATCCAGTCGGTAGAACTCTTGCTACCAGTTGAATCCACTATTGGAAAAATCGCAAGTTTTCTTATGAAGTCCTTGCAACTTCTACAACGCGAGCTTTGATACGAAGAACTCGTCCAACTTCAAATGTGAAGAGGTATTCTTCAATTAAGCCTTCTGATTACAATCTCTCAGAAACTTCTAGACCGTATCGCACAGGCAAACTGACTAGAGAATTGTAACTGGCTTGGGATCTGAAATTGAAAGCTCCAGAAAACTCTTTGGAAGACTGAAAGCTTTAGATAGAGAGAAGATTGAAAGTGAATGAGTGAATTGAAATGATCGAAATTCTTCTCTATTTATAGGAGTTCCAAAGGCAGACTTCTGTCAGAATTTGGGCAGAACTCTTTCAGCAAATCTCGGTCAAATCTGCAACTGCAGGAGGACCAAGTTCCAAAGATTCAAAATCACAACGGCCACCAACCGAACTCTGGCCGAACTCTGGCCGAACTCGGTCCGAGTTCTGTCAGGGTTAAGTCAGGGTTTAGGTAGGGTTTTTGAAAAAGCTTTTGGTGATTTTTGAAAACCTTTTTGAAAACCTTTTTGTAAACCTTTTTGAGAGGTCATTTTAAAAATATTTTGAACTCATTTAGGGATAGCCTATTTGCCAGTACGACTCGGTGTACAACATATTCCTAGACTCAAATAAAATAAAAAATACATTACATAAGGAATTACAGACTCGAGTAGGCAAACAGATCTTCGGCCTTGAATGGAGTGGATAGCCAATCTTGATCATGTCCAAGAATCCGAGATGTCCCGACTAGCTTCGTATATCCAGACAGAGTTTGATCAATTATTAAAATCAGGTTGACCATATGACCAATGGGCCAACAACAAGTGTTTCAAGAATCAATATGATATCAATGTAAAACAATATTAAATACAAGAAATATAGAGATAATCAAATACGAAAACTATCAGAGATGTACTCGCGTGAGGTCCTGTGCTGGTGAAACCGATAATACTATACCACTCAAAGAGCCACAATCAGTCAACACATGCAGAAGTCTCTAGATGCTGAAATAAATATTACCAAAGCTTTCAGAATAGTCAAATTAGCTAGAAATGCCTGTCCTTAAGTCCAATTTTGGACACAGGGGTAAAACGGTAATTTTGGGTCAAAACGTGTCCACCGTTGGACCCGCTTTGCACCGAAAAGCGTGACAAAGTCTATGGTCTCTAAAGTCGTCAAACTACATCTCAACAGGTCCAATTTTTCGATATGAACCCAACCGTAGGTCCAGAGTTGGATTCCAAAACGACGATCCGAACAACTATCTCAGAATTGGATCAAACTTGGCATACAAGACCTAAAAAACAATACGATCCTGTTGGCACAAGTTTCGTCTCGATCTGACGAACGTGCACAAAGTAATTGGGAAATTTGCACAGAGGTCGATACGATAAATTTTGACGGATACACATCAAATTCGTCGCACACACGTGACCAATTTGAATTCCGTCAAAGCCCACACGTCCACGAAGCCGATACGCACCTTTCGATACCTTCTGTTCACGACCACATCACCCGGATTGACGGGACACACGTCGTATCGAAGATTTTCGATATTTTGAAAAATAGATTTTTCTTAATTTTCAAAATAATTTTAAACAGAAAATTAACACTTAGAAATTAAACTAAAATAGATTTTTGATCATGTATAGGTTGTTTATAATTCTGTTCAGGTAGATTTCTGAAACCCTCGATAATTGGCTCTTAATTTGCCTTCAAATTTTGGGTTTCGGTACTACATGTAATGCCCCGCTCCGCTCGGTGCATTACGATGAGTCGTTGACTCAAAGAGTTGCGTTGACCCGATGAGGTATCGATACGAACTGATGCAAGAGTTACGTTGGCCAAAGGTAAGCTTTCAGTCGATTGGAATCTATGGATCGAATCGATGCAAAGGATAAATCTCGTTGAGCAAGTGCTAATTTTAGTTGATCTGGTGTGCAGGCTATGCTTTTACACTGGACGATAATAGGTCGGCATTTTGCCTTATACAATGAAGTGTCCGCGAAACCAAATCGTGGCCTTGCAACGGATTATGGCATGGGCGCGATATGACAAATCAACCGAGTAGTTCAAAGGAATGGCTAAGTCCGGGAGTTAGCTATACGACCAAGTTATGGAAGCGAGCCGCTTCAACTCGGCGAAACGACAAGGCATATCGACTTAAGGTGGGCGGATTCTTGACTCTCTCTCCCTATTCCTTCATGTCTAATAAAATATGTTATGGTATGCGTAAGATGTTATCGAGTTGAGCGAGCGTAGCTCGGCGGCGAAAGGCCCAAGTATGTGTCGAACACTAAGATAGAACATTGAACAATCGAACAATTGAAGCGACTTGTATCAAGTGCATGGGTCACGGTAGGGCATGATGGTAGAACATTGAAAGACAATATCGAGATATGCATCATGTGCACGGCTCCGAGAACATTAAACACTAGGCGTAGAACATTGATTATGGCGTTGGGCGTGCCCTCGTGCACGGAAGCTAGGAAATGACTAAATAAATATGGAGGTAAGCTATGCGAATAACATTATGAGCGGGACGCGTGAATATGAGTACGAGATGTCTAAGCTGTTGGACGTCGTGCATCAATATGGATGTGTTGGGGCATAATGCCGACGGAACTCCCCATATGGATGGTGGATTATGTTTATGAGATGCGAATATGTTTATGGTGCGGGACTATGTTTGTGGAACACGAGATCAGTTGGTATGCTATGAATTGTATGATATGGTACGTATTGTATGGTCAATGGACTCGGATGGCCCGTGCATGGGTGTGGCTTTCCTCGAACGGTTACGTTGGAGCATCGGGACCGTTCGGCCTAGGAGGAAATTATGTGTGGTATTTATGGTGCAGAACATTCGGACGGAATGAGACCGTCCAGTGCTGTGATAAGCTATGATATCCGTAAGTTTGGGATCCTTCGGATACTGGGCTAGCAACCCGTATCGAAGTGATCATAGGCTTACACATAAGAGATGCCAAGTCCATTACGGTATGAAACACCATGACCTTCATATAGATAGGGCCGGTGGGCTGAGATGAGAGTTGGGTGCAGGCGCAGGGCCTGCGACCCTTATACATGGTCTAAGTTTATGGTTAGTTGTTGCATGAATGATATGATTCTATATTAAGTTCTAACCCGTGCAGGCTTGGCAATATGGAACGGAGACGAGCACGAACACTATAATTATGTTCAGATTATGTCTAACTGTATCTGCTGCAGGAACACGTTGTTGGACACATTTACGTTAAGTTGCTATACATTGAATATTGCCATGAACTGATCCTAAGGCTAAATAGAAAGATCACCAATTAAGATGCATGTTCACTAAATGATTTAGTGTTTGGTTTCGATGCGAGCGGGTCTTGAACAGTGCAAAACAAGGACGAAAGTACTAATTGTTGGCCCATTGGTCATATGGTCAACCTGATTTTAATAATTGATCAAACTCTGTCTGGATATATGAAGCTAGTCGGGACATCTCGGATTCTTGGACATGATCAAGATTGGCTATCCACTCCATTCAAGACTGAAGATCTGTTTGCCTACTCGAGTCTGTAATTCCTTATACAATGTATTTTTAATTTTATTTGAGTCTAGGAATATGTTGTACACCGAGTCGTACTGGCAAATAGGCTATCCCTAAATGAGTTCAAAATGTTTTTAAAATGACCTCTCAAAAAGGTTTACAAAAAGGTTTTCAAAAATTACCAAAAGCTTTTTCAAAAACCCTAACTAAACCCTAACTTAATCCTGACAGAACTCGGACCGAGTTCGGCCAGAGTTCGGTTGGTGGCCGTTGTGATTTTGAATCTTTGGAACTTGGTCCTCCTGCAGTTGCGGATTTGACCGAGATTTGCTCAAAGAGTTCTGCCCGAATTCTGACAGAAGTCTGTCTTTGGACCTCCTATAAATAGAGAAGGATTTCGATCATTTCAATTCACTCATTCACTTTCAATATTCTCTCTATCTAAAGCTTTCAGTCTTCCAAAGAGTTTTCTAGAGCTTTCAATTTCAGATCCCAAGCCAGTTACAATTCTCTAGTCAATTTGCCAGTGCGGTACGGTCTAGAAGTTTCTGAGAGATTTTAATCAGAAGGCTTGATTGAAGAATACCTCTTCACATTTGAAGTTGGACGAGTTCTTCGTATCAAAGCTCGCGTTGTAGAAGTTGCAAGCACTTCGTAAGAAAACTTACGGTTTTTCCAATAGTGGATTCAACTGGTAGCAAGAGTTCTACCGACTAGATTAGTCCTCAACAGAGGGATACCAGTATACATCGCTGTCTTTGCGTTTGCTCTCTTAACTCTGTTTTTACTTTATTTCAGTTGTGATTAATATTATGTGATTGTGCTGCTAACTTTTTTAATTAGCATTATTCCGCTGCCAACTCTATTCACCCCCCCTCTAGAGTATTACGCTTTACTATTTCGTTCCTACAATTGGTATAAGAGCGGGTGTTACAGGTAAAGCAAAGGTAACAGTACAATTATTTATTCATTTTATTTAACTGTTATATAGATCACAGCACAACACATGGCAACTGTGAAATTCATAAGTGAAGGCCAGGCCACAAACAGACCCCCACTGTTTGATGGTACGAATTATACATATTGAAAAACACGAATGAGTTTCTTCTTGAAATCTCTTGACTTTGATTTATGGTCCATTGTTCTTGATGGCTATCAGAAGCCACCTCGTATAAATATTGATGGAGTTTTAGTTGAAAAACCCCATAGCAGATATACAGAGGAAGAAAAGAAAAGGGCCAGTCTTGACGCACGTGCCATTAATGCTCTTTTTTGTGCTTTAGACAGAACTGAATTTAACAGGGTATCTATCTGCACAACGGCTAATGAAGTATGGAAGCTACTCGAAGTCACACATGAAGGCACGACTCAAGTCAAAGAATCTAAAGTCAGCAGACTTACTCAAGAGTACGAGACGTTCAAAATAAAGCCCAACGAAACAGTTACACAAATGTTCGAGAGGTTCTTGGATATTGTAAATCCTTTGTCCTCCCTAGGCAAAGATTACAGTAACCATGAAAAGATTCGCAAACTCCTACGAGGTCTCACCAAGAACTGGATTCCAAAGGCTACTGCAATCATTGAAGGGAACGACCTCACAACAATGTCTCTCGAAGTACTCATGGGTAAGCTACTAACTCATGAACTGGAGCTACAAGATTTTGAAGAGCCTGCACCAAAGGAGAAGACTATCACCCTCAAGGCTCAGCACAGAAAAGCTGCTGAAGATGACTCAGACAGCAGTGGATCTGACGCTGAAGATCAAGCACTCCTAGCAAGGAAGTTCAAAAGATTCATGAGACATGAGAAGAGAGTCAAAGAAAACAACAGCAACAACTTGTACCAAAAAAATGCTGTCTGCTATGGTTGCAAGAAGAAGGGACACATGAAGAAGGATTGTCCCACAAACTTATTATCAAGCAAGAAGAGCAACAGGTATGAAAAAGGGAACCTTGTAGGCCTTAAAAATGAAAGTCACGCTGAGTTGATCAGGACAAAGTCTAAAAGTCACGCTGAGTTGATCAGGACAAACTATAAAAGTCACGCTGAGTTGATCAGGACAAGGTCTAAAAGTCACGCTGAGTTGATCAAGACAATGTTTAGAAGTTACGCTGGGAGACAGCTCATCATTTGTCAGAGTGTCATTATGACTGACAGCACGACAGTCAAAGAATGTCTCCTCGTATGCCACGTATGCATTGAACTCGAGAGATCACAACCGACTATTGCGTGATTTTCGAAATCTTCTTCAACAAGACTAGCCTTCATCAAGTTGGTGTACCAAAAGAGCTTATTGTTATTTAATGCTACTAACAAGGCAATCACTGTCAGAAATTTTGTGTCATTCGAGGCACGTCGAATTAAGACAGCCGGCAGTCCTGCCTCAAGCTTGCATATATTTTGAGCCTTCTGCCTCAAGACTGCGTGTATTTTGAACTTATATGTTCCTTCCTCAAGTCTGCGTAGATTTTGAAGCTTTTTGCCCCAAGTCTGCGTGGATCCTGAAGCTTCCTGCCCCAAGTCTGCGTAGATTTTGAAGCTTTCTGACCCAAGTCTGCGTGGATTTCATCATCAACAAGCCTGCGTGGATTTCATCAAATTGGAGTACGTGGCAGCCATGCCACTGATCTCTCGCCTGCGTATCCTGTAACTTGCACACGACTCATGTATGATTGTCATGTGTCCAACAGTTATAGGCCACGTCCAGTAACTGCTCATAACCTTGCATATGTTAAATCCTGCGTGATTTTCAACTATGCACAGATTGTGAAGACAGTTATCTTTTCAGTTATTTTTGACTCTATAAATAGAGTTCTTTCTCATTCATTGTACAGATACATAGTTATCTAAATTACTGTCAAATTTTTGAGAGCTTTTCTTCTTCGCATCGTCCAAGGGATAAAGCGATCGTCTTCTAGATCGGATTCCTACAGTTGTAATTTTCCCAGAAACATAATTAATAAAGTGAATTTATTTATGGAAAACAAATTGGCGTCTCTGCTGGAGAAAACCATCTCCTCTTCTGAGATGGCAACAACTCAATGCGATACTTCGTCAGTCGGCTCGACGAAGAAGGTGATATCGATCCAATTCGATCAACTCGCCTACGAAAAAATACAGCGGGCTAAGGGTGGCAAGCCCACTTCAGCCTCCATCACCACTGCCAAGTCGAAGGGACGATCTGTCTACGTCCCTAAGAATCTGTTGGCAACCAATGGTGAAGTTTCTGTCACAGTGCCTACTCCTAACACTGGCAAGAACTCTACTGCAAGCACGCACGCTCTTGTGTGCTCGAAGACGACAGCAGTCAAAAGTCACGCTGGCAGCACTGGCTCCTTAGCCAAGCCTGTTCCAGTGTGCAATCTCAAAGTCAAAAGTCACGCTGACAGTACTGGCTCCTTAGCCAAACCTGTTCTAGTATGCAATCTCAAAATCAAAAGTCACGCTGACAGCACTGGCTCCTTATCCAAGCCTGTTCCAGCGTGTATTTCTAAATTCAAAAGTCACGCTAACAATACTGGCTCCTTAGCCAAATCTGTTCCAGCATGTATTTCCAAGTCAATTCTTTCTGACTCAGTTTGCGTACCAAAATATGGCTCTTTATTCAAGACTTTATACGCTGACAATACTGGCTCCTTAGCCAAATTGTCACCAGCATACTCGAAGAAGAATAGCTCTTTAGCTATCTCTTCTTCTTTGCCAAGTTCTACTAGAACTGGGGGTGGTCTTGCTAGAACTCCTCCACACAAAGTTCCTTCGAAAAGAAACAACTCTTTAGTTATTTCTTCTGCTCCTGTAGTGTTTACTTCAGGAACAGCTTTGACTGACAATTTTGTTAGTCAAAGAAAAGGAGATGGTCTTTTGACTACTCTTCCTTCTGGACATTCTATGTCTCAAAACTTGAATAAGTCTAAGAAGAAACATTTCTTAATGTCTTCTTCTACGACTTCTTCGAATTGGGCACAGAATTTGTCTACAAAAGAGAGTCTGTTACCAACTCCTAATCAAGGGGATGGTTCAACTCTTCCTTCTCTGCAAATATCCAGATCAATGGAAGGAAAACTCCAAGTATCAAAAACTAATGTTTTACCTCCAACTGATCTAAGAACAAAACTTAATCAAACCCGTTTGGGAAGAACTTCTGGTATCAAAAAACCATACCAAACGGGAACAAAAGCAAAAGATCCAGATGCAGAGTACGCTAGAAATTATGTGGCTCAGATTAATCACTCTCTATATAATCAAGAGCCGTCAAGACCCAAGAACTGGAAATATATTCCTAAAAATACACAAAGAATGTTCTCTGATGTACCTCAATCTTCACAGACAGATTTACGAGAACATCTTCAACAGAAGAGAAGGAATAATTTCGTGTCAATGGGTCATGACCATGCTGAATGTGACTTCCAGCCAAGAGTCATAATTCAATGTAGATGTCAATCAATGGATCATAACCATGCTGATTATGAATGTGACTTCCAGCCAAGAGTCATGATGCAATACAGATGTCAAAATAAATGACAATCTGTCTTCAATCGGATTCAGTGTGAACCTATGCCTGATGAAGATGAACCTCTGTTTGTTTCTGTCAACATGACCTCTCGGGATACTGGGGGTAGAACTGATAGTCCAGATGGAGTATACAGAGGCACCAGAGCAAGATTCATGGCTTCAAATCAAAGGACTTTGATTTCTGAAGATGATTCTGAATTTCTTGGAGAATCAAACTTCCCACCTCTTCCTACTGGGGGTAATTCTCCTACAAATGACTTTGATACACAAAGTAATGATTCAGAACAAACAACATCCACCAGTTCATCAATAATCCCTCGTACAGTCACGACTTATATGGTTGATGGGAATACTGATAAACCTTCTTCTTCCATGACTCCTCAAGAACAAAGAATTGCTTCTTTGGAACAGCAAATAAAATCTATGGCTGATACTATGAAGTCGATGTATGAACTCATGGCAACCCAGCTGCAAAATCGACAGACTGTACCCGATGCCATACCAATTGACACTGGTGTAAGTCCAGTACAAGTTCCTCCAGCAGTACAATCCAATACTCCTGGGCAAGCTCAACAGGTTCCTAGTCACTCTGGAGCTGGGGGTAGTGCTTATAATGCTGTTCCTCCTCCCAACTATTCTCTATAAGCTACAACTCCACAATCCTCCAGAGTTGTTACTGAAGAATTGAGGAATCTCAAAACTCAATTTGAGGCACTCAAATAGAAGGATGGTTTACAAAGGTTAGGCATCAAACAACCTTATCCAATTGAATGGAAGCAAGTATCGTATCCTCCTAAATACAAGCCTCCTACTATCTCATTCTATGATGGAACTACTTCTCCGAGTCAATTTATTAATCACTTTGAAGTGATGACTGACCAGCTGCAACCAAGTGACGCCCTCCTTACTCGGGTGTTTGTCGGATGTCTCAAAGGAACGGCTTATAAATGGTATAGAAGTCTCCCGGATGGGTGTATTACCTCATTTGCCGGTTTCAAACAAATATTTCTTGAACGGTTCTATGAAGGGCTCAATGACATGACTATGTCTGCTCTTATAAGAATTAAGCAGAAAAATAATGAAACTACAGAGGAATTTATTGAACGGTTTCGAAGAGAAGCTCTGAAGATGCCTCTTGGAACTCCTGATGCTGTCACCATCGACACATGCAAATCAAATTTGTTGCCAATCATCAGCATGTGGACAGGATCTACTCAATTTCAAGATTGGCCTTCCTTCATAGTTAGTGCCAAAGCCGCAGAAATTAGTACTGAAACTTTCAAAGGCTTAGGAGTGCAGATGACTCCCAAAGAAACAGGTCAAAGTACTAACAATAATGCTAAATCCAATACTCGTAAGGGAAAAAAAACCCTTGAAGTTAATCTTCAGAGTAAAGATGCATCGACTGTTCAAACTCCTCCTGCCTCTACGACTCAACAACCAAGAGCACCTCGCCCCAAAGAAGAATATTCTTTTGATGACGATGATGTCCTTGGTATCTTTGAATGTCTGCTGAAAGGTAATAAAATACAATTACCTGAAATCAAGAAACCTGATGAAGCTGGTAAGACGGACCATCCTAAATACTGTCCATACCACAGAATGTTGGGTCACACAGTTCGTACATGTTATGTACTAGAAGGAAAGATCCAGGAAATGATTAAATCTGGAGCTATCACTCTTACTCCGAAAGAGAATACCGTCACCTCCAACGTCGTCTCTATGCAATTCGGAGATTTCCCTCCTCAACTCCTTGAAAGTGGGATTGTTCCTATTCCCAAGGCAACTCTTGAAATAGTGAATATTCCTCCTCCACAGTCTGAAGGATTAGTACCAATCACTATGGAAACAGGAGAAATCATATGGATTCATCCTGATCTAGTGGCAGACTTTGAATCTCCTCCTCTTCAAAAGACTACTTCCCAAAAATCTAAGAAGGTTGGGAAAACTAAGTCATGTCATATGACTTCTCTCGGATCTATTCCCGACACAGAGCCGAAAGATAAGGAAGAAGCACTTGCTGGTGCTACTAGAACATGGAAACCTTATCTAAAGGATTATTTCAAGAGTCCCGAGGATACTCCTGATATCCCTCCTGCTGACAAAGATGCTTCTAATGTTCCTCTTGAAGAAGAATCATCCACTGCACCTGTTCCTTCAACTGCACCGGTTGAACCTGTTCCTTCCAAGCCCACAGCTCTTGAGAAAGGAAAACAACAGGCTCGATTTGATAAACCAATCAAGAAGTCCCCTCCTCTTGGGCTTCAGAAACCTTATAACTTCGATATTCTAGCTCAACTTGCAAATACTCCAGCTAGAATGTCCCTCTTTGAACTTCTACGTCTTTCTAAAGAGACTCGGAAGACGTTAAGTGAGGCACTTCTTCAGGCTGACTCTTGTCTTGCACAACTAAAGAAGCCTGGTGAAGAACCTGCCACTTGCTTACATCGCAACAGTGTATTAGAGATCATCCTAAATGTCACCTTTACACAAGACGATATGCTACTGGAGGATAATCGACATGATCGGCCTCTCTACTACACCGGTTATATCGATACGATGAAGATAGATCGTATCCTCATTGATCCAGGGTCTGCTATAAGTATAATGCCAAAGTCTGTTGGATGAACTAAAAATCCCTCTTCACAAGCTTTCCAAGACGGTTACTACTATCCTGGGATTCAATCAAAGCCGAAGCGAGCCTTTGGGAAAGATTCATCTGAAACTTCAGATAGGCGATTTCAGATCCAAAGTCACTTTCTATGTGATCGAAATTGTGGGATCTTATAATCTTCTTCTGGGGAGGCCCTTTCTTCATGAAAATAATGTAGTGCCTTCTACTCTTCATCAGTGTTTTAAATACATTGACAGCAATGGAAAAGTACAAAAGGAAGTTGCTGATATAAATCCTTTCCATGGGGTTGAAGCTTATTTCAATGATTCCCGGATATACAAAGAAGAGTATACAAGGGTGATACAAGCTATGGAGAAAGAGGATCCACAAAGTGAGACCTTGATAATTCCTGTTAAAGGTCGAACTACTCAGCAACAATCTCCTAAACCCTCTGGAGAAAGTTCTTTCATTATTCCAGTGAGTGGACGGATCTCTCCATTACCTCAGTCGTCTACTCAAGATACACTGATCATTCCTGTCAGTGGGCGTACTACAGTTCATGTATCTTCACATATAAAACATGATACTCTGGTAATCCCTGTTGGAGGGCGGACTACTCTTCCATCTCAGGCTTCAAGGGAGCTCACCTCTTCTGAGCCATTTGTTATCGATCTTAATCGAAACAAAACTTCTTCTAATTCTTCTTCTTCCCCTTTAGTCATTGATTTGGCTAAGATTTCTAAGGCTCAGCCTTCTCCCAATGTAAATACTGCTACTTTTAAATTTAATAAAAAGTCTCCATCTTTGCAGTATATTGATGTGTGTAATCATGTTCATAGTTATTTACATTTGTTAGATGACTTGAGAACAATAACCATAGGAGTTGTACAGACTTTTCATACAGATGTATACCTAGAATCAGTACAAACTTCATACTTTCTGGTTCCTAGTAGAAAGCCAGGAGACATTTCAATATTCTTCTACAAAGGGCCCTAGAATCCTTATAATTTAGAAGATGATGACAAAAATGATGATACTGGAAGATTACAACTACGTCGTTATAGTCAGCAATCTAAAGACATCATTAAAAATATGGGCTATGACTTCAGAACTGGCCTCAATAATGGAAAAGGAAGAAAAATGCCTGTTCGGATTCCTCCTCTGAAATATGGGAGGACAAAATACGGATTAGGCTATATTGCTCCTACTCCTTTTATCAATACTGTCCATGAAGATCCCGAGTCTGACGAAGATAAGAGATCTGATTCTTCTAGTACTATCTCTTGGGATTCTGATACAAGTATCGGTGACTTCCACTACAACATTCTATCTTCCAACATGGTCTCCATTGACAGTTCTGAAGAAGATGATGAAAACGAAGATGAGTTTGAAATCTCACCTGAATCAGAATAATGGGCCCAAAGGTTAGATAATCATGGGAATTCTGATTCGAGCAAAAAGAACCTCCGACTGAAGACAAACTTGTTCAAATAGATGTTGGTGAAGAGGGATCCCCCAAACCAATATTCATTAGTGAAAGTCTTTCAGAAACTGATAAGCAAGACATGATCAAACTTATTCGTGAATACATTGATGTCTTCGCTTGGAGTTATGAAAATATGCCAGGATTTGATCCACAAATCGCAACTCATAAACTCAATATCATGCCGAATGCTAAACCGGTCAAACAACAACAGCGACGATTTCGTCCAGACATTATGGATGCAATTGAAGCTGAAGTCAATAAACTCATGGCCTCTGGGTTTATTAGAGAGGAACAACATCCCGATTGGGTGGCTAATATAGTTCCTGTCCTTAAAAAGACTGGCAAGATCAGAGTATGCATAGACTTCCGCGATCTCAATGCGGCATGTCCTAAAGACGAATTCCCTCTACCAATTACTGATGTTATGATCGATAATACCTGTGGGTTTGAACGGATGTCATTCATGGACGGGTATTCTGGGTACAATCAGATTAAAATGTTTCCAGATGACGAGAAACACACTTCTTTCAGAACGCCGATCGGTACATACTATTATACAGTGATGCCATTCGGTCTCAAGAATGCAGGAGCAACTTATCAACGAGCCATGAGCACTATATTTCGTGAACATTTGCGGAAAACAGTCGAATGCTATGTTGATGATATTACAGTCAAAAGTCGATAAAAAGAGGATCACATCCAAGATTTGAAGACTATTTTTGATCTAATGCGTAAGCATCAATAAAAGATGAACCCTACTAAGTCCTTCTTAGGCGTCTCTAGTGGCAAATTTCTCGGCTTCGTCATTACCTCGAAAGGTATATACGTAGATCCCGAGAAGATCAAAGCCATCCAAGAGATGCGTCCTCCATGCACCTTAAAAGAGCTACGAGGATTTCAAGGAAGGATCGCTTATATCAGGAGATTCATCTCTAATCTTTCAGGACGCTGCAGACCATTCAATAAACTTATGAAGAAAGGTGTTTCTTTTGTCTGGAATAATGAATGTCAGAAAGCATTCGATGATATAGAATAATATCTTATGAGCCCTCCAGTATTGGTACATCCTGTTTCAGGAATACCGTTCCTTCTATATACCTGAGCAATGAGTCATTCATTGGGTGCACTGCTCGCTCAAAAGAATAAAAATGATCATGAACAAGCCATTTACTATCTCAGTCGTACTATGACCGAAGCTGAACCTCGATATTCACCGGTCGAAAAAGAATGTCTAGCCTTGATGTTCGCTGTCCAAAAGACGCGACATTATATCATTGGCCAGACCAATCATGTCATTTCCAGGATCAATCCTATACGGGTCATGATGAAGAAACCCAGTGTTTTAAATTCTCGATTGGCTAACTGGGGAATATTACTTGCTCAGTATGATATGCACTATATCCCTCAGAAATCGGTAAAAGGACAACCTTTAGCTGATTTTCTGGCTGCTCATTCAATTCCAGAAAATTCAAAACTCTATGATGAAATCCCAGATGAAGTCCTAGATTCAAACCAAATTGCTGAAGAAGATCCTACTTGGCGTCTATTCTTTGATGGAGCTTCAAGAATAGGTCCTAATGGTGACATTGTCGCTGGGGTTGGAATTGTTCTTGTGTCGCCAGAAGGACTTGCTATCTAAAGAGCTTATTCTCTCGATCAACCAAGTTCAAACAACGTAGCTGAGTACAATGCATTGCTTATTGGTCTTCAACTCGCTAAACATCTGAATATTTAATATTTGGAAGCGTATGGAGATTCTAAACTCATTGTCAATCAGATAAGGGGTACTTATGAAGTTTGCCATCAAGATCTGGTTCCTTATCATAGATCGGCTATATCTATGGCTTTGTCATTTGAAGGGTTCTTCATTGAGCATGTTAGGCGAACATGTAACACAGAAGCTGATGCTCTTGCTAATCTTGCGGCGGTGTTAGCTATTCCAATTAGACGTCAACAAATGATTGTTGTCTGCAATCGAGAATTATTTTATCTCGAAAACAATCTAACTTTAGGACTTCTAGTTGACATTGAAGAATCAACATCTCATGATGTCAACACAACAAGAGGATTTGGATTAAGTCGTAAATCATTATCATCTTCATCTGATTCTAGCATGGAATTCATCTTCAGCAATTCAGCTGCGACTCAGAATACGGATAAAGATTGGAGACTTCTTTTCTTAGATTTCGTATTGTATGATATTCTTCCAGATAATCCGAGTGAGGCAGCATCTATCAGACGATGATCACTCAGATTCTATTACAATCATACTACAAAAACCTTATATCGTCAAGCTTATGATGGTTTACTTCTTCGATGTATTGCCGGTGACGAAGCCCAACAAATTATTCGCGAAGCACATAATGGAATTTGTGGAGCACATCAGCCTGGACCAAAACTTGAAGACCGCATTCGACGTATGGGTTATTATTGGCCCACTATGGTATCAGATGCCATCGAATATGCAAGGAAATGTAAAGCTTGTCAAATCCTTGCGGATTTTATTCATCAACCCTCAGAATTTCTACATCCAACGGCAGCATCATGGCCCTTCGAAGCTTGGGGCATGGACATTATTGGTCCAATCAATCCGTCGTCATCAAAAGGTCATCGATTTATTCTCGCAATAACCGATTATTTCTCCAAATGGGCCGAAGCCATTCCTTTATCTGAAGTCAAAACTTCCAATGTCATCAACTTTATCAAGCATCATGTCATCTACAGATTTGGTGTTCTTCGACGCATTATTCATGATAATGGACGATAATTCGTCAGCCATAAATTTACTCGATTCTGTGACGATCATCGGATCAACAATGTGGCTTCTACCGCATATAATCCGGCAGCTAATGGATTAGCAGAAGCTTTCAACAAGACCATCATCAAACTCTTAAAGAAGTTTGTCTCTACTAACAAACGTAATTGGAGTGAGAAACTCGGTGAATGTTTATGGGCTTACCGTACTACAGTTCGTAATGCTACTAAATGTACACCTTTCTCTCTGGTGTATGGATGCGAAGCTGTTCTTCCATTAAAGATTCAAATTCCTTCTTTAAGGATAGCGATCGCTAATGAACTTACCATCGAAAATAATTATCGTCTTCGACTTCAGGAATTAGAAGCTCTGGATGAAAAGCGGTTATATGCTCAACAGAATATCGAATTCTATCAAGCTAGAACCTCAAGAGCTTTTAACAAGAAAGTCAGAGTTCGAGCATATCAAAAAGGAGAACTTGTTCTAACAGTCAGACGTCATATGACTATGACTCATATGAGCAAAGGCAAATTTGACGCAAAGTGGGAAGGTCCCTATGTTGTGAGCAGAGTTTTCTTAAATGGAGCTTATCAACTCTCAGATCTGGATGGTCGAATTGCTATGATGCCTATTAATGGCAAATTCCTTAAAAAATATTATGTATAAATATAAATACTTGTAAATCATCAGACAAGTTCATGTTTATAAATAAAATTTTATTTAATCATGAATGATAATACATGATATTAAAGAAGGTCACTATCATCCTTCTCTACATTTGGACGTGGACCGCTGCCGTCCTTCTCGAAAACACGATCAGCAAAAGAGCTGAGAACTTCTTTGCTGGAACCCACGAGGAATTTGTAAGCAGCCATCCTCATGGCTTCCTCTTCTTCAGTCCTTCCTGGATCAAGCAGAAAGTCCAGAATGTCTCATGGTGGCTTGGGTGCAGACGAACCTTCACCTGCTTCTACCTCCTTCGGCTGAACTGGATCGGCAGGGCATTTTTCAGTGCCCTTCTGAACCTTCGGGACGATTTCAGCCTTCTTGGATGCTTCTTCAGACGATATTTTTATGTTGAAGAGTATAAGTTTTCGTTCTTGTCAGATTTCTGCTATATTTATAGGCAGAAGTTCCTCAAATAATGAAGCGACACATTCATCCGACGGTTCGCCCGTTCATTAATGCCTGACGGTTCATCCGTTCATTTATCACATTCATCCGACGGTTCGCCCGTTCATTAATGCCTGACGGTTCATCCGTTCATTTATCACATTCATCCGACGGTTCGCCCGTTCATTATAATCCGACGGTTAACCCGTTTATTCATCATCATCTGACGGTTCATCCATTCATCATCATTCATTTTTTGATGGTTTATCCGTCCATTCTATCATTTGTCGGTTTTCCCGTTCATCCCATATATATTTATGATTCATCATCGTTCATCATCCATGTCAGTATCATATTTATGAAAATGATATATAGTCTTTTGATTCTCGAGTCCAAAGATCATGAAAAATTGAGTTCAAAGATATTTTTATGTCTGAATTCTATTTTTTTCAATCAGTATTAAACTAAGATCATTTCTGGTTTAATATCATCTGATAGAATTACAAAGTTTGTTTGTATATTCTATTCTATTGAAATGTGTCATGTATTATGTACCTCTGAACATATTTTCTATGAATATATCATTACCAAAATAGCAAAACCAAAAATCAGATCAAGAATTCTCATTTGTTTTCATTCAGAATCAAAACATTGAATACAAGTGAAAATAAAAAAGATTCACTTATTAGGAGTTATTAGCTCCCTGATACGATCAAGAACAACATTCATTTTCTCTTCATGTGCTTTTTGAATTCTTTCGGCTGCTTCAACTGTGACATTTTGTTCATCAAAAATGATAATAGCAGATTGAAGACGGTTAACTTCTTCAATTTGTTCCGCCTGCATCTGCTCTCGCTCCTTTTGAAGAGTTTTATAACGTTCGGCTTCAGAAATATAAGCAGCAATAACCTCAGCTTGCTCTGTTTCTATGACTGCAATTCGCTTTTGAAGGCGAGCCAACTCCTCTCTTAACTTCTTCAGCTCTTTAGCTTTGGATGCTTTATCTTTCTCCAGAAGCTCTACTCTCTGACGAGTAGCTAATATTTCTTCACCCTTTTCTACTAATTTTTCAGAAGAAGAGGCAAGAAATGCTTCTAATGCAGCTTGCTGGGACTGGGCTTCATGCTCTAGTTGACTGATCTCAGCCACCGTTAAAGAATGAATGTCTTCCTTCTTAGTCTTTAAGTATTTTCGGATAGTTATTTCCAACTCATCCAGGAGATGTTCGAAGAAGATGCACTGAGATTCGCAACCAGCATGTCGTAACACCATGAGCGGGAAATTGATCATAGTTCGAAGCTCAAAGAAAGGCATAGCTTCGTCTTTCAAGAAACGCTTGGAGTACGTATCCAGATATGAATAGATGATATCTGAATACATCCCCAGAGTTCTTGCCAGTCCTGTCTCGAACCCAGGAGTCGCTGTCATCATTGAAGAAGAAGCTTGTATATTTTCTATCCTGGGAACGGACGTATGGGCTGCTGGAGAAGTTGGCAAGTGCGAGCTTCCTTCATCAGCATCAGTCTGGACAAGTGGAGCATGAGTTGAACTCATTGCTGCAGCAGTTCCTATTAGTCAAAGAAAAAAAATAATAAGCATCTAAAGAAAAAGAAACAGTAAAAACGGAATCTGAAATAAAATTATACCAGGCTGAGGTTCATATTCGATATATTGAGGGAGTCTTGCGTCTTCTCGTAGCCGGTCCATGATAGTGTCCGACACCTGCTTCATGTGACTGCTTCCAGCTCCAGAATTACTAGGCGCCGGAGCGTTGTCCGGAGATTGAGCAGGTTCGGGGCTGAGTTCCATTCTGTTCCCTCTGACTTTATCCTCATCATAATGAGTAGAAGTGCCAGCAGGCCAATCTTCTCCTTCTTCAGCTTCTTCTTCTTCTTCAGACTCTTTTTTATCCCTAGCTTCAGGATGAATCTCTGATCCGGAGTCCATGATGTTCACATCTTCATCTATTCCTTGAGATGGATGAATCTCAGGAACAGTGATGATAGCAAGCTCAGTATTGACTGCCGGTTCAGTTTCCCCTGGAATATCAGTTTGAAGAATGATGTCTTTACAAACATTCTTCAACAAGTCATCAGCAGCTGGTAGCTCGAACGTTGGCACGTCTTCATCGCCTCTGGCCAAAGAAATGCTTTCTTCAACCTGAGTTTCTGGAAACCCCGGTTGTTCCATAACTTCTGCCGGGGCTGGTTCTTCTTCAGAATATTCAATCTGGTCATCCAATGCCTGGATGATGCCTTCTATCCCATGCTCAAATGGGATCATCCTCATCTCTGAGGGTTCAGTAGCTACTCCACTTGTTGTCAGAGCAGTCGTTTCCTGAGCTTGAGTGGACTCTACCTCAGTCTGTTTAGTTGAAATTGCTGGAAGGTGAACATCATCAGATTCTGTTTTCTCAGTAGAAGCCGCTTCATTGATTTCTGGCAAGACTCCTCCACTCATAATTGTTTCTAGGAGTTCATTGCCCTTCATTTTACCGACGGTCTTTTTGACATACTTGCCTCTCGACCTCCTTGTTATCAAAGGAGCATCGTCTTCATCGGTATCTTCGTCTTTATCGGCGGTGTCATCTTCGTCAATCGAGATGCCACCTAAAGATGAAGTGGCAGTTACTGAGACCCCTTTCTTCTTCTTCTTAGATGTCTGAGACTTAGTACTCTTTTTGGAGACTGTCTCAGATTCGTCACTTCGCTTCCTCTTAGAAAGGGATACAAATATGGGAGGAAGAACTTCATCAGGAAAATTTCCCTCCTGATATAAGTCATATAGGGGCTCAACCTCCGCTGTCTCATCTTCAGGTTCTGGAGGAAATTGTTGAATAACAGTCTTCTTCTTTGACCTCTTCGATGGAGCTGGGTCGTCTTCCGCAACAAAAGTCTTCAAATGGAAACTCGGTTTGAAGGTGCTTGACGAAACATAGAAGCGAGCATATGTGTAAAGCATCTTCGTCCCCGTGCTATATAAAGGATTAGGCATAGAGAATACAACTTTTGTATCTCTAGCCGCAAAGTATCTCCAGGCCCGAGATCCGTCAATAAGCCCTCCACGAGCAGAAAGGCAGGTGGTGGCGTTCCCAACGTAAAGTTGGTCATATCCGAATTGCCTGGCAAATTGGCTCGGTAGATACGGCTCCAGATACGTCATTTCTTTATGACGGTATACTAGATGAGAGGGCCGGATTCTCTACAACCACTGAAAGGCTACATCATCTAGCCTGTTCCCCATATCTCTGTCTATTATATTCAAGGGCATGCTCTCATAACCCAGTGGTGGAGGGACACGTTGAATGGACCAATATGACGCTCAATTCAGAATATTTCTGTATTCTGGAAGGGTGTGAACCTTCCAGAAAGTTTCTCCGGAGTACTTCTCCAAAAAGAGACTACCACTCCCTCCTGCTCCCAGAGGTATTAGGCCGTCGTGATGGAGGAGGAGCCAACCATATAGATATGTGAAGGGCATCTCTATCCTTGGAAATTCATCAGTCATTCTCCTCTGATCAGATAGCATGTTCGTTACAAAATTCCGAAGACCTGCGTTCAACCTACAGGTTATCGCTGATAATAAGTCTAACTTATAACTATACATAAGGCGCACCGCTGCAAAAATAACGCCTCTATGTATCCTGTCCAAGGAGCTGGAGCCAGGAACGACGAATCTTCTTAACCAAAGAGATAGGAATCGGCCAAATGATCGTTCCTTGACAGAATCTTTCCAATCTGTCTCACATACGAGCTGAAGGTAGTTTCAGCCTTAAACTCATACCAGTCTTCAGTGATCGTGAAATCTTTGCAGTCATACTTCTCCAGTAGATAAATGATTTCACTCTCAGAGAGAGGCTTAAAGTTGTTAATTTGGTACCATCTCTTCTCGTTTATCTTTTTCTCATCCTTCTCACAGTTTATGAAAAGATAGGACATCCATTTCTGGATGTGGTTACCGGCTTCATCTTTAGAACTCTTGTAATACAGAGTACATGTGCCGAAATGGCACATCATCTCTTCAAACAAGTGCACCATCTCTGGGTTCTTCTCCGACAGAAAGTTCATCTCTTCTGTCGTAGGCACATACTCTTCATACGGCAGTGTGCCTGAAGGCAGATTCGAGATATATTCCATCTCATGAAGGGCAAAGCCCATCTCCCCTTTGGGAGTCACAAATGTCCCCGTCCTGTGGTTATACCTCTCAATCAAGGCCAGGAACAGAAAAGGGTTGGGCCTGAAGCCGTAGGACGAATTGACGATGGCGTCATAAAGGTTTATCTTCTTCAGCTCACTCTCAAAATTCTCTAAAGCCCAATGGACCAAAGTCCTCCACGTCACGTTCTCCTGATTCATTAAGCCGTTCATCTTCGGCGTCGAATCGGTGGGGTAGAATGCATTCTTGTTTGCCATGAATTCGTTTATGAAAACGGGCATCCTGAATGGCATCAATATTGATGAGTCTTCAGGTGGTACACAACCCGACTTCAAGCCTCAAAATACGGATACCTGATTCTCTGGGGAACTGAAGAATCCCTCCTTCCTGTAAATGATACGGCTTGCCTTTGCCTACTGATATTCTGTTAAATGCTAGGACATCTTTTTAGAATAACTAGCATGCATGAATCTCATGATAGATAAGCCCCTTGAAACCTTCGGCCAGTACATGGGTTGTTTTGCATCACCTTCGAAATAAAAGCACACCTTCTCTCCGGTCATTGGCACCCGTTGGGTATTCCGAAACAAACTGAATGAGAATGGTTTAGTGACTCGTAATAAGGCTCGACTCGTAGCTCAAGGATACAATCAAGAAGAAGGTATCGACTACGATGAGACTTATGCCCTAGTTACGAGATTAGAATCCATTCGTATGTTATGTGCATTTGCATGTTTTCATGATTTCAAACTTTTTCAAATGGATGTGAAAAGTGCTTTTTTAAATGGTTTTATAAAAGAAGAAGTTTTTGTAGCACAACCTCCAGGTTTCACAGATTTCAAAAACCCAGATCATGTTTTCAAGTTGAAGAATGCTCTATACGGTTTAAAACAAGCCCCTCGTGCTTGGTATGATCGTCTAAGCTCTTTTCTACTTGACAACGGTTTTTCAAAAGGAAAGGTTGACACTACACTGTTTATTAAATCTTTTAATGGCAAGCTGCTTTTAATTCAAATCTATGTTGATGATATTATATTTGGATCTACTGATAAATCTCTATGTCAAGAATTTTCTAAGTGTATACAGAATGAGTTTGAGATGAGCATGATGGGAGAGCTGAAATTCTTTCTCGGATTACAAATCAAACAAACTGATAATGGGACATTCATAAATTAAGCCAACTACACAAAAGACTTGCTAAAGAAGTTCGATTTGGACAATATCAAACCTATTGGCACTCCAATGGCAACTTCAACAAAGCTTGATTCAGATGAACAAGGCAAGCCGGTCGACACACGTAAGTATCGAGGTATGATTGGTAGTTTACTTTATTTAACTGCTAGTCGTCCAGATATAATGTTTAGTGTTTGCCTATGTGCACGTTTTCAAGCTAACCCAAAGGAATCACATCTGTCCGCAGTTAAGCGTATCTTTCGATACCTTAAAGGCACTTCTTCTGTTGGCTTGTGGTATCCCAAAACTAAGTCCTTTGACCTTATTGGTTATTCGGATGCAGATTTTGCTGGATGCAAAGTTGATAGAAAAAGTACAAGTGGCACATGTCATTTCTTAGACAAAGCTTTAGTCTCATGGTTTAGTAAAAAGCAAAATTCTGTAGTCCTATCAACAACAGAGGCTGAGTACATCGCCGCAGGACGTTGTTGCGCTCAGATTTTGTGGATGAAACAAACCCTAGAAGACTATGATTTATTTTACACACATATTCCCATTTTCTGTGATAACACGAGCACTATTAATTTGACTAAGAATCCAGTATGTCACTCTCGTACTAAACATATCGAGATTAGACATCATTTTCTTAGAGATCATCATCAAAATGGAGATATAAACCTTGTATACATAGATACTGAAAATCAACTAGCTGACATCTTCACTAAACCTCTAGCGGAAGATCGTTTCAATTATTTACGTTGAGAATTAGGAATTTTCGACGTCAATAATATTAATTGATTTTGTTTTATGATTATATATCATTATGCAAAAAATGTGTTAGAGACAAGCCAATAAAGAGTCTGTCTGTCACCACAACTACGGTTGAAGCGAAGCGGTACTTAAGAGTTCCCCGGTGAACCTCCGCTAGCTGGGACAGTACTCCTACAGCTAATCTGAGACAGTTGCTGTGTAACGACATTTAATTCATAAAATAATATTAATTATGTTAATTGAAGGCCAAAATAACTAATCTTTGAATTAAATATTTGACATGAGACAATAAAAAAGAATGGCAAAAATCAACTTTAAAGAACCCTAGGCGAATTCGGCCAGAGCTCTGACCGAATTCGGCCCGAGTTCGGTTGAGGTTGTCTGGTTATATATACAGAACCCGAGCAGCCCTTCTTCTTTATTGCTTCCAAATTATTCCAAACAGCAGCAGCCGACCAGAGCATCAAAACCCTAGTTCTTCACCACCCTATTTCATCCAATCTAAGTGGTGAAATCTCTCCAAAATTTGGAATCGTGCGGAGAACGTCGTTCTCTACGACATATCTTGATTTCGTGAGGTATAACTCCATCTCTCTCCACCTTTCAATTAGTGCATTTTTATTCCAATTTGCACATATGGCTCCTAAATTCAATCCATCTAAGAGGAAGAAGACGACCCCTAGTGAGGAAGGGTCATCTTCGCATCCACATACGGATTCACTCTTTTTGCCGGTCTAAACGAGCGACGGTGCGTTCGATGGATTTTTTTTTCAAACCCTCGACCAAGCCCTACTGTGGTATTGTGATTTTTCTATGCGATCCATATGCACAAGCGCTCCAGTCAAATGGACTGTATTTCCTAATCATCGTCATTTGTTTGAGGCATTAGGGTTACACTTATTTGTTAAAATATGCTTCCCTATAGCAACTAATGCCATTAGATTATTCTATTGTAATATCATATTAGACACTTTCGATATGACCACACGTGTTGGAGGTATTGATATCAATTTCGATGATAGCCTCTTAGCGGAGATCCTTGGTATCCCGAACGAAGGTGAACCGTTAGTCGATATCACTGATTTTGACTTTCCCGAAGGCACGACACTCGCAAGTTTCAAAGCGGAACTCTGTGCACCTGATAGAGTACGCTCTGAAAAGTTCAAGGCTAACAACCTGAACTTGTTTAACTATGAATTGCATCGCATCATCTATTCCACTATTCTTCCAAAATCCACTTCAAAGGATGATGTGACTTCTCTTGAGCTGTCCGCCTTGTACCGCATTCTTAAGGGGATTCCATTTTCTGCCCCTAAGACCATGATTCAGATGATGGGTCGTTGTCGTACAAGAGATAGAAATCTCTCTGACGCGATGATTCTCCCACGCATCTTTCAGCGCTTTGACATTGATCTGTCGACTTGTACTCAGGACCCTGAGCCCAAGTTTCTTCAGTTATCTCATCGTAGCATGACTGCTACAGCTCCACCTACTGCTCCTTCTACTGTACCTCCTCCACCACCTCATCAGTATGCCATGACATTTGAGGGCATACATCAGCACTTATCTTCTTTGCACATCTCGATGACGGACATGGCTCGCGAGTGTGAGTTCCGTGACGTCACCCGTTATCAGGCGATGGCAAACTCTTTGGCTGATCTTTGTTTTGCTCAGACTGGTCATTCAGCCAGTTCCATCCATCGAGATCCAGCTTTTTCGGGTTACCGCTGTGAGGATGAGGCTGTCCATGCCTACTTCCAGCTAGGTAACGCCTATGATTGGTATCGTGCACCTCGTGACTACGTTGGTGAGTTCTATGCTGGTGTCCCTACTCATCCTTCTGGCGCTGGTACTTCTGGTGCTGGACCTTCAGGACATGCTGGTCGAGCTGATGTTGGTGATGACGAGGATAGTGATGAGGAGATGTGATTTGATTTTTTAGTGACATTCTATTGTATACTTGGAAATGCTCCAACATTCTAAGTTTTTATCAGTATTTCTTTTTATCAGTACTTTCTAGTATTTATCAGCACTTTGTAGTTTGATTCAGTTCTATTATCATTCATGGACATGTTTATGGTGTTTCAGTTATGGTATTTCAGTTTATTTCAGCACTTTGTTTTAATTATTAGCATTATCTCTTTATACTGCTTCTTCATTACAAACTGTTTGTGAAATAGCATGCCTGAGATTTTTTTAATACATGCCCGTAATGATAATCTGTAGAAACAATACATGCTGTAATGTGTTTCTCAAATTTTTTTATGTTTTCTCACTACTTATTACTTATGCATTGATTGCGGGGGAGCTTTCTCTTTTGCAATTATTTTGCTAAGTGACAAAGGGGGAGAAAATTAAAGATCTAACACTTTTTGTTGAGATAATACAGGATATGAACAATTTCTACTTTTTGATATTTTGAATAAGCTTAGCTTAATGTTATATCATTCATAGTTTGTCAATTATCAAAATGGGGGAGATTGTTGGCCCATTGGTCATATGGTCAACCTGATTTTAATAATTGATCAAACTCTGTCTGGATATATGAAGCTAGTCGGGACATCTCGGATTCTTGGACATGATCAAGATTGGCTATCCACTCCATTCAAGACCGAAGATCTATTTGCCTACTCGAGTCTGTAATTCCTTATGCATTGTATTTTTATTTTATTTGAGTCTAGGAATATGTTGTACACCGAGTCGTACTGGCAAATAGGCTATCCCTAAATGAGTTCAAAATGTTTTTAAAATGACCTCTCAAAAAGGTTTACAAAAAGGTTTTCAAAAAGGTTTTCAAAAATCACCAAAAGCTTTTTCAGAAACCCTTACTAAACCCTAACTTAACCCTGACAGAACTCGGACCGAGTTCGGCCAGAGTTCGGCCAGAGTTCGGTTGGTGGCCGTTATGATTTTGAATCTTTAGAACTTGGTCCTCCTGCAGTTGCGGATTTGACCGAGATTTGCTCAAAGAGTTCTGCCCGAATTCTGCCCGAATTCTGACAGAAGTCTGCCTTTGGAACTCTTATAAATAGAGAAGGATTTCGATCATTTCAATTCACTCATTCACTTTCAATCTTCTCTCTATCTAAAGCTTTCAGTCTTCCAAAGAGTTTTCTAGAGCTTTCAATTTCAGATCCCAAGCCAGTTACAATTCTCTAGTCAATTTGCCAGTGTGGTACGGTCTAGAAGTTTCTGAGAGATTGTAATCAGAAGGCTTGATTGAAGAATACCTCTTCATATTTGAAGTTGGACGAGTTCTTCGTATCAAAGCTCGTGTTGTAGAAGTTGCAAGGACTTCGTAAGAAAACTTGCGGTTTTTCCAATAGTGGATTCAACTGGTAGCAAGAGTTCTACCGACTGGATTAGTCCTCAACAGAGGGATACCAGTATACATCGCTGTCTTTGCGTTTGCTCTCTTAACTCTGTCTTTACTTTATTTCAGTTGTGATTAATATTCTGTGATTGTGCTGCTAACTTTTTTAATTAGCATTATTTCGCTGCCAACTCTATTCACCCCCCCTCTAGAGTATTACGCTTTACTATTTCGTTCCTACACTAATCCCCCACTATTTTATGTGTAGGCTCAGGTTATGATCGGCTTAGAGCTTGGCTTGGACGTGCCGAGGCATGGAGTCCTTGGCGTTCAAGAGGAGCTACCGCATAGGCGTTCGGACTTGGGACATGGAGATGTTCGGCCGAAGACTACTTGGTGGCTATACAGAGGCATAATGTATGGAACAATGTAATCCTTTGTGAGCTAAGAGAGATCATGAGCGTTGTAGCCAATTGGCATTTATGTTGGGCTATTCAGAGTCTTTGTAATCTTTAATTTGTTATTAATAAAA
This sequence comes from Iris pallida, assembly GCA_029216955.1. NCBI lineage: Eukaryota > Viridiplantae > Streptophyta > Magnoliopsida > Asparagales > Iridaceae > Iris > Iris pallida. The sequence continues at coordinate 69,534 of JANAVB010035756.1, forward strand.
GAGATTCTTATGTTACACTTTGTTTCCTTCCGCTGCTTATATTACAAATTTGAGATAATCATTATGTGAACCGTTATCTTTCCTTGTACGAGCGTAACACCAGGCTCATGCGACATCACGCCCCAGTGAGGACGATGATTTGGGTAAAATCTAGCGAGGACGAACGATTTCTCGGATCGGGGCGTGGCAAGTTGGTATCAGAGCGGTTCCATCCTTTGGACCGTGCATGAATCTCTATGACCCTCAGTTGCTTCGCTATCGAATTCAGTTGACTTTAAGTTGTTTCCGCAACCGCATGGCTCGTGGATCTTCTCGATGCTACATTGGATGTTCCATACAATAAGTCTATATTAAGTGCGTACGTCTGCCACAAGTACGTCGTGACTATCACGCTATCTTCGGGTGCCATCGGAGAGTGTTGGTTGCACGAAGTGCAACGAGTTATAAAATGCTGGTCGCACGAAGTGGAACGAATATGGTGATATTGGTTGCATGAAGTAAAACGATATGTGTGGTCGGTCGCACGAAGTACGAGGAGCTATGTGTTGTTGGTCACACGAAGTGCGAGGAGATATGTGTTGTTGGTTGCACGAAGTGCAACGGGTCGATATGTGAGGCGATGCGTGTTATGTTGATATGCGAATGGTTATGTGTTGTCGGTTGCACGGAGTACAGCAAGTCGTGAATCGTTCATTGCATCAGTGCAACTAGTCGATATGGTATGATGCGTGTTTCATGGCTATGCGGATGGATAGCGTTATGTTGCACGAGATTGAGTAAGGACCTTAAGTATCGAGAATGAGTTGTTGCATGAGTTGCAACGAGTGAGATTGGAAGATCGCGGATGCGATAGTACGGTCGAGTTGGTCGTTAAGTCGAGTTGAGTAGGCGAACGTGTAGGTTGGCCATATGTCGCGTTGAGCTTTGAATAAACGAATGTTGCGGTTGTGATTGAGATAATCGCCATGGTACGGTTAGATTGAATGTGTGTCAACTTAAGTGAACGAAGGTGCATGTTGGCCCAGTTGTCGTGCCAACTCGAGTTAGCAAACGCTAGAGCTGGGATCGGAAAGATCGCCATACGGGATAGTTGATAAAAAATAGATGTCGGACCTATGCGGAATGTGATATCGAGTAATGACTTTATTTCGAGTGGTATATGCAATACCAACCATGCGAGCAAGTATAGCGAAGTATTGTGTTGATAACGATAGGCTCGATCCTGAGTGGTATATGGAATACCACTTAGCGATAGCTATGTTAAGCCGGTTGGTGACTTACGATAGGTTATATCGAGACGATTGTATTATTACGATATGTTTGTCCTCAACGGACGGAGTAGTATCGAGACTTGAGTGGGAATGACTTGAGAGAAGTCGATGCAAGTATGCCTCGATGAATTGAGTTGAACGATTATGTACGAAGTCGTACTTATGGATGATACGTCGGACGAGGATTCGTTAAGTATAAGTTAAACGATAGGCCGACCATAGCGAACGAATGTTATGTTGAGGAAGTGGTCGACCCGATCGACTGTACTTGAGTTAGTACGAAGACTTGTTCGGAAACGTGTTGAGTTGGTACGAAGAAATCGTGCGAACAGATTTGAGTTAGTGCGATAAATCGGTAGCACGATTTAGAAGTTCGAGTTAGGGATATGAGCAAGGATATGGGAATTGGAAATTGTGTCGCGACGATGTTAAGTAGTTACAACTGGATGGATCTTGATAAGTACGAGACTTGATTCGTATTCGAGTTCAGATAATGGCAATGATTGCAATGAGTTTGAGCTTATAAGAAAGGAAGATGTTCAAGTTATGCATATCGACGATGGTATTGAGGCATATCAAAGACGATATGCAATAACTCGGGGATACTCTGATCGATTGAACGAAAATTATGTTGAGCATTGTTGTTGGATGAATAAGATGCAAGTTAAGTTATGGAAATTTGGATGATAACGGTAGGAGTGCTTCGGAGAATTAAGAGTGGACGGATGTTACTCGGATGAAATCGAAAGTGTCTGGATTGATTCGTGGATAACCATTATGTTGACATTCTTGTCTTATGCGAGTGTAACTCCAGTATCGTACATGCGTCACGCCAAATTAGGGCGATCATTCCGCGTGAGCGCTGGTATGGTGATTCATCCAGCGGGGATGATCGAACTTGCAAGGCGTGGCAAAATCGGATTTGACTTGTGGTTTGATACGAAAATTGTTCGAGGATGGTTTGATGAGTATGGAATGCGTCGGATTATGATCACGAATATGTGAACTCGGACTTGAGGTAAGTAGATGTCATACGACTGGCAAGGATAGTCGACCGTAGTATATGAGTGATTCGAGTAGTAACGGCACACAAACGCATGAGTCATTCGAGCAGCAACGGCGTATCAGTTGTGCGGGGATGGATAAATTATGGATTTGTATGTCGGATTGGGTAAAGTCCCATAGGAATTGTCGAGAATTGATTTGGCTCCGCGATAGGATATAGCATGGTTCGTTGTAACTGTCACTCGTTGACGATCTTCAATTATCGAGCGTAGTTTCGGGGCAGATGACCCTAGAAGGCTTGACCGCCAAATCAAGTGAATGTTGAAGTCCCACAGGATGATCCTGAAGAAGTCGCATAAGAAATTGTATCGAGGAGGAGGAATGATGTAGTGCATGTTGAGGATAAGTCTAAGCGAGTGATTATCGTGTCTCAAAAATTAGCGAGTACTAGAATCGATATGGTCAAGAAAAGTTATGTTGGATCGAATAGATGTTGAGGAACGTGCTTAGCGTAGTGACACGGTAAGGCGATTGCAAGAATTCTGCAATGCGCGAGAGCGACGAATAAAAGAGTGACTCTAAGAGTGTGTCGTAGATCGATTTGAGTAACGGTTAGGCTATGTGCATTGAGCGTGCTATCTATGTTACGAAACGAACTAGTCGGGATTGATTCGAGAATTGAGTAAAGGATTCGTACTCGGTCGAGAATTGGAGATAGGCGTATTATAAGAGACCTTGGGTCGGAAAGAATGTTGCCTTTGAGAATCGTAGACTCAAGTTGACCTCTTGCGTCGGGAGAGATTAAGTATAATGTCTGGATAAGTTACCTAGCGTGGGTAGCCCCAGACGCAATGTATGGATAGAGCGAGAGAATGTAAATCATATATGGATAGTTGTGTGCAAGACTTAGTGCGAATGGTAGACAAAGAAATCCTGGACATGTTGGACTTAGTCCATGTCATTAAGGCCAATTTTATGAATGATTAGATGAAAGACTTGAGTTATGTGAGAGGTAGGCAAACGGTTTGGCGGACAGGCGTTTGCAGAGAATTGTCGTGATCGGATGCGCAATGACTTGATGCAATGCGAGTGTTAGGTGGCCGGCGAGAAACTTATGAGATCGAAGTTACGAGAGTGAATCAAGTTATATGCAGAGATGTTTGGAAGAGGATCGCATGTTAGGCGATGATGCATACGAGAAGTATTTTGAGAATAGGCGCTAAGATTTGACTAAGTCGAGTACGAAATGGTTGGTGCTTGAGATTTAAGTTGAGCTTATTAGTTGTCCCGATATCCTACAACTAAGCTTGGCTGAAATGCATATATTGGTGGGACGCCTAAAATATGTGTATGATCCAGACTGAGTTGTATGATTCCAACGATAGTAGCACGAGATCGTAAAATGATCTATGCGGGGCACTTGGATTAAGTATTGGTTTCGGTTCGAGGACGAACCTGATTTTGAGTGGTATATTATGTAATGCCCTGCTTCCTCGGTGCATTACGATGAGTCGTTGACTCGAATAGTTACGTTGACCCGATGAGGTATCGATACGAACCGATACAAGAGTTACGTTGGCCAAAGTTAAGCTTTGAGTTGATTGGAATCTATGGATCGAATCGATGCAAAGGATAAGTCTCGTTGAGCAAGTGCTGATTTTAGTTGATCTGGTGTACAGGCTATGCTTTTACGCTGGACGATAAGAGGTCGGCAATTTGCCTTATGCAATGAAGTGTCCGCGAAACCAAATCGTGGCCTTGCAACGGAATGTGGCATGGGCGCGACAGGCCAAATCAACCGAGTACTTCAAAGGAATGGCTAAGTCCGGGAGTTAGCTATGCGACCAAGTTATGGAAGCGAGCCGCTTCAACTCAGCGAAACGGCAAGGCGTATCAACTTAAGGTGGGCGGGTTCTTGACTCTCTCTCCCTATTCCTTCACGTCTAATAAAATATGTTATGGTATGCGTAAGATGTTATCGAGTTGAGCGAGCGTGACTCGGCGACGAAAGGCCCAAGTATGTGTCGAACACTAAGATAGAACATTGAACAATCGAACAATTGAAGCGACGTGTATCAAGTGCACGGGTCGCGGTAGGGCATGATGATAGAACATTGAAAGACAATATCGAGATGTGCATCATGTGCACGGCTCCGAGAATATTGAACACTAGGTGTAGAACGTTGATTATGGCATTGGGCGTGCCCTCGCGCACGGAAGCTAGGAAATGACTAAGTAAATACGGAGGTAGGCTATGAGAATAACATTTTGAACGGTACGCGTGAATATGAGTACGAGATGTCTAAGTCGTTGGACGTCGTGCATCAATATGGATGTGTTGGGGCATAACGCCGACGGAGCTCCCCATATAGATGATAGATTATGTTTATGTGTAAGCCCCCTGAAATTCCAGAAATTATTTTTTGAATTTTCAAAAATGAATTATTATTTTTCGCATTTTTTCCTCTACTCAAAAATATCAATCTCTACATATATAAATATCTCTCTCTTCCACTTTATATAATCACACACACACTCATATAATATATAATCTCTCTCTCTAAATATCTCAATCTCACTTTACACTCCCACACACATCCCCTCCCCCAACAGTGGCCGACCTCCCCCCAATCCCCATTTCTCTCTCTCTCTCTATCTCCTTATATAATAATCACACACACATATATTCTTTCTCTTTATATTTTATTTTTCCTCACAACTCAACCACACCACTAGCCATCTCCTCGACTTCCCGAGCTACACCTCCATCTCCATGGCCGACATAGCCGCAACCACCAGCTCCTCCTCCATCCAAACTCCTCCCCTCCTCCTTCTTCATCATCAACACCATCTCCACCACTCCTACACTATCACCATTCATCACCACACCACCACCTCCACCACACCATCGCCGCCGTTGCCGTGCCCCGGCGACCGCCGTCGTGCCGTGCCACCGCCGCCCTGGCCACGCACGTGCAGCAGCGGCAGCAGCAGCCTGCAACAGCGGCAGCAGCAACCTGCAGTAGCGGCAGCAGCAGCTTGCAGTTCCCCGCGGGTGGCCGCGCACCACCGCGCGCCACCGCGTGGCCGGCCACACAACACTGGGCGACCCCGGCGAGTACCCCCGTGCCGCCTCCATCGTCCCCGATGCGGGAAACGGGCTATTCGTGCGTTTGGCACGAGTTCCCGCCGCGACACGCGCGGGAACGGAACACAGAATCACATCTCGGGGCAGCGACTTCATGCCAATTTTTTGGACAATCCGACCATTGGATCGGCGATTTCTTTGCTCCGTCACAATCTCGGTATATCCCTCTTCACCTCTGTCAAGTTTGAACCGTTAATTTCGTCGTTTGATACATCAAAACCGGCCACCAAGTTGACGTTTTAATTTGTATTATTTTTGGACAGTTTTGCGATGCCAACTTCGTGGGTTCGTATCTTCGTCGTATCAGCTCCGTTTTGTGCGCTACCAGTTCCTGTGCGAAGCTGGTATAATCCTCTTCCTGTCCCCTTTAGATTTAATTTCAGTTTGAGCTTGTTAGGTCGGTCGAATTTGACGCCAAAGTTGGCCGTTCGAATTCTAAGTGTCGCACTTGTAAAATTCCATTTTTGAACCCGGGACTCCGGATTCAATTTCTGACACCACCAGTAGACTCGTGGAGTCATTCTGGCATATTTTCATATAAAGTTTGCTTGATTTGGAGAACGTGGACCCTGGCACACATTTCGGTGCAAAGCGGGTCCCACTTTCTGAGTCAACGGGACTTTTTGACGCCGGCTCATCGGAATCCAATTTTGGATATACCGTTGAGTTCGTATCGTCATTCTGGACTCGTTGACATATAATTTGCTAGGTTTTAGTGGACATTGGTTCCGGCACGCATTTCGGTACAAGTCGGATACCAATATCCGGGCCAACGGGTCATTTTGAGATCGGCTCATCGGAATCCAATTCCGGATATACCGTTGAGTTCGTATCGTCATTCTGAACTCGTTGACATATAATTTGTTAGGTTTTAGTGGACATTGGTTCCGGCACGCATTTCGGTGCAAGTCGGATACCAATATCCGGGCCAACGGGTCATTTTGAGATCGGCTCATCGGAATCCAATTTCGGATATACCGTTGAGTTCGTATCGTCATTCTGGACTCGTTGACATATAATTTGCTGAGTTTTGAGGATATTGGCTCCGACACGCTTTTTCGTGCTAATCGGAATTTCAATGTCCTAGTTAATGGACCAATTTGAAATTAGGTCAACGGAATCCAATTCTGGAGATACCGTTGGGTTCGTATCGTCATTCCGGATTTGTGGACATATAATTTGTTAGGTTTTGTGCACTTTTATTTCGGCACATTTTTCGGTGCAAAGTGGGTCCGACACGGATACCGTTTTGACCCAAAATTACCTTTTTGCCCTTGTGTCCAAATTGGACTTATGGATAGGCTATTCTAGCTGATTTGACCATTCTGGACACGTTGGTGATGTTAGTTTCATCATCCGACAACATCTGTAGATTTTTACCCTATTATTATAATCTTCTCTTTTTGTTTGTATTTTGGGATCCATCGATTCCAGTGATTTCATAACCACTGAAATTGAATGTGTTGGCCTTGTAGATGTTTATAGAGACTGGCTTTGATCCAGTTTGACCATGGTTGACTGCTTTGACTGAACGTCGAAGTAGAGTTAACATTTGTCATAGGTTAGACTAGTTTTGACCTAGAGTTGACCAGTTGACCAAAAGTCAACTGTAAGTCAACCATTGACCCAGTTTGACCTAGTTGACTTGGTTTGACTTCTTGTGACCTAGTGTGACTCAGTGTGACCTAGTTTGACTTAGTTGACTGAGTCTGACCTAGATTGCTGTAATACATGTGGTTCGTATTACGTATTTTGGAAATACGTGTACGTATTTTCTTGTATTGTTCCTTGTTCAGTTTTCTTGGCTTGGTTTAACTCTCGGTTTGGGTTGGCTTGGTTTGGCCGGCTGGTTGCTTGGTCCATCATGGACCAAGGTGAACCCCCTACCTACCACCAACCCATGATATTTATTTTCCCACCAACCTTCTCTTTCCTCCATAACTCTCATTTATTTCTTCTTCTTCTTCTTCTTCCGTCCTCCCCACAACTCCCCAACCCTTAGGCAAGTGCAACTTGCTTCCACAAGAGAACTCATTTTTATGGTTCCATTAGCTTCTTCTCATGATTCTAAGACACATTAGAACTTGTCATTTTCTATTTTGAGGCTTTGATTCTTGTAGATCTACAATTTAGTATTTTTGGATTTTGGTGGTTTTGATCTATCAAACTCCTTTGTTTTCATGTTTTTATGGTTCCATGTTGTAGATAATTTTATTCTACCCAATTTTGACCTTTGGAAAGTTGGATTCGGACTTGTTTTGACCAAGTTATGAGCATTTGGAGTTTTGGGTTTCATCCATGGAGTTCTTGCAGTTCTTGCTGTTCTTGCCCTTTGGAGAAGACAGTGAGCAGTGTGCTAGCTTTTTAGCTTACGCCGCTGACTTGTGTATGCTGCTCTTTAGCGAGCGTACGCTGCTTTTTGTACGCTGCTCTTTAGTGAGCGTACGCTGCTTTTTGTACGCTGCTCTTTAGCGAGCGTACGCTACTTTTCGTACGCTGCTCTTTAGCGAGCGTACGCTGCTTTTTGTACGCTGCTCTTTAGCGAGCGTACGCTGCTTTTCGTACGCTGCCCTTTAGCATGCGTATGCTAGCCTTGATACGCTGCCTATTGGCAGCGTGTCTTTTTTGTACGCTAGCTCGAGCGTACGCTAGCTTAAGCGTACGCTGGCTTGAGCGTACGCGTGCCTTGGTACGCTAGCTTAAGCGAGCAAGGCGTACGCTGGCTTTGAGCGTACGCTGGCTTGAGCGTACGCTTGCCTATCTTGTCACCCTGGTTCAACCCGAGAGCTTTGTGACCCCCATACGCTGCCTTTTGGGAGCGTATGCTTACTTGAGCGTATGCTTACCTGAGCGTATGGCCCTTGGCAGATATTTTATGCCCATTTTATATCCTTACGCCTTTTGACCTGGACTTGATAATTGCGAATTTACTTGATATGTTTGGAATTGACAATTGAGCATGACCTGATAGTGACCCGTAGTGGTGCACTCCTGACATAATAACCTGACATGACCTGATAGTGGCCCATCGTGGCGCACTCCTGACAAGTACACTTGACCTGATAACCTGACATGTTATATCTTGACGGCTACCCAACATGACATGACTTGACAAGAATGAACATCATGGACACCGTGGGTGATTGTGCTTGTATAAATAAACCAGTCCTGTCTTGCATCATGTCTAGGATGGCACTCCTGAGTACCACGGTCAGGAGTACCTATTGAAATGAACTAGGGACTAATAACTAGATTAATACGTTAGTCATGAAGAGATTTTTCCAGCTACAGGCAATCCCGTTACCTGGGCGCGCCTGGGATCTGTAGCCTGCCGTCGAGTAGGGCACATTTCCAGCACACTGTCATGTGTTGCACCCTTCAAGCTACTTAAGGGTACATGCGTTTTCTGGACGATGTACCCACCTGAATTCAACCCTAATCTTTCGACCTGGGTAACCTGGATGGTCTGCAGGGCTTGTGGCTGTGGAATAATCTCACTGCATCTTGTTAGTAACTAGGACTGTGATAACCCTAGTTAGTTAAAGTATCAAGCCGTAGGTCTTGTTTGGCCGTAAAATGATTGGATAGAGCCTAACAAATCTAGTCTTGCCCTGATCTTGTTCCAGACTGTTACATGACCAGCATGCTTGTATTATTTTCTCGATAAATGGTGAGAAACCAAGCTCCGTTCAGACGAAGGATTACAACCCCGGTCCTTGTTTGGTTTACGGGTTGTAACCTAGCTATCTGAATAGTTCCATGGTTATCTCGTCGTATATCATCCTGGCATGCTTTTCTTATTTCTAGTTTTTCCAGTTATTTATATTTCCTTTCTTTATTATATTATTTATATTCCTGTGCTGATTGCTGGTTTTAGTTCTTAAGTGAAGCTCCTTTGTGGCACTTGCTCTTTCTGGGGTCTGACCCAGCTGGTTTTGTGTGGCCAGATTTCGGAGCAGCTCCAGAGGATCTACCGATCTTCCAGCCAGATGGTGGCCACTAGACGGAACCCTGGCAACGAGTGGGTTTATTTTTGGCTCTTCCGCTCTATTGTGAAAATATTCTTTTGAGGCGTTTAGCCAACGAGCACCTGTTTAGCTCGATTGTACTTTTATTTACTGTCTGCCTACGGGCTGTAACATGATTAACAGATCCTAGGGTTGATCATGTATGACTAAACTCTTACTAGTCCTGATATTTTGTACGACTAGCTTCATGATCAGCTGAATATGTAATATTTGGGACGCCTTATTATTGTATATTTAATGATCATACATCTTGTAACTTTTACTTACTTGCTTGTGATTGAGACAATAGGCTTGTTCATGATCTTAAGAGACTGCTGGCTTGTAGATAAACCCTCATGTATCTAGACAGCCGTGACCGTATAGCGAGATGGATTCCATTTCATATACGTAGCTGGCTATGTCTGCCCCCGCTCTCCAGTATTCTGGTTCTGGGGCGTGACATGGTTTAAGTGGTGGCCCATGCAGGTCTTGTAAATCAAGATATGTGAGGGTTACCGAATAGATGTCTCAATCAATATTCATCCTTGATCTCTGCTCGTATCATCTAAATCCCTGGATTCTTGTCCTGATCATATGCTTGTATCGTTGATCTGTCTTGGTCCTTCCTTCTTGTTCCCTATGTCGTCTTCTTCAGCGGCATTGTTCGTGGTCCTACCGATCAGCAAGGCGGAGCACCTCCCGCGGACCAGCAGCAACCCGGAGATCAAGCCCAGCATTCCGGTTCAGCCTGTCGAGCCTGATGATGGCACTTTGGTAGGTCTCGTCAGGACCTTGATAGCTTCTCAAGATCGTCGTGGAGATGCATTGCAACAGGCAATGACGGATGCTTTGACCAGAGGCAGTCATCCAGGGAACAGCGCGGCCAACAGCTTCAAGCGCTTGAACCCTCCATTCTTCGACGGTAGTGAAGATGCTATCGCAGCAGATGCATGGCTTTAGGACACAGAGGTGGTTCTTGAAGCAGCCAGGACTCCAGAGAATGAGAAGGTAGCCGTGGTGCGCTTGCAGCTATTAGATCTTGCCCGCAGCTGGTGGGCAGCGCAAGCCGTTGGATTAGTAGCACCCATTGCTTGGGCAGTATTCAGAGAGAGATTCCAGACCAAGTATTTCGATGCCGTGGCTCGGTATGATCTAAGACCCGGTTCACTAATCTGAAGCAAGGAGGCAGGACGGTCGACGGATATGCGGCCGAGTTTTCCAGACTCAGTCGGTTTGCCCCCACTTTGGTGGCAACCGAGTATGATAGAGCCCAGCGGTTCCAGCAGGGACTTCACCTGGAGATCTTGTTAGCAGTTGAGCAGTTTGAGCATCAGACTTTTGATGCAGTCTTGAGAGCAGCTCGGAGGCATGAGTATACCTCCCAGAGGATTGTGGATAGGGCCGGAGGTCGGAAGAGATCTCACGGCCAGATGAATCAGTCTTCGGCACCAGCCCCGGCAGCCAGGGCCTTGACTATTGGAGTTCTGAGGCGAGCGGCCTCAGTGACGTCGGTTCAGCATTCCACTCCGACGCACCCTCAGCAGCAGCAGAAGTAGAAGCAGTCTTCCGCAGTGGATTGTTCTCATTGTGGGAAGCCAGGCCATGTGGTGGCAGAATGTCGCAGGGCACAGGGATTGTGTCTGGTTTGTGGAGCACCAGACCATAGGGTTGGATCCTGCCCGAACAGGGGTGGTTCATCCTCGTCCAACCTTTCTAGCTCTTCGGTGAGAGGACCAGCTCCGGTCCAGCAGCAGCAGTATCCATTGCCGAGGCCCTTGCCGCCTCAGACCCAAGTGTTCCAGTAGCAGAACCCCCAGCAGTATGTACAAGCCCAAGCCCAGAGTCAGAGCAGGCAGCGAGGATATCAGCAGAGGGGACCAGCACCCCGAGGGCACGGTCAGGCTATGGTGATGACCGTGGAGGAAGGATTGGCACCATGTGAGGTAGTGGCAGGTATTATTCTCGTCAACTCCTTTCCAGCTTCAGCTTTATTTGATTCTGGTGTATCACATTCTTTTATGTCTGCACGATTCACGACATGGGTAGGATTAGAGCCCGAGTCATTATCAGTAAGGCTCAATATACTTACTGGTAACGGACTTGTGGGAGTAGATAGAGTGTTTTCCTTGTGTCTGATCGTAGTTAGCGGTAGAGAGTTCCCCGCTAGATTGATAGAGTTCCCGATGGCCGATTATGATGTGGTCTTAGGGATGGATTGGTTGAGGAACCAGTATGCTAGGATAGACTGCCATATTGGTAGGGTTATTTTTAGCATTCCAGGAGAGCCAGATTTTTCTTTCTCCCGAGGCAAAATTGAGCCTTTTCCTCCGATATTGCGGATGGCAGTAGCAGTAGTTCAGTTGCCCAGGTTAGTGGATGAGTTCCCAGATGTTTTTCCAGAAGAGCTTCCAGGTATGCCTCCGGAGCGGGAGATCGAGTTCACTATAGACTTGATTCCCGGGACAGCCCCAGTGTCAGAGAGTATCTACAGGATGGCGCCGTCAGAATTGGAAATCTTGTACAAGATGATAGAAGAACTCAGAACCAAGGGATTCATTCGTGCTAGTGGATCGCCTTGGGGAGCCCCGATGCTTCTTGTGAAAAAGAAGGATGGTACGTCCAGGTTATGTGTTGATTATCGTACCTTGAACTCAGTGACAATCAAGAACAGATACCCTCTCCCGAGGATAGATGACTTGTTTGATCAACTCAAGGGGCTTCAGTATTCTCGAAGATTGATTTATGCTCAGGTTATCATCAGATCAGAGTCAGAGAGCAGGACATCCCGAAGACAGCTTTTAGATCGAGATATGGGCATTGGGAGTTCCTTGTTATGCCTTTTGGAGCAACCAATGCGCCGACAATATTCATGGACCTCATGAATCGCATCTTCATGCCTTACTTGGATCAGTTTGTGATCGTATTCCTAGACGACATCCTGGTCTACAGCAAGAGTGAGGCGGAGCATGAGCAGCATCTCCGTATAGTTCTTCAGATCCTTATAGAGCACCAGTTATATGCCAAGTTCAGTAAATGCGAGTTCTGGCTCGATCGTATTTCGTACTTGGGTCATATCATCTCTTGAGGAGGAGTAGAAGTGGATCCCCAGAAGATTGTGGCCATTGAGACGTGGCCGGTACCTAGCACAGTGGCAGAAATTCGTAGTTTTCTTGGCTTGGCCGGCTACTACCGGCGGTTTGTTTCAAATTTTGCTCGAATTTCAGCGCCATTGACGCAGTTGACCCGCAAGGATGTGCAGTTTGCTTGGACAGCAGAGTGTCAGAGTTCTTTTGAGCAGTTGAAGCGAGGCCTGATAACAGCTCCCATTCTCACGCTTCCAGATGGAACCGGGGGATTCTCAGTGTACTGTGATGCTTCAGGCAGAGGTTTAGGATGTGTTCTGATGCAGCATAGGAAAGTAATAGCTTATGCGTCACGACAACTTCGTGATCATGAGAGGAATTACCCAACCCATGACTTGGAGCTGGCAGCAGTGGTGTTTGTACTTAAGTTGTGGAGGCACTACTTGTACGGAGATAGGGTGGAGATTTTCACCGACCACAAGAGCCTGAAGTATGTTTTCACCCAGAAGGATCTTAACATGCGTCAGAGAAGGTGGCTGGAGCTTCTTGTGGATTATGATGTCAACCTGCAGTATCATCCTGGGAAGGCCAATATTGTTGCGGATGCATTAAGCAGGAGAGCCGGAGCTTATTTCCTAACAGCGCAGCCAGAATTGTTAGCGGATCTTCAGAAGATGGGTATAGAAGTTGTTCTCCCTTCCAGTGTGGCCTTGATGGCCAGTATGCAAGTTCAGTCCACTATAGTCGAGAGGATCCGGATGGCGCAGTCGGCAGATTCCAAGCTTCAGCGACTCAGAACAGAGTGCGAGGCAGGACGAAGACCAGAGTTATGCATTCATGAGGATGGTACACTTCGACATGGTAATCGTCTTTGTGTACCCAGCGGAGATATCCGGCAGGAGATCATGTCAGAAGCTTACAGTTCGCAGTATTCCATCCATCCCGGCAGTACGAAGATGTACCGTGATATCCGGCAGCATTTCTGGTGGAATAGCATAAAGCAGGAGATAGCTCGGTTTGTCTCTCGGTGTTTGGTTTGCCAACAAGTTAAAGCCGAACATCAGAGACCGGCTAGACTTCTTCAGCCCTTGCCGATTCCAGAGTGGAAGTGGGAGCATGTGACCATGGATTTCGTGACTGGATTACCTAGGTCCCCAGCTGGTAGAGATGCTATCTGGGTTATAGTTGATCGGCTCACGAAAGTGGCTCACTTTCTTCCATTCAGAGTTGGTCAGTCGATGGCTCAGTTAGCAGAGATGTACCTCAGGCAGATTATCAAGTTGCACGGAGTGCCAGTCAGTATCACCTCAGACCGAGATTCAAGATTTACGTCGTACTTTTGGCGTAGCTTGCAAGAGAGTTTGGAATCTCATCTCCAGTTCAGTTCAGCGTACCACCCGCAGACAGATGGCCAGTCGGAGCGCACGATCCAGACTCTTGAAGACATGTTGCGGTCTTGTACACTTGACTTCGGTGGTTCATAGGAAGATTATTGCACCTGGTGGAATTCTCGTACAACAATAGTTTCCAGGCCAGTATCCAGATGGCACCGTTCGAGGCGCTGTATGGCAGGAAGTGCAGATCCCCGTTAGCCTGGGATGATGTTGGAGAGAGGCAGATGCTTGGTCCAGAGATGATTGCCCAGACAGTTGAAGTGGTCAGGCGAGTCAGAGATCATCTTCGAGTTGCCCAAGATCGCCAGCGCCATTGGGCCGATTCTCATCGACGCCCTCTCGAGTTTTCGGTCGACGATCATGTATTCCTGAGGATTTTGCCTAACCGTGGCATCATTCGTTTCGGCGTACGGGGCAAGCTTAGTCCTAGGTATATAGGACCGTTCGACATTCTAGAGCGAGTAGGAGATGTATCCTATCGTCTCGCTCTTCCACCGTCGCTAAGCGAGGTGCATGACGTGTTCCATGTATCCCAATTACGACGGTATATCCCGGACCCGAGCCACATCCTGGATCATTCGAAACTGGTTGTTGGTACCAACCTTTCGTATGAGGAGAGGCCCGTGTCTATATTGGACCGGAGAGAGAAGACGCTCAAGAACAAGACTATCAAGTTAGTCCGAGTTGCTTGGGGTCATCACTCTTTGGGGGAGTCAACGTGGGAGCGCGAGGATGACATCCGATCGCGATATTCCGACTTGTTTGACTCGTGAGGTATAATGTCTTTCTTATGTCTCATGCCTTCGATTCCTTGCTTGAATGAGTGATTGTCTGCCTAGTTATAGCTTGCATGTGATTAAAATAGCTTGTTCTTGCCCCTCTAGCCCCTTGATTAAATTCCGAGGACGAAATTCTTTTAAGGTGGGTAGAGTTGTAATACCTGTGGTTCGTATTACGTATTTTGGAAATACGTGTACGTATTTTCTTGTATTGTTCCTTATTCAGTTTTTTTGGCTTGGTTTAACTCTCGGTTTGGGTTGGCTTGGTTTGGCCGGCTGGTTGCTTGGTCCATCATGGACCAAGGTGAACCCCCTACCAACCACCAACCCATGATATTTATTTCCCCACCAACCTTCTCTTTCCTCCATAACTCTTATTTATTTCTTCTTCTTCCGTCCTCCCCACAACTCCCCAACCCTTAGGCAAGTGCAACTTGCTTCCACAAGAGAACTCATTTTTATGGTTCCATTAGCTTCTTCTCATGATTCTAAGACACATTAGAACTTGTCATTTTCTATTTTGAGGCTTTGATTCTTGTAGATCTACAATTTAGTATTTTCGGATTTTGGTGGTTTTGATCTATCAAACTCCTTTGTTTTCAAGTTTTTATGGTTCCATGTTGTAGATAATTTTATTCAACCCAATTTTGACCTTTGGAAAGTTGGATTCGGACTTGTTTTGACCAAGTTATGAGCATTTGGAGTTTTGGGTTCCATCCATGGAGTTCTTGCAGTTCTTGCTGTTCTTGCCCTTTGGAGAAGACAGTGAGCAGTGTGCTAGCTTTTTAGCTTACGCCGCTGACTTGTGTACGCTGCTCTTTAGCGAGCGTACGCTGCTTTTTGTACGCTGCTCTTTAGCGAGCGTACGCTGCTTTTTGTACGCTGCTCTTTAGCGAGCGTACGCTGCTTTTCGTACGCTGCTCTTTAGCGAGCGTACGCTGCTTTTCGTACGCTGCTCTTTAGCGTGCGTACGCTAGCCTTGATACGCTGCCTATTGGCAGCGTGTCTTTTTCGTACGCTAGCTCGAGCGTACGCTAGCTTGAGCGTACGCTGGCTTGAGCGTACGCGTGCCTTGGTACGCTAGCTTAAGCGAGCAAGGCGTACGCTGGCTTTGAGCGTACGCTGGCTTGAGCGTACGCTTGCCTATCTTGTCACCCTGGTTCAACCCGAGAGCTTTGTGACCCCCACACGCTGCCTTTTGGGAGCGTATGCTTACCTGAGCGTATGCTTACCTGAGCGTATGGCCCTTGACAGATATTTTACGCCCATTTTATATCCTTACGCCTTTTGTTCTGGACTTGATAATTGCGAATTTACTTGATATGTTTGGAATTGACAATTGAGCATGACCTGATAGTGACCCGTAGTGGTGCACTCCTGATATGACCTGATAGTGGTCCGTCGTGGCGCACTCCTGACAAGTACACTTGACCTGATAACCTGACATGTTATATCTTGACGGCTACCCGACATGACATGACTTGACAAGAATGAACATCATGGACACCGTGGGTGATTGTGCTTGTATAAATAAACCAGTCCTGTCTTGCATCATGTCTAGGATGGGACTCCTGAGTACCACGGTCAGGAGTACCTATTGAAATGAACTAGGGACTAATAACTAGATTAATACGTTAGTCATGAAGAGATTTTTCCAGCTACAGGCAATCCCGTTACCTGGGCGCGCCTTGGATCTGTAGCCTGCCGTCGAGTAGGGCACATTTCCAGCACACTGTCATGTGTTGCACCCTTCAAGCTACTTAAGGGTACATGCGTTTCCTGGACGATGTACCCACCTGAATTCAACCCTAAACTTTCGACCTGGGTAACCTGGATGGTCTGCAGGGCTTGTGGCTGTGGAATAATCTCACTGCATCTTGTTAGTAACTAGGACTGTGATAACCCTAGTTAGTTAAAGTATCAAGCCGTAGGTCTTGCTTGGCCGTGAAATGATTGGATGGAGCCTAACAACTCTAGTCTTGCCCTGATCTTGTTCCAGACTGTTACATGACCAGCATGCTTGTATTATTTTCTCGATAAATGGTGAGAAACCAAGTTCCGTTCAGACGAAGGGTTACAACCCCGGTCCTTGTTTGGTTTACGGGTTGTAACCTAGCTATCTGAATAGTTCCATGGTTATCTCGTCGTATATCATCCTGGCATGCTTTTCTTATTTCCAGTTTTACCAGTTATTTATATTTTCTGTCTTTATTATATTATTTATATTCCTGTGCTGATTGCTGGTTTCAGTTCTTAAGTGAAGATCCTTTGTGGCACTTGCTCTTTCTGGGGTCTGACCCAGCTGGTTTTGTGTGGCCAGATTTCGGAGCAGCTCCAGAGGATCTACCGATCTTCCAGCCAGATGGTGGCCACTAGACGGAACCCTGGCAACGAGTGGATTTATTTTTGGCTCTCCCGCTCTATTGTAAAAATATTCTTTTGAGGCGTTTAGCCAACGAGCACCTGTTTAGCTCGATTGTACTTTTATTTACTGTCTGCCTACGGGCTGTAACATGATTAACAGATCCTAGGGTTGATCATGTATGACTAAACTCTTGCTAGTCCTGACATTTTGTACGACTAGCTTCATGATCAGCTGAATATGTAATATTTGGGACGCCTTATTATTGTATATTTAATGATCATACATCTTGTAACTTTTACTTACTTGCTTGTGATTGAGACAATAGGCTTGTTCATGACCTTAAGAGACTGCTGGCTTGTAGATAAACCCTCATGTATCTAGACAGCCGTGACCGTATAGCGAGATGGATTCCATTTCATATACGTAGCTGGCTATGTCTGCCCCCGCTCTCCAGTATTCTGGTTCTGGGGCGTGACAATTGCATAGCTTATACTATAGAATCAAGCCTAACACTGTTGAACCCTAATTAGTTTATATATATCTTATCTTTAGGTCTGTGGCATCACTCTGAGCATCGATCTATTGACAGTTCAGGACCGCAGGTGAGTACATTCACTGATAGTTTTCATTGTCTTGATATCTGCTATATCCGATTCAGTCGTAGTGTCTTACTTGACTCTCAGTCACGATAGTTCACGGACTAGTATTGTCGGATTCCTGTCATGAGATGTCATTCTTGGATTTCTTAGGATACTGGTACTTGCTTGGTCTTGATTCTTGTACTTGTATTGACGCCGATTCCTGAAGAGGACTTGCTCCCCTCTTAGGGAATCCCGCGTCATGACGTGCTATGTCCGGATTCGTATACTATTCGAAAAATGGGGAATTTTATTGATAGTGTGATCAATGCCCACCTTGAGTTACTACTTGTATCATAGCAATACCCTTACCTCACGATGGGTATAGCCTGACCTGTGCTACTACTTGCTCCATAGCTTACCATCCCGGCCGGACCGAGTCCACGCACTTGTAGCCGGTCGGCTGGAAGCCTGATCTTGACCCATACCGATCACATTATGTTATAATATTCGAGGCACATTTTATATTTACTTTTCTTATCGTATATCCTGCTCTGTTCTACATTCAGTATTTTCTCACCATGCCATGATATACAGTTACTCACATGCTCTACATGCCTTTACATTGTACCTTGATTGGAGACTAAGTTCTGCTCGGGGGAAGAGTTACAACCCCGGTCCTTGTTTGGTTTAAGGGTTGTAATTCGGCTTCCGAATGGTTCCCAAGTCTTCATATATCTTTGTCTTGTAGTTCATTATACTGTCTCTTATAGAATTTGTCAATTCACATGGAACTGCTGTTAGTGTTTGTACTTGCTTATTTTCCTGACATGATGCCGTTGATAATATTTTAGGAGTTGTTATACCATTAGTGGATTTCATGATGTTGCTAGCTGAGGTGGATCTCACTATTCTTCTATGTGAGTTGGCTGGTAGTTATCCTTAGTTCGTCTTGTTTTTCCTTCTTTATTTTCCTGTCTTATGATTCCTTCTAGTAGTTTCTAGTTGTTCTTGTGCTTTAGTTATCTTTCTTGTCTTATCATCCTTAGATGTTGTGATGTGACTAGAGTATATTTATAGTTATAGGCCTTCTAGACGTAGTGTATATTTATTGGGTAATAGACAGCGTTCTACCGCCGATACTGCGGCGTAGGCTGGGCGTCGTCTACGTATTCGTACCCGTATATCCGGGTGCGGGTCGTGACATTATGAGACGCGGATATGTTTATGGTGCGGGACTATGTTTATGGAACACGAGATCGGTTGGTATGCTATGGATTGTATGATATGGTACCCGTATATCCGGGTGCGGGACTACGTATTCGTACCCGTATATCCGGGTGCGGGTCTCGAAAACACCGAAACATGTCAAGTTTCGGACAACCGACACTCTACGAATTTTCTAGAAATTTAGGTTCAGAAATTACGAAAATAAATTTGATATTCAGAAACTATACCTCAATACGCTTCCAACAAAAAAAAGGCACGCGAAAAGCACGTCGGAGTTGGCGGAAATCGCTTCGGGAAGTCGAAAACCCTAGATGAGTTCTCCCACAAAAGGCGACTGGAATTTAATTAGGGTTTCTGAATATACATGCATATATATAGGAGAGAGAGAGGCGGCTACAGTAGTAGCGCCGACAGGTGGGCCCCCCTATGGGTTAATTTCTGGGTTAATAAATTATTTAATTCAGAAAATTATTTAAAAATTATTTTAAGTCCGAATAAATCAAAATAAATTGTAGAAAAATCCAGAAAAATTCTAAAAAATTCTAGAAAATATTTCTAAGTGTCTAGAATCTAAATAAAATATTTTAACATAAAATATCAACATTTGACCTCACAGTAAATTCCCAAAGCCTATAAAATACAAATTCTATAGGTTTTAATTATATAAAAATTTCCAAAAATTCTAAAAAATCCAAAAAAAATTCTAAAATATTCTAGAAAATATTTTTAGTCATTTAGAGCCCAAATAAAAATATTGGGTCCCGAAATACCCCCGTATGACCTTACAGTAAATCCTGAAAGTCCTTAAAAATAATAAAATCTTAAATATTAAATACCTACAAATATCCAAAAATTGTAGAAAAATATAAAATAGCTAAATAATACATATATAAGCTATCTAGAGGTCATATGACCTTAATATGGTCATATCCTACCGACAAGCTTTGATATGACTCACAATGTCCATAAAATTAATCATAAACAAATAAATTAAAAAAATTTAAAAAAATTGGGAAGTGGGCTTACAAATCTATCCACCTTAGAAAAATTTTCTCCTCGAAATTTCAAAAGACACAAATAGGCACAACCAAGAATATCATCAAAATATGACATGACCAATCAATACGAATAAGCACGATAAAAAAATATAATCAAGAAAATAATGTGATGAATGATCGAAATTGATCAGACATATAGAATCAAAATCTAAATACGTTTTAGAAATATAGTGGAAGGAAATCAAAATAGGTTTTAAAGATGACAATTTGAAAATAGAAAAATATGAAAGAAATAAAGAACTAGTAGTTGTAGAGAAGGTTGTAACAAGAAATAAGATATCAAATAAATTTGAAAGAAAGAAAAAAAAATTAATAGTCGTATGCCAATAAAGGATATAGTCGTTATGACATTCAAAAATCATAAGTATATCCGAAGTCATTTAACCGAGAATCCATGCCTCGCCATGTGTACATCTGGCTGCCGTGAACCCTTAGTTTCATGACTCAAGTATAATATGTTATCGAACACTTTATCAACTCTACCCAATATTGACATAATAAATCAAAAGATCAATAATATAACTATGATATAGTTTTAGTAATATTCAACAACCTACGCAAACTTAAAATTATTTCAACTTAGGGGTCATGCCACGCCAGTGCGCTGCTGACTGCAGTGAACCCGCAGTCTCCATAATTCAAATAAATGGGGACAGTGCACATCTGCCTTACCATTGTATGTCACCGAAAATTATTTTAACTATAACCATAAGAATTTCAAAGAAACTTCGATAAATTCAATTAAGTCGATCATGATAAGAAAATATAAGTATCTGTTCGTGAGTAAAAATATCAGTTTTGAAAACAAAATGATCGCAAAATGAACAAAAACGACTTGAATTAATATATAGATAATTAAACCAAGATTAGGAATTAAAAATAAAACGATCGCAAAATAGTTTTGAAAATAAAACGAGGTTTAGAGAAGACAGAAGATAAAATGGCACAAAAATGATCAAAATTATGAATTGAATTCTGTGAAGGCCTGACTTACCAAGCGAATAGTCTACCCACCTTTGACCCTAACAACGTATCAAATATCTAATAGGGTTTAAAATTCAATAAATTATTGGCTAAATCACATGGCCTAATTAGCAACCTTAACTACACAATGGTCAAATTGAATAAGGGACTCCTAGTCCTAGTCATTCTCTAAAATTAAATTAGTCCTAGTTGTGAATGAGCATTTTTCTAGTCGCAGGCTTGCAGTAGTACGACTAATATTGGTACTACCACAAGTTCGCACAATTTGCGAAGACTGACCTGCATGGGCCACCACAAAAACTTGTCACGACCCGCACCCGCTTTTCGGATACGAGACGTGTCCAAGCCAGCCTACGCCGCAGAGTCGGCGGTAGAACGCTGTCAAGCCCGCAAGAAAATAAATGATCAAGAAATCACATCTGCTGTTCATTCACATTTCTAAATTTATTACAACGGTTACAACATTTATATTTAAAGGAAAATACAAAGTTTTACAGTTAATGAAATGATACAATGGCTATCTAATTCTAGGTTGTCTTTAGCATACCCAAGTTCTCCCAGTGCTAAGAGTGATCGCGGCTAAACCTGAAAAATGTTGGTTATCCAGTCAGGGTTGGAACAAGTACACAAACCGACGACAATGCAAAAATACAATAGAATTGACAAGACATGAAAATAACATATGAGGTATAAAAACTGGTAAGAAAACTGATGACGTAGCACGATATAGAAATAAACATGGAAAAACTAATAAAAGACATCTATCTAGGTGGTGTGAAATATCTGTTTCGACATGTGGACGGCTAGGGGTAAATCAGGCACACTGCACGTGTCGTGCGCAGCGGCTAGCATTCACGAAAGACAATAGGATATTTCTGGGTAGTCCACATGTATACTAAGATATTTCCCCTCCCGACTACTCCGTGTGACGACCGTGTCAACAAGCAGCAAGATATATATATATAGACATGAAATGAGAAAACTACTATGAATCGGAAAGCAATCAGAAAGTGCACTTGCCTGAGGTCCTTGCACAAACCATAGTCACAAGCTGAGGGTGAAGAAAAGTCGATCTAGAAGCTGTCAACCTATAACATACATCGCACCACGAACAGTGCACGAAAACCATAAATTAATTCTAATATTCTAGTTCTAAATAGTGGCTAGTTGGGTTACTAATTTAATAATAATTAATTCTATAATAATTCACTTAAAAACTTAATTTAACCTAATAATAATCTGAATATAATCTAAACATACAAGTTTGGCCATCAAAAGTCATGTTTCTCAATTTTGGAAACCATGGCACGCAAATCGAGATGTGCTATTAACTTTTTAGTCAAACGCTATGAACTCTAGATTTTGAAAGTGTATCTTAATAGATTTCAGTGCCACGAGTACGCTAGAATTGATCGTGCCTCAAAATCACGCTTTGGTCAAAAGATATCGCCGTTATGGCTAATCGTGACCAAAACGAGGATCAACCGATCAGTTCTGAGTTCAACAGAATAAATAAAATATTAAATGAACGAAATAATTTCTGGATAAAATATATGTCGTAGGTCTCTGTGTTAGCTTTCCGAAACTTTAAACGGTTCGTGATTTCGATTTCTGGTTCTCCCGAAATCTCGAAAACACCGAAATGTGTCAAGTTTCGGACAACCGACACTCTACGAATTTTCCAGAAATTTAGGTTCAGAAATTACAAAAATAAATTTGATATTCAGAAACTATACCTCAATATACTTCCAACAAAAAAAACGGCGTGCGAAAAGCACGTCGGAGTTGGCGGGAATCGCTTCGGGAAGTCGAAAACCCTAGATGAGTTCTCCCACAAAAGGCGACTGGAATTTAATTAGGGTTTCTGAATATACATGCATATATATAGGAGAGAGAGAGGCGGCTACAGTAGTAGCGCCGACAGGTGGGCCCCCCTATGGGTTAATTTCTGGGTTAATTAATTATTTAATTCAGAAAATCATTTAAAAATCATTTTAAGTCCGAATAAATCAAAATAAATTGTAGAAAAATCCAGAAAAATTCTAGAAAATTCTAGAAAATATTTCTAAGTGTCTAGAATCTAAATAAAATATTTTAACATAAAATATCATCATTTGACCTCACAGTAAATTCCCAAAACCTATAAAATACAAATTCTATAGGTTTTAATTATATAAAAATTTCTAAAAATTCTAAAAAATCCAAAAAAAATTCTAAAATATTCTAAAAAATAATTTTAGTCATTTAGAGCCCAAATAAAAATATTGGGTCCCGAAATACCCCCGTATGACCTTACAGTAAATCCTGAAAGTCCTTAGAAATAATAAAATGTTAAATATTAAATACCTACAAATATCCAAAAATTGTAGAAAAATATAAAATAGCTAAATAATACATATATAAGCTATCTAGAGGTCATATGACCTTAAGATGGTCATATCCCACCGACAAGCTTTGACATGACTCACAATGTCCATAAAATTAATCATAAACAAATAAAATTAAAAAAATTAAAAAAAATTGGGAAGTGGGCTTACACGTGCCCAGCCTTCATTGATCTTATTCTCCATCTTGTCCAAATTCTGATTTACTCGAAGGTTGATCAACTTAGATCGTGTTGAGACAAATTTCTTTATCGTGGTTGGATTTCAATGCTATTTACCCTCGTGCATTGCCTTCTGATTTTGATCATGTTGGAATTTTGGACACTCGTGCCTAAACTCTTTCGACCTTGATTGCATTTCCTGATTACGTCCAAATTCCTTGTGATTAGTCGTGCCTAGATGATTGGGTATGACTAAGACAACTTGGGGTTTCCTTGACCGTGATTTTAACGATCATAACTATATATTTTTCTTGCCTCAACTCGTGCCTAAATTTTTTGACTTTCAATCATGACTAACTAGTGTGACTACGAAATTATTCGTGTCAGAATTGAACATGTTTGACTTTCTACCGTGCCAAATTGACTTGGGTTCCTTCTTAAATTGTGCTTTTAAGACCTTGATTTTGAATTCATGATTTATCGTCTTTCATAACCGAACTTGGACCTTGATCGTGCTTATGTGACCTATAATCTGATTTCTATCAAATCTATCTCCCAATCGTGCTATACTCAAATTTTCTCTCCATTTGCTTCTTTTAGCCTTGTTTCAGATCATGACTATTCGACTTTGATTTTCATGATCTTGATAATCTAACCCTCAAATCGTGCTAAAAATCTTGAACCCTAATCAACTGTGTCGAAATAGATTTCCTTCATACTTGAATTTTGATTCTCTTGTCGCTCGTGCTCAGGTTTCATTCCTGATCAAGACTAGATTTTCGATTTTCCCCGTTCTATTCCAAATCATTCCAAAATTCTTGAACGCATCTGGGCCTTGATTTCACTCATGACCAGGTGGTTAAATTCTTGATCACTGTTTGTGCTAAGTATTATTATCCCTAACAATACCTAACCACATCATTTTTGTCTTGATCGTGCCTATGTATAACCCTAAACCTAATTTCATCGAGCTGAAATCCTGTTAATCAAATTTTTGACTTGATTGTAATCGGACGAAGCTCAAGTTTTGATTTCGTTATCATACCTCTATCGTGCCAAGTGAACTTAGACTATTTCCAATTTTAATCAAGTTTGAACTTTGATTATATTTTATGATTTTATTAATCATACTCCTTGATCCTTGATCGGGTCTATAAGACCTTGACTTCGATTTTTGTTTGTGTCTGAAATTTTATCTCAACCATGCCAAACCTTATTTTGGTAATGGTTAGCTTTTCAGCTTGATCGGACATGTACGACTTTCGGGTTGATTTCCATCAACCTAAGTCCTATGGATCACCCTGTACTTAAACTTCGTATATATCTTCGATTCTCCTAATCATCTCTAAAATCGTGCCCCAATGACTTGACTTATTTCTGAATCATGCACATATGATTTTGTTCATATCATGATTCTATCATGCCAAATCCATCATCGTGCCTGAACAATTTTAAATTGATTATCATGATCGTGCAAAACTCGTCATTCTTGGATCATGCCTAAAATATTGCCTAAATCTTCTATCCTATTTTAACCCCACTACCAACCTTTAATTTCGATGATGAAATTTTTATAAGGTAGGTAGGATGTAAGCCCCCTGAAATTCCGAAAATTATTTTTTGAATTTTCAAAAATGAATTATTATTTTTCTTATTTTTTTCTCTACTAAAAAATATCTATCTCTACATATATAAATATCTCTCTCTCCCTCTTTATATAATCACACACACACACACTCATATAATATATAATCTCTCTCTCTAAAAATCTCTCTCTCACTTTACACTCCCACACACATCCCCTCTCCCAACAGTGGCCGACCTCCTCCCATCCCTATTTCTCTCTCCATCTCTCTCTATCTCCTTATATAATAATCACACACACATATATTCTTTCTCTTTATATTTTATTTTTCCTCACAACTCACCCACACCACCAGCCATCTCCTCGACTTCCCAAGCTACACCTCCATCTCCATGGCCGACACAGCCGCAACCACCAGCTCCTCCTCCATCCGAACTCCTCCCATCCTCCTTCATCATCATCAACACCATCTCCACCACTCCCACACTATCACCATTCATCACCACACCACCACCTCCACCACACCATCACCACTGTTGCCGTGCCCCGGCGACCGCCGCCGTGTCGCACCACCGCCGTCCTGGCCGCACGCGTGCAGCAGCGGCAGCAGCAACCTGCAACAGCGGCAACAGCAACCTGCAGTAGCGGCAGCAGCAGCTTGCAGTTCCCCGCGGGTGGCCGCGTACCACCGCACGCCACCGCGTGGCCGGCCACCCAAGGCTGGGCGACCCCGGAGAGCACCCCCGTGCCGCCTCCGTCATCCCCGATGCGGGAAACGGGCTATTCGTGCATTTGGCATGAGTTCTCGCCGTGACGCACGTGGGAACGGAACACAGAATCATGTCTCGGGGCAGCGACTTTGTACCAATTTTTTGGACAATTCGACCGTTGGATCGGCGATTTCTTCGCTCCGTCACAATATCGGTATATCCCTCTTCACCTCTGTCATGTTTGAACCGTTAATTTCGTCGTTTGATACATCAAAACCGGCCACCAAGTTGACGTTTTAATTTGTACTATTTTTGGACAGTTTTGCGACGCCAACTTCGTGGGTTCGTATTTTCGCCGTATCAGCTCCGTTTTGTGCGCTACCAGTTCCTCTGCGAAGCTGGTATAACCCTCTTCCTGTCCCCTTTAGATTTCATTTCAGTTTGAGCTTGTTAGGTCGGTCGAATTCGACGCCAAAGTTGGCCGTTCGAATTCTTAGTGTCGCACTTGTAACCCAGGAATCCGGATTCAATTTCTGACACCACCAGTAGACTCGTGGCGTTGTTCTGGCATGTTTTCATATAAAGTTTGCTTGATTTGGAGAACGTGGGCCCTGACACGCATTTCGGTGCAACGTAGGTCACACTTTCTGAGTCAACGGGACTTTTTGACGCCGGCTTATCGGAATCCAATTCCGGATATACCGTTGAGTTCGTATCGTCATTCTGGACTCGTTGACATATAATTTGCTAGGTTTTAGTGGACATTGGTTCCAGCATGCATTTCGGTGCAAGTCAGATACCAATATCCAGGCCAACAGTTCATTTTGAGATCGGCTCATCGGAATCCAATTCCGGATATACCGTTGAGTTCGTATCATCATTCTGGACTCGTTGACCTATAATTTGCTAGGTTTTAGTAGACATTGGTTCCGGCACACATTTCGATGCAAGTCGGATACCAATATCCGGGCCAACGGGTCATTTTGTGATCGGCTCATCGGAATCCAATTCCGGATATACCGTTGAGTTCGTATCGTCATTCTGGACTCGTTGACATATAATTTGTTGAGTTTTGAGGATATTGGCTTCGACACGCTTTTCTGTACAAATCAGAATTTCAATGTCCTAGTCAACGGACCAGTTTGAGATCAGGTCAACGGAATCCAATTCTGGAGATACCGTTGGGTTCGTATCGTCATTCCGGATTCGTGGACATATAATTTGTTAGGTTTTGTGCACTTTTATTTTGGCACATTTTTTGGTGCAAAGTGGGTCTGACACGGACACCGTTTTGACCCGAAATTACCTTTTTGCCCCTGTGTCCAAATTGGACTTATGGATAGGCTATTCTAGCTGATTTGACCATACTGGACACGTTGGTGATGTTAGTTCCATCATCCGACAACATCTGTAGGTTTTCACCCTATTATTATAATCTTCTCTTTTTGTTTGTATTTTGGGATCCATCGATTCCAGTGATTTCACAACCACTGAAATTGAATGTGTTGACCTTGTAGATGTTTATAGAGACTAGCTTTGATCCTG
This sequence comes from Iris pallida, assembly GCA_029216955.1. Lineage (NCBI taxonomy): Eukaryota > Viridiplantae > Streptophyta > Magnoliopsida > Asparagales > Iridaceae > Iris > Iris pallida. The sequence goes on from JANAVB010035756.1 coordinate 96,821, forward strand.
TTTGACCATGGTTGACTACTTTGACTGAATGTCGAAGTAGAGTCAACATTTGACATAGGTTAGACTAGTTTTGACCTAGAGTTGACCAGTTGACCAAAAGTCAACTGTAAGTCGACCATTGACCCAGTTTGACCTAGTTGACTTGGTTTGACTTCTTGTGACCTAGTGTGACTCAGTGTGACCTAGTTTGACTTAGTTGACTGAGTCTGACCTAGATTGCATAGCTTATACTATAGAATCAAGCCTAACAATGTTGAACCCTAATTAGTTTATATATATCTTATCTTTAGGTCTGTGGCATCACTCTGAGCATCGACCCATTGACAGCTCAGGACCGCAGGCTAGTACATTCACTGATAGTTTTCATTGTCTTGATATCTGCTATATCCGATTCAGTCATAGTCTCTTACTTGATTCTCAGTCACGATAGTTCACGGACTAGTATTGTCGGATTCCTGTCATGAGATGTCATTCCTGGATTTCTTAGGATACTGGTACTTGCTTGGTCTTGATTCTTGTACTTGTATTAACGTCGATTCCTGAAGAGGACTTGCTCCCCTCTTAGGGAATCCCGCGTCATGACGTGCTATGTCCGGATCCGTATACTATTCAGGGAATGGGGAATTTTATAGATAGTGTGATCAATGCCCACCTTGAGTTACTACTTGTATCATAGCTATACCCTCACCTCACAATGGGTATAGCCTGACCTGTGCTACTACTTGCTCCATAGCTTACCATCCCGGCCGGACCGAGTCCACGCACTTGTAGCCGGTCGGCTGGAAGCCTGATCTTGACCCATACCAATCACATTATGCTATAATATTCGAGGCACATTTTATATTTACTTTTCTTATCGTATATCCTGCTCTGTTCTACATTCAGTATTTTCTCACCATGCCATGATATACAGTTACTCATATGCTCTACATGCCTTTACATTGTACCTTGATTGGAGACTAAGTTCTGCTCGGGAGAAGAGTTACAACTCTGGTCCTTGTTTGTGTAGAACCCTAGAGGGGGGGTGAATAGGGAAATAAAAAATTAAACTATAATAGATGATGCAATAAGAACAATCTAGAGTAAAGAGTAGAAAGATCAAACGCAAACGCAAGGATGTATCCTGGTATCCTCTTTTGAGGCAATCCAGTCCCGGAACTCTCTCCGGCTTTAATCCACTATTATGCAAATAGTACACACGAGTTTGGATCCGAAGAACTCGCCAACTTCTACACGAGTTTGGATCCGAAGAACTCGCCAACTTCTACACACGAGTTTTCTTACGAAGGCTCGCCAACTTCAAACAAAAGAGAATGAAAGCTTGTTGATCTTCTAACACTTGAAGATCGAAAGTGTACAACTCTTAAATACTCTAGCACTTTGGGAGAGGATGACAATGAAAAGCTTGGGAGAGTATTAATGGTGGAGCTCTTGGTTGTTGGAAAATTTATGAAGGAGTTGGTGAAAAAGCTCAAGAGAGAGAGAGCTTCCTTTTATAAGGCAACCAAGAGTGGAAGGCATTTAATGCTCTGAATGCACGCAGAACGGCATGCCGTCGGTATGCCGCGGCATACCGCCGGTATGCCGGCCAAATAGTAACGGTCATAAATATGACCGTTCAAGAGCATTAAATGCGGTCATTAATGCACATCAGATCAAATCGAAAATTGAATATTCGAAATCCGGTATACCGCCGGTATGCCGGAGCATACCGTCGGTATGCCGACAGAAAGTCACAGAAAGTTTTGGAGTTGCTAGAAACGGCATGCCGCCGGTATGCCGTAGCATACCGTCGGTATGCCGACAAAAAGACACAGCAACTTTTTGTGTTGCTAAGAACGGCATGCCGCCGGTATGCCGAAGCATACCGTCGGTATGCCGACTTTTCGAGACAGCAACTTTCTGATGTCCAGAAGCGGTATGCCGCCGGTATGCCGAAGCATGCCGTCGGTATGCCGCTTATTGTGACAGAAACATTTCTGGACACGAAAACGGTATACCGCCGGTATGCCGTAGCATGCCGTCGGTATGCCGCTTTTTGTCACAGAAACTTTTCTGGACAAAAGAACGGTATACCGCCGGTATGCCGGAGCATACCGCCGGTATGCCGCTCTGAATAACTTGATTTTCGATTTGTGCTTTAAGTTATCATCCATCCTTTAGTGTTTTACAGAAATACCTAGACCAGTACAGACTCGAAAACACTAAGCATGAAGACGCCGACTTTATGCAGGGAATGCCGGTGAACGCCACAGTCTTCAAGAAATCAGAACGTCCTTGATCTTCTGAGAGAATAAGAATCTGAAGAGCACAAGACTAAACTACGAAGATGCTGTTAATTACTCAAAATAAAATGTGCCAACAAACTCCCCCATTTTGATAATTGACAAAATAGAGAGATAGCATCTTCAGGGAGTATCTCCCCCGTAGGTAGACAGCTCCCCCTCAATACGATTTCTCCCCCTTTGTCACTTATTCAAAGATGGGAATAACTAAAGTAAACAGTGCACATATAAATGTAAAAATATGAGAAGAGTGATAAAAGCATGCATGAATATATTGAAGGAAAAGTTAAGAAACATGCTTGACCCATACAAAGCAGAGGTAAAGAAAATAAAGACTCTCCATTACGAGAGCCGGAACACTTGAGACAAACATGGATAAAGTCCCCGAAGGACTGCAAAAAGCAAGAAACAACCACACCGGTCCCCGAAGGACCACAAAAGACAAACAAGCAACACATAAAAACAAGAACCACTAAACCACTGAGACCATCACCAAAGGAGAACCATCCCTAATCCTCTGCCGGATCATCATCACCATCATTATCCTGAGCCTGCTGGAGGGCGCCAAAAGGATCAATGCCGTCCGGGTACATAAACCCGTAGGCATTGGGGTCAGAGAAACGCGGGGCCGTGTACATGGGATCCTGAAGATTAAGATCCAAAAAGGCATCCCGGTCTTGGAGAGTGCGCTGGATGAAGTAGCCCTGATCGTGGAAGCGAGACTGGATGAGGGCGCCAAGTCCACGAGTGTGGGTCCGCATCTGCTCCTCCGCCTGGGCCATCCTCAGATCAAAGTGGTGCTGAGTAAGTGGCATATAGCGGCCCGTAGATGGAGGGGTAGATGCAGGGGCAGCAGGAGTGGAACCCGGTTGCTCCTGGGAGGAGGAAGCACGGGAAGAGGAGCCGCCAGCAAGGGTACGGGAGACGGCCAGAAAAGAGGGGACCCCATCCGAGGAGCAGAGAGACAAGTCAACTTGTTTGGCCTCCATGAGTAAGGTGATGAAGGAACCATAGAGGAGGTTCTGCTTCCCCGCAGGCATGGTACGCCGGAATTGCAGAAGAAGAGTCTTGGGGAAGGAGAAACGCTTCCGGGCATAGAGATGGTACATGAGAACAAGAGCGTCACCAGTGATGGCGTCATAGTTCCCGCCCTTTGGAAACAGAGTGTGGCACACGATACGGTGGAGCTCGTAGTAAAACGGCTCCAGCTGGACGGAGAGTGCCGGGATGGCGGGAGGGTTGGGACCCTTGCAGATGATGCGACAGAATTCGTCGAAGGGTGATGCCGCCGAGGAGGTGAGAGCTCCCAAAAGAGGTAACGCATCACCTCTGTCCGGGACGCCCAAGATAGCCCCCACTTCCTTAGAGGTGAGACGGAAGTGGCGGTCATTCACCATAGATTGGATGGCGGAAGGGTCGTCGTCATCCGGTCTCATGTTGCAGTAGAATAGACGGACGGCAGCCGGGTAGACAGGGATTTGGCGCCGAAGAAGAGAGGAGAGACCGGCATCGTCAAACAAAGGGACGTGACCGGGGAAGAGGTTCCAGTTGATGGCCCGTCCTTTGAAGACGTTGTGGTTGGCGAAGTGTTGGAACCAAAGCTCGGCCGCCAAGGCGTTGGAGAAGACGCGTTGGTCATAGCCGGAGGGAAGCGCCACCGGAACGAACGGGTTGAACATGGTGGAGGAGGATCGGGGGCGCTTTGGGTTTGCCATGAGAGAGGAGCAGAGCTATGTAGTGGAGAAGGAAGGAGTAGAGAGGAGGAGGAAGAAAGGATGGTATATAAAGGAGAGAGGGAAGATGAAGAGGTGAGTTTGAAAAAAAAAAAAAAGGTGGAGGAGGGAACGGTTAAAGAGGAATGGTGATGGGGTAGTTGAAGAGGTGATTAGATGGGTGGAGTAAAAAGAGGAGAGAAAAGAGGAAGGGTAATTAATGGGAGGGAAGTTGAGGAGATGGGTAATAAATGATGGATTTGATGGAAGAGAGAGAATAAGGAAGGGATGGAAGGAAAAAGAGAGGAGGGAATAAAGAAAGGGGCCCGCACAATCAGTTCAGCATTAAAGCCCGCTGTCGTCCGGCATGCCGTCGGTGTACCGTAGTATACCGTCGGTATGCCGAAGTTCTAAACAGAACGTTATTCTGGTTAGAAAAACGGCATGCCGGCGGTCTGCCGTAGTGTACCGACGGTATGCCGAAGATCGAAACAGAACTGAATTCTGCTTCAAAAAAAAACGGCATGCCGCCGGTATACCGCAGTATACCGTCGGTGTGCCGAACGAGAAACGGTTAGGGATCAAAGGATAAAATGCCGAGTTCACGACAAAGAAAAGAGAAGCGGTCTTCCGGGAGAGGTTTAGTAAAAATATCGGCTAATTGATAGGTAGTATCAATAAATTCAAGATGGATATCTCCTTTTTGTTGATGGTCACGAAGAAAATGGTGTCTAATTTCAATGTGCTTCGTGCGTGAGTGACAAATCGGGTTTTTCGTGAGATTGATAGAGCTAGTGTTATCACATTTAATAGGGGTGCAAGAATGAGAAATACCATAATCTAAAAGTGTTTGTGACATCCAAAGAATTTGTGCACAACAACAACCAGCCGCAATATACTCTGCCTCAGTGGTTGAGAGAGCGACAGAGTTTTGCTTCTTACTAAACCACGATACCAATGACTTCCCGAGGAATTGACATGTACCACTAGTGCTTTTTCGGTCAATCTTGCATCCGGCAAAATCCGCATCCGAAAAGCCGTGAAGCTCAAAGGATGAGGATTTCGGATACCAAAGACCCATGTTAATGGTGCCTTTGAGATAACGAAAAATGCGCTTGACGGCACTCAAATGTGATTCCTTTGGATTGGCTTGATATCGTGCACACAAACAGACACTAAACATGATATCCGGACGGCTAGCCGTTAAATAAAGTAAGCTACCGATCATACCTCTATACTTACGAATGTCGACCGATGTGCCATCTTCATCATTGTCAAGCTTGGTCGTTGTAGCCATAGGGGTCCTCATTGATTTGGATGAGTCAAGGTCGAAGCGCTTGAGGAGGTCCCTTGTATATTTTGCTTGATTGATGAAGGTTCCTTTAGGTCCTTGCTTGATTTGTAACCCCAAGAAGAAGGAGAGTTCTCCCATCATGCTCATTTCAAACTCTTCCTGCATAACTTTGGCAAATTCTACACAAAGAGTGTTGTTAGTGGAACCAAAAATAATATCATCCACATAAATTTGAACCAATAAGAGAGTCCCGTCATGGGATTTAATAAAAAGTGTGGTGTCAACTTTTCCCTTTGAAAAATTGTGAGAAACAAGAAAAGAGCTAAGACGCTCATACCAAGCACGTGGAGCTTGTTTGAGGCCATAAAGGGCTTTATGAAGTTTGAAAACGTGGTCAGGAAATTGAAAATCTTCAAAACCGGGAGGTTGTTTAACATAAACTTCCTCCTTAATAATACCATTAAGAAAAGCACTCTTAACATCCATTTGAAATAGCTTAAAGTCATTAAAACAAGCAAAGGCACAAAGCATACGAATGGATTCAAGACGTGCAACCGGAGCATAGGTTTCGTCGTAGTCAATGCCTTCCTCTTGGTTATAGCCTTGGGCAACCAATCGGGCTTTGTTACGAGTCACTAACCCATCTTCATTTAGCTTGTTGCGAAACACCCATTTAGTTCCAATAATGGGATGATTGTTAGGTTTTGGGACAAGTTCCCAAACCTTGCTTCGCTCAAATTGATTAAGCTCCTCTTGCATAGCTATCATCCAAAATTCATCGAGAAAAGCATCATTAACATTTTTAGGCTCTATTTGAGAGATAAAAGCCACATTGGCACAAAGATCACGAGTGGCGGATCTTGTGCTAACACTTGAGGAAGGATCCCCAATGATGAGCTCCTTAGGATGATTGGTGACAAATCTCCATTCTTTTGGGAGATCCTTTGGAGGAGGCTCGAGAGGAGGAGACTCTTTTGATGGGGTCACAACTTCATTGTTAGATGAAGAGGGACGATCCTTAATAGAGGAGTTCTCCAATCCAAACGAGATGTCATCAATATCCTCGGAGGAGGAGAATGTAGAAGAGTTGAGTTCATTAAAAGAGACATTGATTGACTCTTCGACAACAAGACTTCTTTTATTAAAAATACGAAAACCTTTGCTATGAGTAGAGTATCCAAGGAATATTCCTTCATAGGCTTTTTCTTCAAACTTGCCTAGGTTATCCTTGGTATTCAAAATAAAACAATTGCAACCAAAAACCTTGAAATATTCAATAGAAGGAGTTTTGTTAAACCAAAGCTCATAAGGAGTCTTCTTAGTAATAGGTCTAATTAAGACCCTATTAATAACATGACATGCCGTATTAACGGCTTCCGCCCAAAAATATTGGGGGAGCTTATATTGGTTTAACATGACCCGGGCCATATCGCCGAGGGTTCTATTCTTTCTCTCCACAACACCATTTTGTTGAGGAGTACGGGGACAAGCAAAATCATGTCCAAAACCATTCTTTTCACAAAATCTTTTGAAATCAACATTATCAAATTCACCTCCATGATCACTCCTAATTTTGTTAATAGAAAAGCCTTTCTCATTTTGAACACGTTTACAAAAAGCAACAAATTCACGAAAAGTATCACTTTTGCAAGCAAGAAAAATAACCCAAGTAAATCTTGAAAAATCATCAACTAAAACAAAGGCATAGAGTTTGCCACCAAGGCTAGCTACTCTACTAGGCCCGAAAAGATCCATATGAATAAGTTGAAGGGGTCTTGTGGTACTCACAGAGTTGATGGATTTGAAAGATGACTTGGTCAACTTACTTTTCTCGCATTCTTCACAAACCATATCCTTCTTGAAGGGGATGCTAGGAAGTCCTCGTACAAGCTTCTTGGAGGCGAGACGAGAGATGGTATCCATGTTAGCGTGTCCAAGCCTCATGTGCCAAAGCCAACTCTCATCGTTCTTTGCAACTAGGCACCTGTCATTGTTAGTACCTTCAACAAGATAAAGAACATAAATATTGTTTTCTCTAATGCCTTCATACACAATAGTTCCATTGGAGCTATCGGTAATATAGCATTTGAGTTTAACAAACTTGATATCATAGCCATTATCGGTGAGATGGCTAATACTAAGGAGGTTATGCTTAAGATTAGTAACAAGACATACATTATTGATACAAGGATAAGGAGGAGAACCGATATTACCATTTTCGATAATATAACCTTTTAGATTGTTACCGAAGGAGACATGTCCTTCCTTCTTCATCGATAGCGTTGTAAAAAGTGAAGCATCACCGGTCATGTGCCGTGAACAACCGCTATCGAGAATCCACTTGCTTCTAGCATGAGAAGGATTCGTCACCTACAACATAAGTTGAAGATGAACATTTTGGTACCCATGATCTTATGGGTCCTTGAGTGTTAGTCTTAGGAACCCATTTAAGAACTCTCATGTCAACTTGTTTTCTTGTATAACAAAAATTAGAAGTATGACCAAGCAACCCACAATAATTGCACATTAAGGAAGATCTAAAAGAAGAAGTGTGAGTGTTGTGCATATGTGAGTCTCTAGTGTGAGATGTTCTACCATGAGTGTTATGATGATAGAAAAATGCATGATGAGAAGTTTTCTTTTTAACAAAAGGTCCTTTTCTAGTGTTAGAAGAGGAGTTGTGTGTAGTGTTCATGTAATGGTTATGCCTAGCATTGTGATGAGTGTGGGGAGGTCTAGGAGCATGCATGTGAGTGGAATTCTTATTACTAGAATTCTTACTCCGTGTAAGAAGATCATTATACTTAATAGAAGTAGAATATTCTCTTCTATTAGCATCTTGACATTTGCGCATGGCAAACTCATAAGAGCTTCTCATGGATTGAATCTCATCATCCTTTTTCTTGATGGTGTCAAGAGATTCTTGAAGTTTTAGTCTCAAAGACTCCACTTCATCCGTGTCGGAAATAGGAGATTTTCCCTTCACATCACTAATGATGCTTGAGAGCCTCTCTACTTCAAGTTGAAGAGCCTCGACCTCCTTAAGAGATTTCTTGTATTTATTCCGAACACCTTTGTGTTCTTCATGTAACTCAAGAATGGCTTTCTCCAAATCATCATAGGTGAGAGTGTTTAAGGAAAAATCATCAAGTACCTCATCGGTTGCCATGAGACAAACGTTGGCATTGTGTTTGCACTCCTTGTCATTGTCGGAGTCGCTTGCGTCGCTTTCACACCAAATGCTAGTGTTGGCAAATTTTCTGGAGGACGAGCTTCCCTTGCTTGGCTTCTCGTACTTGCTTGAATCTTTTCGTATCATCGAACAATCCCTTTTGATGTGTCCGGGTCTTCTGCATTGATAGCATGCCGGATCTTCTTCATTGTCCCGTCTAGAGCGGTTGGCCTTGTTAAACTTTAAGAACTTTCTGAAGTGCTTAGCTGTGAGAGCTACTTCTTCATCGTCGTCCGACTCATTGTCATCGGAGCTATCCTTGGAGTAGGACCTTGATGCTTTGAGAGCAAGAGTCTTCTCCTTTTCTTTGTTCTTCTCCTTCTCCTTCTCTTGAATGGAGGATTCCTCTTGATCCTTCATGTCAAGCTCGTGAGTCATTAGTTTACCCATGAGGGTCTCTAGGTTCATGATGGTAAGATCGTTCCCCTCAATGATTGCGGTAGCTTTAGGACTCCAAGCTTTCGTCAATCCTCTAAGAATCTTCCTTATCTTTTCATGAGCGGGATATTCCTTTCCAAGAGAAGAGAGAGGGTTAATAATATCACCAAAACGAGTAAACATGCTAGCAATAGATTCATCATGCTTCATTTTAAAAGACTCATATTCTTGCGTGAGTCTACTGATCTTAGATTCTTTCACTTGTGAGGTTCCCTCGTGTGTGACTTCGAGTAACTTCCAAATCTCATTAGAAGTCTTGCAAGTAGAGATGCGGTTGAATTCACTACTGTCAAGAGCACAGTAGAGAGCGTTCATTGCCTTGGCATCTCGACAGGCAAGCTTCTTGATGCTTTCGGCAAGTGTTTCTCGAAGGGTGTCAGAAGCAATATCCTCAACAGCTCTGGAAGGAGTAGGAAGGCCATTTATCACGCAATCCCATAAGTCGAAATCTATGGACTTGAGATAAATGCCCATCCTAATCTTCCAGTAGTTATAGTTGGTTCCATCAAATAGGGGAGGCCTATTTGTGGAGTGTCCCTCATTGTGAAACGTGTTGATGCTAGGATTAGAGGCCATGGATCACTCAAGGAAGTAAATCCAAATCAAGAGAACTTGGCTCTGATACCAATTGTAGAACCCTAGAGGGGGGGTGAATAGGGAAATAAAAAATTAAACTATAATAGATGATGCAATAAGAACAATCTAGAGTAAAGAGTAGAAAGATCAAACGCAAACGCAAGGATGTATCCTGGTATCCTCTTTTGAGGCAATCCAGTCCCGGAACTCTCTCCGGCTTTAATCCACTATTATGCAAATAGTACACACGAGTTTGGATCCGAAGAACTCGCCAACTTCTACACGAGTTTGGATCCGAAGAACTCGCCAACTTCTACACACGAGTTTTCTTACGAAGGCTCGCCAACTTCAAACAAAAGAGAATGAAAGCTTGTTGATCTTCTAACACTTGAAGATCGAAAGTGTACAACTCTTAAATACTCTAGCACTTTGGGAGAGGATGACAATGAAAAGCTTGGGAGAGTATTAATGGTGGAGCTCTTGGTTGTTGGAAAATTTATGAAGGAGTTGGTGAAAAAGCTCAAGAGAGAGAGAGCTTCCTTTTATAAGGCAACCAAGAGTGGAAGGCATTTAATGCTCTGAATGCACGCAGAACGGCATGCCGTCGGTATGCCGCGGCATACCGCCGGTATGCCGGCCAAATAGTAACGGTCATAAATATGACCGTTCAAGAGCATTAAATGCGGTCATTAATGCACATCAGATCAAATCGAAAATTGAATATTCGAAATCCGGTATACCGCCGGTATGCCGGAGCATACCGTCGGTATGCCGACAGAAAGTCACAGAAAGTTTTGGAGTTGCTAGAAACGGCATGCCGCCGGTATGCCGTAGCATACCGTCGGTATGCCGACAAAAAGACACAGCAACTTTTTGTGTTGCTAAGAACGGCATGCCGCCGGTATGCCGAAGCATACCGTCGGTATGCCGACTTTTCGAGACAGCAACTTTCTGATGTCCAGAAGCGGTATGCCGCCGGTATGCCGAAGCATGCCGTCGGTATGCCGCTTATTGTGACAGAAATATTTCTGGACACGAAAACGGTATACCGCCGGTATGCCGTAGCATGCCGTCGGTATGCCGCTTTTTGTCACAGAAACTTTTCTGGACAAAAGAACGGTATACCGCCGGTATGCCGGAGCATACCGCCGGTATGCCGCTCTGAATAACTTGATTTTCGATTTGTGCTTTAAGTTATCATCCATCCTTTAGTGTTTTACAGAAATACCTAGACCAGTACAGACTCGAAAACACTAAGCATGAAGACGCCGACTTTATGCAGGGAATGCCGGTGAACGCCACAGTCTTCAAGAAATCAGAACGTCCTTGATCTTCTGAGAGAATAAGAATCTGAAGAGCACAAGACTAAACTACGAAGATGCTGTTAATTACTCAAAATAAAATGTGCCAACAGTTTGGTTTAAGGGTTGTAATTTGGCTTCCGAACGGTTCCTAAGTCTTCATATATCTTTGTCTTGTAGTTCATTATACTGTCTCTTATAGAATTTGTCAATTCACATAGAACTACTGTTAGTGTTTGTACTTGCTCATTTTCCTGACAGGATACCATTGATAATATTTTAGGAGTTGTTATACCATTAGTGGATTTCATGATGTTGCTAGCTGAGGTGTGTCTCATATTCTTCTATGTGAGTTGCCTGGTAGTTATCCTTAGTTCGTCTTGTTTTTCCTTCTTTATTTTCCTGTCTTATGATTCCTTCTAGTCGTTTCTAATTGTTCTTGTGCTTTAGTTATCTTTCTTGTCTTATCATCCTTAGCTGTTGTGATGTGACTAGAGTATATTTATAGTTATAGGCCTTTTAGACGTAGTGTATATTTATTAGGTACTAGACAGCGTTCTACCGCCGATACTGCGGCGTAGGCTGGGCGTCGTCTACGTATTCGTACCCGTATATCCGGGTGCGGGTCGTGACATTATGAGACGCGGATATGTTTATGGTGCGGGACTATGTTTATGGAACACGAGATCGGTTGGTATGCTATAGATTGTATGATATGGTACGTATTGCATAGTCAATGGACTCGGATGGCCCGTGCACGGGTGCGGCTTCCCTCGGACGGTTACGCCGGGGCGCCGGGACCGTTCGGCCTAGGAGGAAATTATGTGTGGTATTTATGGTGCACAACATTCGGATGGATTGCGACCGTCCAGTGCTGTGATAAGCTATGATATCCGTAAGTTTGGGATCCTTCGGATACTGGGCTAGCAACCCGTATCGAAGTGATCATAGGCTTACACATAAGAGATGCCAAGTCCATTATGGTACGAAATACCGTGACCTTTATATAGATAGGGCCGGTGGGCTGAGATGAGAGTTGGGTGCTGGCGCAGGGCCTGCGACTCCTGTGCATGTTCTAAGTTTATGGTTGGTTGTTGCATGAATGATATGATTCTATGTTAAGTTCTAACCCGTGCAGGCTAGGCAATATAGGACGGAGACGAGCACGAACACTATGATTATGTTCAGATTATGTCTAACTGTATCTGCTGCAGGAACACGATGTTGGACACATTTACGTTAAGTTGCTATGCATTGAATATTGCCATGAACTGATCCTAAGGCTAAATAGAAAGATCACCAATTAAGATGCATGTTTACTAAATAATTTAGGGTTTGGTTTGGGTGCGAGCGGGTCTTGATTAGTGCAAAGCGAGGACGAAAGAACTAATCACCCACTAGTTTATGTGCAGGCTCAGGTTATGATCGGCTCGGGGCGGAGCTTGGCTTGGACGTACCGAGACAAGGAGTCCTTGGCGTTCAAGAGGAGCTACCACATAGGCGTTCAGACTTGCGACATGGAGATGTTCGGCCGAAGACTACTTGGTGGCTATACAGAGGCATAATGTATGGGACAATATAATCCTTTGTGAGCTAAGAGAGATCATGAGCGTTGTAGCCAATTGGCATTTATGTTGGGCTATTCAGAGCCTTTGTAATCTTTAATTTGTTATCAATAAAAGAGATTCTTACGTTACACTTTGTTTCCTTCCGCTGCTTATGTTACGAATTTGAGATAATCACTATGTGAACCGTTATCTTTCCTTGTATGAGCGCAACACCAGGCTCGTGCGATATCACGCCCAGCGAGGACGATGATTCAGGTAAAATCTAGCGAGAAAGAGCGATTTCCCGGATCAGGGCGTGACACTACAATCAATTGCTAACTACTTCTATAAATCATGATTTTTCATGATTTCGAAAGGATTTTCTTACGATCTAATGAAGTTTAATTAGAACTAATTGAATGACGTTGAAGGGGGTTAGTTAGGGTTCGTACGTGATCAAACGAAATAAAGTTTGGTTGAGCGACGTGGTCGAAATCACGTTATGAAAGCAGCTTCGTGGGTGGCTACTACTGCTGTTGTTTCTGTTCAGTCGTGCCTGCGGATCCCCACGCCTGGCTAGCCGACGGTGGCGTGCAGGGTGGCGCGCGCGGTCAAGGCCTCTAGGGCGCACATGATGGGTGGTGGCGGTGTTAGGTTTTTCCCGAGAGGAGCCTCTCTTGATATATTTGCATCTTCGGTTAACTGAGAACGCGGGGGGGAGGGGGGGGGGGGGTCGCGTTTGCTGGGCTGGGATTCCGCTCGGCCTGGCTGGCCTAATGTAGCTCGGGTTTGCTGTTGCTTTTTATTCTTGCATTTTTTTCTTTATCTATTGTACAAATATATATATATATATATATATATATATATATATATATATATATATATATATATATAAACTCACAAAAACCTAAAATATTTTAAATAAATATTATAAATACCAATATCCTTATTATCTATATATAGAAAAGCACATTTATATCTACATATATATATAAATTTAAGTTACCATAAATCGACTCAATAATTATAATAATATTTAAATGGAATGAACATGCTTATTAAATCTCCACAAAATAACCTTTATAATAATAAAATAATAAAAATTGCCCCAATGGGTGATCTTTACTACACACCCTTACTTGGGTAAAATTGTTCCAATATTGGAAAACATCATTAATAATAAAAACATAAATTTTGTACCTCTAATTTAATAAATAGAAAATACTTCTTAAATTTTAAAACAATATTAAGAACATTTGTACACCCATAAAATATGCCCACATAGCCATCTTTGGTCACCCTACATGTTTATTTGGGCCTGGGTTTGGTCCGGGCCCAGTTCGGGCTGTTTTGGTCCAACCCGGTCATCAAAATTAATATATAAAATAATATATTATTAAAATAATTTAAATGAGTCAATTCATAACTTGGCCTGGTTTTCCCAGTTAGGACATCACTATGGCTCGGCCTTCCCTGGCATGGCTAATACACTAGTCTAGGCATGCCACAGCGCTATCCGTGCCACGATTTCTAGTCACCTTGTACTCTAATTTCTAACCATGACTAAATCATCTACCGTAATAATTAGCTAATTAATTATTTATAAAATCTAAAAATCACCATTTAACTAAGATGATCGTACCCCCTTCTAGGTCAAACATAGTGAAGGGTCAATCACTAGTCAATTTTTCAACATCCAAGTACTTGGTCATCAACTAGTCAATTTCTTGGGATTTTACCTATGCTAGCTATCTAGGTGTTGGCAACTAGAATTTAGCAAAAGAGAAACTCTATAATAGACTAACTCTTAACCTTCCAATCCTATCAAGTCACCCTTAACTAAATACCCATAATCTAAGCACACAAATCCCAAATACCATATATACATAAGCTCAAGAACAACAACCCATTACATATAACTAAGTATATCATCTATATATATAGACCTCTTAGTCTTAGGTGAAACTACAGCTATACTCAAGGACAGGCTATGGTCATGGGTGCCTCAATGGAAAAGGTAAGAGAAAGTAATAATAAACATCAAGGCTGTAAGGCAAACTAACATCCTATATGTAACTGGTTGGTATTATAGATAACAAGAGAATTATCTGCAATGGGTTACTATTCTAACACCAATGCTAACTATCACCTCTAGGGTACATACACTCTACAAGTCATCATATCATTATACTATGAAGGAACTACCTATGAATAAGCTCTACAAACTAGATATCCCTACTCCTAAGTTATTTACAACAACAGAAGGGTATGATGTTAAAAAAAAACCTTCAAGATACAATCTGATAATCATATGCGTCTGTCCAAAATCATGTTACTCAGAGTCTTCGTCATGCTAGTGAGCAAGGCTACGATAATCACAGAGTCCTTGACTAAGGTAAATACCTCTAGGTTCATGGTATTTAAAATTTTCGTATTGTCGCATGCGATGGCAAAAACCGTAAATTCCCACACCCGAGAAATACGTCCAAAATCTGATTATATGTCCTCACTATGCCAGCTAACACGACTATCGAAGATTCTAGATCCCATGATTGAGGTGGCCTAGCCCATATGATTTTCTCAGAAAAAAAAAGAAAAAAAATAACAAAAGAGCAACATGACAAAATTAATCAATCAACAATGAACAGATGGAATCGGATTTCAAGGTAGTTATAAAAGACAATTGCGGAAATGGAACAGAGAAGAACAGAACTTGCAGCAAGATCTCTAATGGTCTATGCATCGTTGACTGTCCTGACAATAGCTCGCCCTGCTGGTTTCCCCTAGTCTGCTGCTGATGCTGCATGAACCGCTGCTGCTGAGAGAAATCGGGAATAACGAAAAAAGGTCTCTGTACAGACGGAGGTGCACCTCAAATGCAGCAGAAACGCCAACCTGAGTCAGCACAACAGGAGCTGCGGTCTCGAGGCCCTGATGAACAGGGCGAAAGGTGGCCAACCTCTCGATAGTATTCCCCGGACCGGAGCGATAAGATCGTTTCTTCATAACCATCATGAAGACAGATCAAAACAAGAAACAATCTCTGAGAATGAAGCAAAAATTCAAAGGGGGACAGTTTATATTCAAGGGAAGTCAATAAGCAACAATTTAGATAAAATGAATCTGATTAAGAGTTTTTCCTACTGTGATTGAGTACCTTCAAAAATATTCTAATTCCTACTGCAGGCTGTAGTGATACTCTAGTTCGAATACCACTACATAAACTCGACCTGCATGGGCCACCACTAAAAACGTGTCACGACCCGCACCCACTGTGAGGGTACGAGAACGTAACAACGCCCAGCCTACGTCGCAGTGTCGGCGGTAGAACGTTGTCCTAGGTCAATCATCTAACAGTATAAAGGTACCTGTACAGTATATACACTCCGAATGGAGGTGACATAGCAATATACAGTCTCAATCACATATAAAGCAGAATGATAAGATAGAAAGATAGATAGATAAATACTGAATGAGGAAATCCACATAAATACAACCAGAGAGTCTAAGTGTCTAAGATAACATCTCAGCAAACATCCAGAAATACAAGTCTCACTACTGAATATGAAAGAATATATACAATCCAGATCTCAAATGACAGAAATAGTAAACCCTAGACTAGGGAACCTCAGTCTCTATAGCTAGTGGATCCGACTGGAAATCTGGGTCACAAGAGTCATCTACAGTTGTCCCATAGTAGGTATCTACGCAGGCCTCATCCTCATTCTCTGTAATATTTTCAACAGGTCCAGTCAGGACAGGAGCGAGCACAAAACATCTCACGCAGTTTATATCAAGTTAGAAAATATAAAGCATGCAATAGAGTAAGGTACATGAAACGCTGAAAGAGAATGTATATGAAAAATAGCAAAGATTTGATAATAGGAAATATCTATATATGATAAGTAAGAACAGTAAGTAACATGTGATTTAGAGCACAATATGGTTATGTAAACGGTGTAGGACAATGCAATGGTAACTCCATTGTACGTGAGTGTACAATAGACATATACAATAGTTATACAATATTGTATAATAGGATTTGATTACATAACCAATTCTACTTCCCCTCCCCAATCAATACACAAGGATCTACTTCAGTTACGTTATCTTGTACAATAGTGTACAATGTTATACAATAGATGTACAATATTATATAATAGATGTACAATGTTATACAATAGATGTACAATGTTATACAATAGTTGTACAATGGTCTATCCCTGGAACTCATGTGATAATGAGAGTACAATATGCACAATGAGTATACAAGGATATAGGTATTCAATAAATACAATATGTAAGTAAAACGTACATCATAATATATATTTAGTGAATACAAGGGGATAACATCTCAAAAGAAGATCCATATAGTACCAATCCGTGATAACAATCGTGTCAACATCAAGTACAGTAATCTAGAGCAAGAATGTAAATCCAGACAAGTATGAAATGGTCAGAGAATGTACTCGCCTGATCTCCTGAGTGTCTGAAGAGAATATACTGACCGGGGAGTGGTGTCTGTCTCCTATAGAACAGTACAAGTCACTATGAGTCTAAAATGATAATAAGATAAAATTTAATGCATTCTATATAAAACTAGATCAATCTAGGTCAAACTAAGTAATACTAGGTCACACTAGGACAACCAAGGTCAAACTAGGTCACAGAAAATCAATCCAAGTCAAACTAGGTCAATTTGGGTCAAGGATTGACTTACAGTTGACTTTTGGTCAAAAAGTCCACTCTTGTCAACTCTGGTCAACACTGAGTCATTCCTAGGTCAAACAAGTCACATGTTGACCAACTGTTGACTTTCAGTCAACTGGTCAACTCTGGTTTGGTTCCGGTCAAATCTAGTCGCTTAAAGGCTAAGTTTGACTCTCGGTTGACTTTTGTTGACTTTTGGTCAAAATGGTCAACCAACGTCAAAAGTAGTCTATGAGCACTATATTTGATCATTACCAACCAAGGGAATCATGTTCTAACTCTATCTTAGACTCCAAACTCAAATACCTTAGTTCTAGGCATTACCTATATTACCCTTACCAAGGTAAATACCTATACCTTGCACATACCACTCTAACCTAGGAATACTAGCCTAGGCTTCCTAGGATAGATAGATACTATCCTATACTAACATTACCTGCCAAGAAATCCTAGTATCTAGGTCATCTAAATCATCTTATGACACATGTTAATCATTTACCCATTACCTTATCCTATACCTTCTTACCATTCTCATAATTATCCAACACTCAAACACACACCAACTCACATACACATACTCACTCACTCACACACTATGGGCACATATAGGATCTTTCCTATAGGTTTACATATGGCCTAACACCCATAGGATACTATCTATACATACATACTCACCTACATACCCACATCTAGATTCACTCACATATCCTACAGCTCACTCACAAACTCATAACACACACACATAGCTAAAATAGGACTGATATTGGACTGGAATGTGGCTAAGTTTAAGGACTAACTTAGGACAGGTAAAGGGGTTTTGTAGGGGGCTGTCATGGCTTCATGAAGGCTGATTTTGGGGGTAACTAAGGACAGGTTTTGGGAGCTAGGATAGGACTAAAATTTGGTTGCTACATGGCTGATATTAGGATTGGTATATAGCTAATATATGGGGGCTAATGTGGCTGATATGTGGTGTAAGTAGACTGATTTGGGACAGGTTAATAGCTGGGCTAATGGATAGGTTTAGGGATTGATTTCAAGGGGTTTGGGGACTGAAATTTGGGGCTGAAATGTGGGCAATCAAGGGGCTAACCATGGACTATTTTGGGGACAGCCATGACAAGTTTTAGGGACTATTTTAGGACATGCTAGGATAGGGTTTTGAGTGGTTTGATGGGCTAACAAAGGGCTGCAAATGTGGCAGCCATATAGGACTACATGGACAACCATCTAGCAGGTTATTGAGTGGTGTATGGGGCTGTGTATGTGACTGTTTTGGGACTGGAATTGGGACTCTAAATGGGACTGTACTAGACGGTGTTTGGAGCTGGATTGGGACAACCATGTGTTGGTTTTTGGGGTAATTTAAGGATTGTTGGGGACAGCCACATTAGACAGGTTTTGGGACAGCCAAGGGGTAGGTTTTGGGGACTGTTTTGGACTGTTATTGGGACAGTTTTGGGGTTGATATGGGACAACAAATAGGGTTTAAGGGGACTGCTATGGCTTGTGTTTAGGGACTGATATATGGGCATCAAATGGCTGAACCATGGACTGAATATGACAGTTATAGAGGGCTGTAATGTGCTTAGTATAGGACTGAAATGGGGACTGGTTTATGGTGTTTAGGACATGTTTTGGAGTGATAAGGACTGGTTTATGGGGGCTAAATGGTGGTACAATGGGGGCTGTCATGAAGCTGTGTTTAAGGACAGCTATGAGGGGACTGTAATGAGGTTGGTTTTGTGGTGATATTAGGACTGAAATGAAGTCTAAAATGGGGGCTAATGTGGGGCATATTAAGGACTGTTTTGTGCTTCAAATGATAGGTTTGGGGAGGTGGCTTGAGGCTGCCCAATGGCTGGAAATCTCCCCCACACTACCTGCTGATATAGCAGTACAAACTGTTGCTATTAGCAGCAGTTAAACTATAACTTCCCCCACCCCTTGGGGACTGTTCAGGGCTACAAATCAGTCCCCCTTGTGGGGACTGATACCCCTTGGCTACTGCTGTATACACAGCTCCCCCTTGCCCTCTATCACCACTCTCTCACACTCAATCTCTCACTCTCTCTATACACTCTAACACACACAATACCAACACCAACACCAACACCACTCTCAATTTCCTAATCCCACTCTCTCATTCTCCCTCTAATCCCTCACTCCTAATCTCTCAAACACCTTCCATGCACCAACTCACACACATTACCAACTTCATCATTCTAAATCCCATGTCCTTTGGCCGAATCCACACACTACCCAAACAAAATGAAACACAAGAAACACCATGATATATATACATATATATATAAGCCAAAAATTATATACATATATATATATATATAGAGAATGGCATATATATACCCATATATATATTCAAATATAGGTGACTAGAATATGATACACTATGATACCAAAGAACAAATCTCTAAACGACATAAAAACTGAGATTAAATACACTAACAAGTCATTCCTACAATATAATAAAACACAAGTGTCCTAAAATAGGGATTTTCCCACTAGGACACAAGCCTACACCTAGGACACTCCTAAAAGTCTCCAAAAGGACACGAAACGGACACGAATGGACACAAAACCATGGGGGTATTCCTATGGGTCAAAAAATAACCTATATGCATGAGGAAATGAAAAGGAAAAGGGATTTATACCTCCCAGTAGATCGAATCGAAAAAAATCCTTTCCGAAGCGACACCGACACGTAGAGATTCCAAAAGGACACGAACGAGCTCCGAATCTTCCCAAACTTGGGTAGCTCCCTCCTTAGCTAGAATGGAGAAGGAAGGAAGAAGATTTGGTGGAGAAATGGGAGGATTTGGTGGAGAAATGATTAGGGATTGCTCTCAAATCAATTTGGGGAAGAACAAGAGAGAGAATGGATGAAGAGATAATGATGAGTGGCTAAACCCTATCCATATGAAGTGGCCGGCCATGGGGGCTGATATGTCCTATTGTGGAATGCCCAAAATACCCCCTGCCTTATCTATTAGTTAATACATGAAAAAGGGTTTAAGTCGGGGGCTAGTTTAGTCATTCCTAAACCACTAATCCAAATAATCCTAACCAAAATAAATTAGCCTAGTCACTAACTAAAATAACTAACATGTGGGCCATGGCTAACTAGTGTGTGGGTCCACTAGGGTCAAAACTACCCCGGGTCCCCATTTCAAGTCGAATTGAGGTAAAATTCGAACCCGACTCAAATAACCCCCAAACAATATCATACATAATAAAATAAATTTCAAAAATATTTCAAAAATACAAAATGACAAAAATACTCCTGTTCATGAAAACTGGGGGTGATAAATTCCTCGAAATTAAAACCAAACAATAGTAAAATGTCAAAATCACAAGTCATAATTTTAAATAGTTTAAAAATGATTAAAAATCACCAAAAATCATAATATAAAATAATTATCAACAAATAATAATTATAATTACAAAATTTTAAAATTACCCTCATCTAGAAAACTGGGTATTACAATCCTACCCACCTTATAAAAATTTCGTCCTCGAAATTAAGATGATCGTACCCCCTTCTAGGTCAAACATAGTCAAGGGTCAATCACTGGTCAATTTCTCAACATCCAAGTACTTGGTCATCAACTAGTCAATTTCTTAGGGTTTTACCTATGCTAGCTATCTAGGTGTTGGCAACTAGAATTTAGCAAAAGAGAAACTCTATAATAGACTAACTCTTAACCTTCCAAATCCTACCCAGTCACCCTTAACTAAATACTCATAATCTATGCACACAAATCCCAAATACCATATATACATAAGCTCAAGAACAACAACCCATTACATATAACCTAAGTATATCATCTATATATATAGACCTCTTAGTCTTAGGTGAAATTACAGCTATACTCAAGGACAGGCTCTGGTCATGGGTGCCTCACTAGAAAAGGTAAGAGAAAGTAATAATAATCTTCAAGGCTGTAAGGCATACTAACATCCTATATGTAACTGGTTGGTATTATAGATAACAGGAGAATTATCTGCAATGGGTTACTATTCTAACACCAATGCTAACTATCACCTCTAGGGTACAGACACTCTACAAGTCATCATATCATTATACTATGAAGGAACTACCTATGAATAAGACCTACAAACTAAATATCCCTACTCCTAAGTTATTTACAACAACAGAAGGGTATGATATTCAAAAAAACCTTCAAGATACAATCTGATAATCATATACGTCTGTCCACATTCATGTTACTCGGAGTCTTCGTCATGCTAGTGAGCAAGGCTATGATAATCACAGAGTCCTTGACTAAGGTACATACCTCTAGGTTCATGGTATTTAAAATTTTCGTATTGTCGCATGCGACAGCGAAAACCTTAAATTCTCACACCCGAGAAATACGTCCAAAATTTGACTATATGTCCTCACTATGCCAGCTAACACGACTATCGAAGATTCTAGATCCCATGATTGAGGTGACCTAGCCCATATGATTTTCTCAGAAAAAAAGAAAAAAAATAACAAAAGAGCAACATGACAAAATTAATCAATCAACAAGGAACATATGGAATCAGATTTTAAGATATTTATAAAAGACAATTGCGGGAATGGAACTGAGAAGAACGGAACTTGTAGCAAGATCTCTAATGGTCTGTTCATCCTTGACTGTCCTGACGATAGCTCGCCCTGCTGGTTTCCCCTAGTCTGCTGCTGATGCTGTATGAACCGCTATTGCTGAGAGAAATCGGGAATGACGGAAAAGGTCTCTGTACAGACGGAGGTGCACCTCCAATGTAGCAGAAACGCCAACCTGAGTCGGCACAACAGGAGCTACGGTCTCGAGGCCCTGATGAACAGGACGAGAGGTGGCCAGCCTCTCGATAGTATTTCCCGGACCGGAGCGATAAGATCGTGTCTTCATAACCATCATGAAGACAGATCAAAATAAGAAGCAATTTCTGAGAATGAAGCAAAAATTCAAAGGGGGACAATTTATAATCTGTAGAAGCATGAAAAAAGAGAAAAAAAATGATCCATGCGGCCAAGGTGCTACATGCGGCTAAAGAGTCCCATGCGGCTCAAACACAGAGTGGACTCCATACGGCCAGTAGAGGGAAGCCACGTGTCTTTTCAAAACGGTTGTACCCAGCGTCATTCAAACACAATTAATACTCTGACGGCCGACAATTAATGCTCTAACGGCTGACAGTTGACAGTTGACAGCCCCGACAAAAAGTAGCCATAATGACTGACGTAGGAGCACTATCTTCCTAGGGAATTGGGGAAAATCCTCACAGCTTCGAGGCAAGTTTATGCGGCCAGTCTAAACGAGTTCATGCGGCCATAAAGAAACCCATGCGGTTCAACCATGAAGGTCCCCCATGCGGCTCGGCCATGAAGTCTCTCATACAGCTCGGTCATGAAGATCCCCATGCGGCTCGGTCATGAACATATTCATGCGGCTCGGTCATGACAACCTTCATGCGGCTCGAGTATAGAGACTATTCATGCAGCTCGGTCATAAAATCTTTCATGCGGCTCGGTAATGACGACCTTCATACGGCCCAAACAAGAACGCTCCTCATGCGGCTCAACAAAGATGACAAGACACGTGTCCTAAAGATAATCAAATTTTGGATCAGATCCCAATAATTTGGGACACGTGGCAACAGAATGAATTAAATTGATTCATTTAGATTTTGCGGATATCAGCAAATCATCATGATAGGGGATTTATTGCAATCAACATTAATTACTGACATGATTTGGCATAATTCCCATTAATGGCCCAGATCCTTCACGCTCAAGATTAATGTCCCAGATTGACCATTTACCAGGCCGTCGCCACTTTAAGAATGGGCAATCATTGCAAACCCTAATGATGCCCCCACTATTATAAATAACAAGGTGCCATTCCCCCACTATTATACACAGAGATCAATCCAGAGAGAGAGAAGCCAGAAGAGCAATACGAGGAGTGCAAGAAGAGCATTTCTTCGTGAACGCCAAGCATCTCGTTACAGGAGCCAAGGCTACGTCCGATCGTCCAAGGAGTAAGGCAGAGCTGCCGTCGCTTTCCCGAGCCTCTATCATCACCCTCCAAAATAAAAAATAAACAATTATACTTAGATTGCTGTACCTAGGTTTTCGTCCCTAGGCTTTCTTTGTACAAGCAAGTTTGTAACGTGAAGTAAAAGTCCAGTCCTCCCATAAAACTGTTCTGCTCTTTTATATTTCATGGCAAACACGATGGCGACTCTGTTGGAGACAAACTTCTCCACGGCTGAGGAGTTGGTGACGCAGTCGGATGCAGCCAAGCTTGGCTCCATGCAACATAAGATGGTCGCCAGGTTCGACCAACAGGCGTTCGAAAAAATTTTGTCCGACAAGAGCGCTGGCCCGGTCCAGAAGCGAGCCCGCACAAAGAAGGCCCGCAAGGAGTGGAGACCCCGATCCTTCGTTCCTACTGAAGCTCTCGCAGAGATACCCTCTGTTGCTCAAGACGGCGAGAAAGTCTCTCCTACGGCCCCACTTCAGACCGTAGACAACTCTGTTGTCCCCAAGTCAGGCAGAAGAAAACACTATGATGCTGGACTTGCAGGGGCAAAGAGGAACTCTATGCGATTCGAGCCGCATAAGGGTGCTAGCCGCATAGAGAAAGCTCATGCGGCTACATCCGCCAGCCGCATGAAGAAAGCTCACATGACCACATCTGTCAGTCGCATAGCTTATGCGGCTACAGTTGCCAACCGCATGGATAAATCTTATGCGATTATTGAAGTCAATCGCTTGCAGAAAACCCATGCGGCCACAATTGCCAACCACATGCGGCCAGCCTGCACGGTCTTGACTCCTAGTCGCACAAGAACAACTCATCCGACAGCTAAAGATAGCCGCATGTAGACAGCCTGTACGGTTTCCAATCCTAGCCGCATAGCGTCTGTTCCACGCTTCTCTCGATTAGTCTTCGACCGTCTCTCATGCGGTCCTGACCCTGATAGTTCTCTGGATGATAAGCCAGACTCTGTGGTATCCAACTTGGACTCTTCCTATTACGCACCCGTAAGTGCTAAAAGGAAAAAGTCTAGGGCAGCGCGGGCTCACCAAGCCCAGTCAACTGTCCCAACCTCTGACTATCGGAGCGTCCTGCTGATTATCACGCGAGCCTCTAATGGAAAGTTGTATAAAGCTACTCGTACCCTGCCCTCTGCGGCCAATGGGCGGGATAGTCATCAAGCATCTTCCAATAATGAACGAAGGCAAGTATACGATCTACCTTCGAATCAGGGAGCAGGCGGGATGCCTATACACTCGCGTGCCCGGAATTCCCGAGCCAGCAAAGCAAGTGACTTGCGTGAGGCCATCCTCCACAAACGCAAGGAAAGAAAAGATGCAGCGGGCTGCAAAGAGTCCTTCCACGGACGTCACTGTACCCAAGTCATCGTCAACTGCTGCTGCAATAGCACGACAATCCAAGAAGAACGGCAGTCTGTCTTTCAAAGACGGTAATAGCCATCTTCAGAAAACGAGGCACTACCCGTCATCTCCTATAACTCTGCTCGAAAAGTCCTCGCTGATGGAAGGGGGAAGAAGATGAATGTTCCCAGCCTGAAGATCTCAACCACTGCGACTAAAAAACTGTCGTCTAAGCGGGTGCCCACCACCGAAGTTTTCCAAGGTACTCGCTCTAAGACAAAATCTGCTACAGTGGGAGATTCATCATCCACAATGCAGGGAGTTGTTGGGGCTGGGGGTAGCACCCCTCTGAGCCTCCACAACAATCCGATGTTCCAAGAAGACGAGCCAGGGGAGACAACTTTCCCATCAGATACAGCAAACCTCGACGTCCCCGACGACATCCATAATTCCCATGATGAGGCAAACTCGGAGGCTGGGGGTACTGTTCCTTCCGAATCTGAGTCAGAAGGAAATATACCCACATACCCTGATGATTTCTCGCTATAGGGATACGATTCAGAGGGTACTTCCTCCACCGCTCCGTCTAACTCTCCTCATGTGAAGACGGTGTTCATGACAGACAGCAACCAAGGTGGTTCCAGTGATCCCCAGCGCATCGACAGCCTCGAGGCCATATTGCTTGCTTTGGTCAAGTCAGTAGATGAGATTAAAGCGGCCCTTCCAACTCTGCAAGGAGGGACGCCTGGCCAAACAAGTATGGGTCCCACAGTCAATGCGGACTCGAATTCGGTGGCGCCAAATCCGGACAACAATCCTTCGAAAACAACGGCCCCCACTACCGTGGACGAAGCACGCGAAGCGAGAAGAGAGGTCCAGAAGCTCCGAGCCATGTTCCACGCTCGAGAAAACTCTCAAGACCTCAGAATACGGCAACCGTACCCTGCTGCATGGAGGGATGTTCCATTCCCACCAAGATATAATCCGTTCAATATCAATCCTTATGATGGCAAGACCTCGACAAGTTGGTACATCACTTACTTCGAAGTCACCATCGACCATCTGCCCCATGACGATGCCATTCTCACACGATTATTCATCGAGGCATTGGAGGGAGTCGCCTTCAATTGGTATCGCAACCTACCGGACAACTGCATCCACTCCTTCGCTGGCTTCAAGTGCATGTTCTTGGAGAGATTCTACGAAGTAGGGCAGAACATCACCATGTCCACCCTCATGGACGTTGTCCAAGGGGAGAAAGAGCTGACAAGGAACTACATCGAGCGGTTCTGCCAAACCGCCATGAAGCTGCCCTCTAGAAATCCAGATTCCTCCTTAATTGAAATTTGCCAAAAGAGATTGCTCCCAACAATCAGTCTCTGGATGGGCGAAAGTCAATTCAAGGATTGGAAGACGTTCATCATCAGTGCCACAAGCGCCGAAGAACGATTGAAGAAAGCTCGCCAACTGGGATTGCACATCTCGGACGGAGAGAACAAGGGCAAGCGTCCCAACAACAATAATGGAGGTAGCCCCTCCAACAATCGGGACAGCAGGGGAAAGCAGGCTATGGTGGCCGACACGGCACAAAAACCTGAGCCAAAGCCGGCAGACAAACAATGGCCTTAAATCACTTACTCCTTCGAAGACGGTCACGTTAAGCCCATCTTGGACATGCTCATACAAGGAGACAGAATCCAGCTTCATCCACCAAGACGGGAACCGCGGCCGGCAGAGATGGAGAACCCAAAGTACTGCCATTACCATCGCTACGTCCACCATGCCACACACGACTGCTACCAGCTAAAACGGTTCATCCAAAACCTCATCGATTTGAACGCTTTGGCCATCAATTTTGAAGAGGTAATGGTGGCTGCCAATATGGTATCGGTACAATTCGGCAGCTTCCCTCCGACATAAACTCAAGACGGGGTGGTCCCCATCCCTCTGGCGACAATGGAGATTACTAATCTTCCACCTCCCCGAGATCAGGCTGCTGGTTTGGTACCCCTCACCATATCACGAGGGGAGATCTTGTGGATCCATCCAGACTTGGTATCGGAAGTGACTCGGTCCATATCGTCTTCTATCTACAAGAAAAAGAATAGAAAAATCAGATCCTGTCGCACAATCTCGGCAGACATCGAAGAAGCTACAGCCATCGTCACGCGGTCTGGGGCGCAATCCCAACCTGTGGTTGACAACCCAACTGAAGATCATCAACCCACTACAACTGATGCTCCGGGACCGGCTCAGCCTCCGACGACCGACAAGCCTAGGCCGAGGGAGACTCGCTTCGACAAATCCCTCCGAAAAGAGGCAGCCCAAGGGCTGGAGAGGCCCTACAACTTCGACATCTTGGCACAATTGGCCAACACACCGGCCAAGTTATCATTATACGAGCTCCTGAGACTCTCCAAGGATGTTCGTGCGGCTTTGAGCGATGTACTCTAAAACGCCGACGCATACCTGGCTCAAGTTAACCTCACGAGAGAAAACCCGCCTGCAGATCTCCAAGACAGCGCCTGCACAGGAGCAATGCCCAACATCGTCTTCACTCCGCAGGACATGCTCATCAAAACTAATCTGCACGATCGCCCACTATACTATACTGGATACATCGGCGACGTAATGGTGGACCGGATGCATATTGATCCTTGCTCTTCCATAAGCATTATCCCGAAGGGTCTGCTACATTATCTCCGCATCCTGATGCATCGTCTGACGCCTACAAACACCGCCATCAGTGGTTTCAATTCGGGCAGGAGCTACCCTATTGGGAAGATTCGTCTAAAGTATAAAATTGACGACCTCCAATCAGAAGTCACCTGCTACGTTATCGATGTAGACACTTCTTACAACATCATCTTGGGGCGTCCATGGATACACGATTATATGATCGTGCCTTCCACGCTGTACCAGTGCTTTAAATATGTCGACAAACACGGCTTCGTGAGGACGAAATTTGCTGATATCGATCCCTTCAAGGGGGTCAAATCTTACTACTCAGACTCCTGCCTATACGAAAAATCAAAGAAGCATCTTGGTGAAGGAGATGTACAAGCTAGTACCGAGACAACCACAGGATCAGAAGACCCTCTGACGATCCACCTCCAAGCTCGCAAGCCGGGTAGGTCTGCACCCCTTACCGTCACTCTACGTAAGGACGCAATCAGCCTCTCGGCACAAGAAGAGCAGATGATAATCCGGCTGCCAAGGTCTGGCCAAGTGCCAAGATCCAAAACGAGGCCACCAACAATCAGACTGCCAAGAATCGGCCAGCCCCAAACGGAGAAGCTCAATCCCTCTGACAAACCGCTGATGATACGCCTTTCCAAGAAGGGTCGTCACCCCGATGCGAGGTCTGACACTTCTAGTGAACCAGCCACTCCTAGCCCCACATCGAGTACCAAACTGGGGGTCGCTAGTCTGCCAACAACTCTACGCTCAACTCCATCAATTGAACCGCTGACGATCAAGCTCCCCAGGTCGTCCTCTCAGTCTTCATTCACGCAGGAGGTAGCCGAAGAGGAACCGGAGCTAGCCAAGTAGTATGTGGCTGCCCACACTGATGTTCCCTCAGCAGATGATGTAATTCCCCTAGAAAAGATACCTTACTTCATCAATAAAGGGCTATCTTTGAACTACCTCGAGCTTAATAAGCTTTGTACTGGAACAGGGTATAGGAACTCACCTACACACACAGGTGACAAATGTCTACACCATAATCCAGCTTACTCCAGCAGAAGACGCTTACCGAATAATCGAGGGAGGGGACCATCCAATCATCTTCGGCCGGAAGGACGATCCGCATCCCTTCTCCATAGAAGAAGTCGACCTTGGATCGGATGCCGGGAGACTGCCTCTGTATCTTTATAGCCCCCAATCTAAATATCTTATGCAGAAACAGGGGTATAACCTGGAAACGACACCGGGTTTAAACTACGGTACTGGACGACGACTACCTTTGAAGCCCTCGGTCTCGGCTGGTAAACCACAGGACTACTATAGCAAGACTCGATGTGGATTAGGGTATGTAACACCCACGACAACCCCTGAAAGTTTAGATGAAGAATGCGACTGGCACTCACATTCGACCGGGTCACCAACTTCTGACTCGGATACCAACATCGGAGACGTATTCAGACAAGTCATGTCAGTCAATATGGCATTCGTCGACGGTTATGAAGAATATGAAGATATTCCGGAAATTTTCGAGCTAGAGCCGTGGGCCCAACAGCTAGATAAACAATAGAAAAAGCGATTCGAGCAAAGAGAACCTCCCACTGAGGATGAGGTCATACAAGTTAATCTTGGTGATGATGCCTCCCCGAAACCAATCTTCATTAGCCAGAGTCTGACATATGAAGAACGAGAGTCGCTGCTCCAACTCGTCAAAGAGTATATCGATGTCTTCGCCTGGAGCTATGAAGATATGCCAGGACTGGACCCCGAGATTGTACTCCACAAACTCAATATTCATCCGGATGCAAAACCTGTCAAACAACAACAAAGACAATTTCGTCCCGATATCATGAATGCTATCGAAGCCGAGGTCAACAAACTGATAGCCAGTGGCTTCATTCACGAAGAGCAGCATCCAGGCTGGGTAGCCAACATCGTACCAGTTCTCAAGAAGAACGGGAAGATCCGAATATGCATTGACTTCCGGAATCTGAATGAGGCATGCCCTAAAGATGAATTCTCTCTCCCTATCACAGATATTATGATCGACAACACCTGCGGCTTCGAACGTATGTCCTTCATGGATGGCTTCTCAAGATACAACCAGATCAAGATGTTTCCTGACGAAGAGAAGCATACATTATTCCGAACACCGATTGGTACATATTGCTACACCGTTATGCCTTTCGATTTAAGGAATGCTGGCGCTACTTACCAGAGAGCTATGAGCGTCATCTTTAGAGACCACTTGCTTAAGACGGTGGAATGCTACGTCGACGACATCGCCGTCAAAAGTCGTTCGAAGAAAGATCATCTGCAAGATCTCAGGACAGTGTTCGACCTAATGTGAGCACACAACTTAAAGATGAACCCCACGAAATCATTCCTGGGTGTCTCCAACAGGAAATTCCTGGGTTTCGTCATCACTTCTCAGGGCTTTCACATCGACCCCGAGAAAACAAAGGCAATCATGGAGATGGGTACCCCGAGAAATCTCCGCGAACTCCGAGGCCTCCAAGGCAGGCTAGCTTACATCAGGAGATTCATCTCTAATCTCTTCGGACGATGTCAACCATTCACCCATCTCATAAAGAAGGGAGTCTCTTTCGTATGGGATGAGGAATGTCAACGCGCTTTCGACAGTATCAAAGAATATTTGTCGAATCCTCCAGTACTGGTAGCTCCTGTTGCTGGAAAGCCATTCCTGCTCTATGTGCGAGCGATGAAGCATTCTCTTGGTGTCCTGTTGGCACAGAACAATAATGCGGGCCACGAACAAGCTATATACTACCTCAGTCGGAAGATGATTGGGCCAGAATATCGATATACGGCCGTAGAGAAGGAATGCCTTGCTCTCGTGTTTGCAATCCAGAAGACGCGACACTACGTCACGGGACAAGCCATCCACGTGATATCGCGGATCAACCCCCTCAGGGTCCTCATGACCAAACTTGGGGCACTCAGCTCTCGCCTTGCTACTTGGGCGATATTACTATCACCATACCACATGATCTTCGTCCCGCAAAAGGCTGTTAAAGGTCGGGCTCTAGCAGACTTTCTAGCAGCACA
Source organism: Iris pallida (assembly GCA_029216955.1). NCBI lineage: Eukaryota > Viridiplantae > Streptophyta > Magnoliopsida > Asparagales > Iridaceae > Iris > Iris pallida. The sequence goes on from JANAVB010035756.1 coordinate 127,081, forward strand.
CCCAGGTTCAGAGACGACTAGGATATATGAAGAAATACCGGATGAGGTCACCAGTTCAAATGCAGTCTCCCATGACGCCATCTGGCGAATGTTCTTCGACGGCGCTTCAAGAACCGGACCCAAAGGCAATATTGTCGCTGGAGTTGGAGTGGTGCTGATTTCTCCCTCCGGCTTGGTGATCAATCGGGCCTACTCACTCATAGAGCCCTGCTCAAATAATGTGGCCGAGTACAATGCCTTAGTCATCGGCCTCCGACTCGTAAAGGAGCTGGAGGTAGAGTATCTTGAAGCATACGGCGACTTACAGTTAATCGTCAATCAGATTCGGGTGTCGTACGAGGTCCGCCACGAAGACATGATCCCGTATCATCGAATAGCAATCGATATCATCTCGTCTCTGGGAGGATTCTTCATAGAATATGTTCCCAGACTCCAGAATATTGAGGCTGATGCACTAGCTGGTTTGGCCGCTTCCCTAGCTGTGCCAAATTACGCTCGTCATCAGTTCGACATAATAGGCCGTGAACTGGTCTATCCTAAGGATAACATTCGATGCATTGAAAGCTACTCCGCTCTTTCAGTCGACGAAGCACCAGACTGGAGACAGCCGTTCATCGACTTCGTAGTATACGATATCCTGCCAGAGAATCCGAAGGAAGCTACTTCTATCAGAAGACGTTCTCTCAGATTTTTCTATGATACGGAGACGAAAATGCTGTATCGTCGATCCTATGATATGTTGCTGCTACGATGTCTGTCAAATACATAAGCCAAGGAAGCCGTGCGCGAGGCCCATGATGGTGTCTGTGGAGCCCATCAACTAGGCCGGAAACTGCAAGACCGCCTTCGCCGAATGGGCTATTTCTGGCCCACAATGGTTGCAGACGCAATAGATTATGTACAAAATACAAAGCCTGCCAAATCTACGCCGATTTCATCCACCAGCCATCTGAATTCCTGCATCCGACTGTTTGCCTCCTGGCCATTTGAAGCATGGGGTATGGACATCGTCGGCCCAATTACCCCACCTTCGTCCAGAGGACACCGATTCATACTCGCAATCACCGATTACTTCTCCAAATGGGCGAAAGCCATCCCATTGACAGAGGTGAAAACTTTTAACGTGATCAGCTTCCTGAAGTATCATGTCATCTACCGCTTTGGACTGCCCCGAAGAATCATTCATGACAATGGGCCACAGTTCGCAAGCCACGCATTTTATCGGTTCTGCGACAAGCACCGAATTCAGAACATTGCTTCGACACCCTACAACCTAGCAGCCAACGGGTTAGCAGAAGCATTCAACAAAACCATAATCAAGCTACTCAAGAAGTTCGTGTCCTCTAACAAGCGCGACTGGAACGAGAAGCTCGACGAATGCTTATGGGCATATCGCACCACAGTTCGAACAGCCACCGGGAATACACCATTTTCCCTAGTGTATGGGAGTGAGGCAATTCTCCCATTAGAGACTCAGATCCCCTCACTCCGTGTCGCCCTCACACATCAGCTGACGACAGACGAAAACCACCATCGCCGACTACAGGAATTGGAGGCCCTAGACGAGAAGCGCCTGTTAGCTCAGCAACAAATTGAGCTGTATCAAGCCCGAATCTCCGGAGCTTTCAACAAGAAGGTCAAGGTCAGAACATTCCAAGTAGGCGATCTCATCCTGGCGGTTCGGAGGCCGATGGTTATGACGCATAAAACCGCAGGTAAATTCCAACCAAAATGGGAAGGCCCGTTCATCATCGAAGCGTCTTCTCCAACGGCGCCTACCGCCTCGCAAAACAAAATGGAGACTTGCTCATGTTGCCCATCAACGACAAGTTCCCGAAGAAGTATTATGTCTGAAACAAAATCCTAGAGATATCTCAGAGTGTCGAGTTATGTACTTCCCCGTACCACTGAACTTATATTCTGGTTCCATGTATAGAGTCATGTACCCGCTGGTACTTCTGAACTCATTCCCATATTTTACGATCATTCGAGTCATTTACCCGCTGGTACCACTGAACTCATACTCACATTTTCCAGATCAACGAGTCACGTACCCGCTCGTACCGCTGAACTCACACTCACCATCCTCTAGATTCCCGAGTCATGTACCCTCTCGTGCCACTGAACTCACACTTTCACAATATCGAGTCATGTACCCGCTGGTGCCTCTGAACTCATACCCCGGTTACTCTTTCAGATAGTAAGTCATGTATGATCATACCTCTGAGCTTCCTTCCTATAAGAGATCCTCCTTCATGATCCACTACCCGCACTCCTAGTGCACAAAAAGGGTAACGGGTCCACAAATTTCCAAAATGACCATGTCAATGCTACCTCTGAGTCGTTTCACTTTCGCCAAAAACAAATCACCCCCTACATAAAACTTCTATGTCCTCATTACCTCTGAGTTGTTTTATGTACCCCCTCTTCATTGAGCCCACTCCTGCCATGTCCTCATTACCTCTGCGTGGGAAGGCTCCGTAGAAGAAACCTTCATACTTGCCATGTCCTCATTACCTCTGAGTAAGTATGTCGGTTACCTTTCAACCTATTATCTGTACCCACAACCGGAGTACGACAAGGATAATAGGTCCATAAATGTCTTCTGTTGACCACAAATATTCTCTGTTGACCACAAATGTCCTCTGTTGACAAAAAATGTCCTCTGTTGACTACAAATGTCCTCTGTTGACCACAAATGTCCTTCGTCGACCACAGATGCTGTACTGGGTCTCCAGTACATGCCTATCCCTTTCCTATCATGCCTGAGAGCCCAGTTGCTCCTTGGCATTCTATCGAATACCAAAAACTTCTATAGCTGTCTTATCGCGAAGTTGTTCTAGGTATTCTTCTCCAAAACTTGTTACTCATACCTAAAACCAAGGTACGACCAGGATAACAGGTCCACAAATAATCCTCCAGCGGGTCCAATTCCACAAACGTCACACGTACAGGAAAGAGAAGATGAGTTGAAACATGCTCATTTATTCAAAATTCAAAGTGCTACATCATTTGGGATCACATCCCTTACAAAATAAAACAAAAAAAAGAAAAAAAGAAGGGGAAAAGGAGCAAAAGAAAACATAAAATCGATCACTGCTTCGGGGCACATAACATCGTGAGACGGTCCGTCAGCAAGGCAACCGACCGCTCAAACCTCTGTTTAGCTCGACGCTCCGCCTCTTGGGTTAGCGCCGCCTCGTCCTCCAGATGAGCGTGAGCTTTCCAGTTGTCCTCGAATTTCTTGAAAGCCCGCTCCAGGTTAATAGAAGATCGGGAAACCCTCTCGGCCTCCCGAATGATTGACTTCTGTTCCGCACGAGCAGCCCCCAGCTCTGACTCTAAGAAGGCCAACTCCCTCTGAAGTACGAGAATCTGCTCCTTTGTGTCAGCTATTCCACGAGAAACAGACTCTTCCCGAGCCCTACAAGCTTGACGTCGACGACCCAGCCTGTCGTACGAAGAGGGAAGCTCGTCAAGGTCCCCCTTCACAACTGGCCCGGCAGTATCTCGAGCAAGCTTTATCCTATCCAGAGTAGCAATAAGGAAGCCCCGCTTCCGTTTGATCACAGCAGGCAAGCCAGCCTGCCGTATCGCCAGCAATTGGGTCACGAGCTGATCAGCCTCTGCCAACTTAGGCTCCAGGAGCGCAGCCAACCCCACCCTGCTAGGAAGAGTCTTCAAAGTTTCTATCTGACCCCAAGCATACCGCAGGGACAGAGAAAACGGGGTCCTCCGTTCTACGACAGTATCTATGCCCCTCCTTAAATGGAGATAGAAGCTGTCGACCACATCCTGCGATACCTCGTCCAGAGCCTCCGAAGAAGCCGGCGTCATCAGGAGTGTAGCTGGCAACACTGAAGAAGATGCAACAGAATCTGCCGCTCCTGCCATGAAAGAAACAAACTCCGTGCGGAAGGACACCTGAACAGCGGCCAACTCCTCTTCAGCAGCCCACAAAACTTGAATGCTCGGCAGGTCCGAGAAGTCAGTCTCTGAAGCCGTATAAGCAGCAGAGGATGAGACGGAGACTATCGCTTCTGGATCAAGATCCACTCCCGTCTGCCCGGAGTTGGCGGGAGGCCCGTCGACATGAGTCGGTGAAGGAGAGGAAATGCTCCTTTCCCCCAGATCGCAGCAGGCCGAGCCTTCCCCAAGAACATCCGCTATAGGAAGTAAAGGGTCAGGACCTGTAGGGCCAAGACAACCATGAATCGATTTGACCTGGAGGATATGTTGATAGAGCAAATAAGCCCCCTCACTAGTCAATATTTGGCTTATCTTACCCGCAGAAGAGTATGGAGGCTGAGGTTCGCCTACGGCCACCACAACCTCTCCACCAGCGGCCTCCGAGTCGAATATAATAGACTCCCCCGCCCCGGCACCCTCGGAAGGGGATGCGATGAGATCGACGTCGCCTTGCTAAAATTCAACAATCTTGGAGACAGGCCCGAGGAAACCTTCGTCATCCCGGACCGAGGCCTCAGCAACTTGGGAGTCCCCAGCCGCCGCTGAGAGAGCCCCCGCAGAAAGGACCGCGGCACACATGCCGCTAATCAAAGCGGCAAGGGCCGGATCAACTCCAGGGGCAGCAGACGGTTCTGGAGAGCCTGGTTCATCAGATGCCTACAAAGAAAGAAATAATTATGTCATATCTCCAAGAAAAAAGAAAGCCACAACAAGGAGATAGCTCCAACATAGTCTTACCATCGGAGCACCGTTAACAGCATCCTCACCCCTCTCCGTAATAAGTAGCCTATGAGGTCTGACCGCAGCTCTCTTTACGGAAAAGGCTACTCCTTCGTCAGTAGACTCATACCTGTCTTGCTTACGCGAAGGACCAGGCACGGCAGACGGTGGTTCTACCCTCACCACCTCTGATACAGGTGGCAACTGATCTACCACCTCATCTAATACGACAGACGGTTGATCCATCATCATCTCATCTGCCATGATGGGCGGTTGATCCGCCGCCGCTCCGCTACCAAAAGAGAGAGAGTCCTCGTCGTCCCGCTCGTTGCTCCCCTCAACTGTGTCAAAGGACTCGGAATCGGGCACGAGAACCCTATTCGTCCCTTTCTTCTTCGCCTTCGACACCGTAGCCTTCTCCGCCAAACGAGTACCCACGATGAAGCTAGTCCTCGGGTCAAAATCAACAGGAGGCTAGTTTACCGTATCATGGTATAAGGCCGCCATATGCAAGATTTCCTCCAGCGCATTTGCTGCAGGAACTGAGAAACTAGTTCGAGTATGACAAGTGTCATAGTAGCTCCATGCCCTAATCCCATCAAGGATGCTACCCTCAAATCCCAGGCTGGAACTGGGACGCCCAAGGAATAGTTGACTATACCCAAATGAGGAGATCCAACGCCCAAGGAATAGTTGACTATACCTAAATGCGCTGGGCGAATGTTACGCAACCAGAAACGCATCTTCTCAGGTAAGAAATGAGGAGATCCAACGCCATCAACATGGACATTCCTCACTTCCTGGTCGGTAAAATGGGGAACGAACACGAAAAGATCATATCCGTCCACCCTCGCCAGCATCCTCCGACACGCCGGCATGGTACTATATTCCCAAGGTTGATGGCGATGCCTGAAAAGAAAAGCGTCGTCATCCGTAACGCCGTCTCCCGTCCCAGGCCTCATCAAAGACCGATAATGCAACAACAGGCACCCCAGCAGATAATGATAAGGCAGCTCAATACGTTCAAAGTCCGTCACCACGTCATGAGCAATGACCTTGGATGAGAAGGCGCGGAGATCGTGATAAATGCTGCACACCATAGCGGAAAGAAGAGCCAGCCTGACCCTAAAGGCCAACTTTATGGCGGAAAGAATAAAGTGACGGTCGATCCTCTCGATGGAACCTGTCCCTTCCGAAACCACACAATTGCACAGCCACACCATTAAAAAGCCTGGCAAGAGTGCCTTCTCTGACAACCGCCGAGTACCACAATAAAAATAACTTAAGGAGTCAATCTGGCTCCCAAACTTGTTACCCTTAGACTTCGACCTCCTAGCAGTCGACACCAAGCCTTTTACTTTCCTAGGAGTCTGACGACCTCGGGAAGTAACTCGACCAGCAGCACTGAATTTAAAAAGATAGGAGACCCAAGAGTTGGTATGGGGAGTGTCCCCTTCCGAGCTACCATTTTTCTTGTTAGACGTTTGGTGACAGGTACTGTGGTGACATAACAGCTCTTGGTACACAGCGACGAAGCATGGGAATCGTCGATCTAGATCCTGGAACTCCTCGTTCGTTGGAGTGTATGCTTTGAAGGGTTCGTCTCCCCAAGGAAGCTTGGAGACAGCATACATCTCATGGAGAGCGAGCCCTAACTCCCCTACAGGTGTGAAGAAAGTTCCCGTCCGATGATTATACATCTCCAGAAGGGCCATGAACAACGGCTTATTAATGGGAAATCCGTGGCTGGTACCCCAGATAGCATCATAAAGATTGAATTCTCGTAAAAACGCCTCGTAGTTCAGCAGAATCCACGAGGTCAGGTTAGCCCACGGGGGAATGGGGTGTAGCCAGCTCGACAGTGCCAATCTGCCAACAGGATATGACCCTTTTCGAGCAAGCTGGCTCAGGAAGGTATCAGCCTGAGAAAATGAGAAGTTAGGACCGGGTGTGTTGATAAAGGTACCCGGAGCTAACCCCATCACAGATCGACTGGCCGGATCTTTGATCGCGCGTACTGACCCAGTAGTTTTATTATAACGGATGTTACCCACAAACATCCCCGGTCTGGTTGAAGTGAGGGATTCTGTCATCTGCCTGTCCAATAAGATCATGTTGAACTATGCAAGAGGGAAATGACGCTTTATAATGGAGATATGAATCGGCATCCCGTCCAGATTAAAATTCCACCTCTCGGAGACATCCAACACTCGGGAGTTTTTTATGATCAATGCATCCCCAAAGAGGAAGACCGGCCCCAGATACTTCCTATTTGGCTCCCCGGAGCTCATCATGTCACTAAAGAATTGGAAAGATTGAACCCTGATAACATTCAGTCGCTCCAAAGGCTCATTAACAATGAGCTGCTCTGACACTAGACGAACTAAATCGTCCCGTCGCACATCCGAGGCAAGTTGATTCGAGCCAACCAAAAGTTTCCCTGCAGGATTTACTAGCAGATTCATTGAAAATAGACGAAAGAAATAAGATCGGAAGATAGTCAAACAAAGAAGCATTTGAAAAATCATGCGGCTCGGGTCATCACAGCCTTATGCGGCTCAGAACCAGATGAGTCCATGCGGTTCGGTTCATCATAGCCTTATGCGGCTCTGAGTCAGATGAGTCCATACAAATCAAAGTTCAGATTGGGCCTATACGGATCAAGGTCCACATGAACTCAACCGACAAACCTAGATACTGATGCGGCTCAGATTCAGGTGAGACTATGCGGTTCAAAGTCCACGCAGACTCATGCAGCCCTAAACAGATAGACTCATGCGGCTACAAGCAGATGAGCTTATGTGGTTCAAAAAGTGAACTACGCTCATGCGGCCCAATCCGAAAATATATCTGCGGCTCAGATCAAGTATGACAAGCCCATGCGGCCCCTGGACGAAGTGCTTATGCGGTCATATCGACGAACCTCGTACATGCGGCTTGTGCATAAATTATGCAGCAGAGCCATAGCAGTTATGGTTCTAAGGCAATGCCCTTACCAGAAATAAGTGGATGAACGTCGGGATGAACAGAGTGAACAGCGGCCGGCGGAGGAGTGGCCACGTTCGTCGCCGCAGTCGCTGCAGAAGCGACCGCCTTGCCCTTTGCAGCCTTCGACGCAGCAGCCTTCTTGGGAGCCATGGGTGCTTGGGAGAGAAAGGAGTTAGAAAGATTGAAGAGAGAAAAGAAGACTCCCTAGAATGAAAGTGTTCCTATTTATAGACAAGGAAGGAACGCCTCGATCCGCGTACAATATGATGACCGACTCTTCGGTCATCGAGGCAAAACGGCTTAATAATAGCCTGACTCTTGGGGATCCTGGCCCAAAAAAGCGGCTCTTAAAATCTGACAGCAAATCAAGAGCATTAAATGCAGAAGATTTACAAAAGATTTGCACACGTGGCAGGAAGACGTGGCAAGAAGCTCATGCGGCCAAAATAGCCCATGCGGCTCAGAGAGTCATGTGGTTGAGGTAATCATGCAGCTGGTCAAACCCATGTGGCTTTGGCATAATTATGCTTTTTATTCAAAGTATTTCAATTTTGCAAATTGAAAACTTTGAAGGGAGACTTGTAGAAGCATGAAAAAAGAGAAGAAAAATGATCCATGCGGCCAAGGAGCCACATGCGGCTAAAGAGTCCCATGCGGCTCAAACGTAGAGTGGACTCCATGCGGCCAGCAGAGGAAAGCCACGTGTCTTTTCAGAACGGCTGTACCCAGCGTCATTCAAACACAATTAATGCTCTGATGGCCGACAATTAATGCTCTGATGGCTGACAGTTGACAGTTGACAGCCCCGACAAAAAGTAGCCATAATGACTGACGTAGGAGCACTATCTTCCTAGGGAATTGGAAAAAATCCTCACAGCTTCGAGGCAAGTTTATGCGGCCAGTCTAAACGAGTTCATGCGGCCATGAAGAAACCCATACGGTTCAACCATGAAGGTCCCCCATGCGGCTCGGCCATGAAGAAATCCATGCGGCTCGGCCATGAAGACTCTCATACAGCTCGGTCATGAAGGCCCGCATACGGCTCGGTCATGAACATATTCATGCAGCTCGGTCATGACAACCTTCATGCGGCTCGAGTATAGAGACTATTCATACGGCTCGGTAATAAAATCTTTCATGCGGCTCGGTCATGACGACCTTCATGCGGCCCAAACACGAACGCTCCTCTTACGGCTCAACAATGATGACAGGACACGTGTCCTAAAGATAATCAAATTTTGGGTCAGATTCTAATAATTTGGGACACGTGGCAACAGAATGAATTAAATTGATTCATTTAGATTTTGCGGATATCGGCAAATCATCATGATGGGGGATTTATTGCAATCAACATTAATTACTGACATGATTTGGCATAATCCCTATTAATGACCCAGATCCTTCACGCTCAAGATTAATGGCCCAGATTGACAATTTACCAGGACGCCGCCACTTTGAGAATGGGCAATCATTGCAAACCCTAATGATGCCCCCCACTATTATAAATAGCAAGGTGCCATTCCCTTGCAAAGAGAGGCTTTCCAATAATCAGAAAGAAAAATACACAGAGATCAATCCAGAGAGAGAGAAGCCAAAAGAGCAATACGAGGAGAGCAAGAAGAGCATTTCTTCGTCAACGCCGAGCATCTCGTTACAGGAGCCAAGGCTACGTCCGATAGTCCAAGGAGTAAGGAAGAGCTGCCGTCGCTTTTCTGAGCCTCTATCGTCACCCCCCAGAATCAAAAATAAACAATTGTACTTAGATTACTGTACCTAGGTTTTCGTCCCTAGACTTTCTTTGTACAAGCGAGTTTATAACGTAAAGTAAAAGTCCAGTCCTCCCATAAAAATGTTCTGCACTTTTATATTTTATGGCAAACATATTCAAGGGAAGTCAATAAGCAATAATTTAGATAAAAGGAATCTGATTAAGTTTTTTCTAATGTGATTGAGTACCTTCAAAAATATTCTAATTCCTACTGCAGGCTGTAGTGATACTCTAGTTCGAATACCACTACATAAACTCGACCTGCATGGGCCACCACTAAAAACGTGTCACGACCCGCACCCACTGTGAGGGTACGAGAACGTAACAACGCCCAGCCTACGCTGCAGTGTCGGCGGTAGCACGTTGTCCTAGGTCAATCATCTAACAGTATAAAGGTACTTGTACAGTATATACACTCCGTATGGAGGTGACATAGCAATATACAGTCTCAATCACATATAAAGCAGAATGATAAGATGGAAAGATAGATAGATAAATATTGAATAAGGAAATCCAGATAAATACAACCAGAGAGTCTAAGTGTCTAAGATAACATCTTAGCAAATATCCAGAAATATAAGTCTCATTACTGAATATGAAAGAATATATACAATCCAGATCTCAAATAATAGAAATAGTAAACCCTAGACTAGGGAGCCTCAGTCTCTATAGCTAGTGGATCCGACTGGAAATCTGGGTCACAAGAGTCATCTACAGCTGTCCCATAGTAGGTATCTATGCAGGCCTCATCCTCATTCTCTGTAATATTTTCAACAGGTCCAGTCAGGACAGGAGCGAGCACAAAATATCTCACGCAGTTCATATCAAGTTAGAAAATATAAAGCATGCAATAGATTAAGGTACAGGAAACGCTGAAAGAGAATGTATATGAAAAACAGTAGAGATTTGATAATAGAAAATATCTATATATGATAAGTAAGAACTGTAAGCAACATGTGATTTAGAGCACAATATGGTTATGTAAACGGTCTAGGACAATGCAATGGTAACTCCATTGTACGTGAGTGTACAATAGACATATACAATAGTTATACAATGTTGTACAATAAGATTTGATTACATAACCAATTCTACTCCCCCTCCCCAATCAATACACAAGGATCCACTCTAGCTACGTTATCTTGTACAATAGTGTACAATGTTATACAATAGATGTACAATGTTATACAATAGATGTACAATGTTATATAATAGATGTACAATGTTATAAAATAGTTGTATAATGGTCTATCCCTGGAACTCATATGATAATGAGAGTACAATATGCACAATAAGTATACAAGGATATGGGTATTCAATAAATACAATATGTAAGTGAAACGCACATCACAATATGTATTTAGTGAATACAAGGGGATAACATCTCAAAAGAAGATCCATATAGTACCAATCCGTAATAACAATCGTGTCAGCATCAAGTACAGTAATCTAGAACAAGAATATAAATCCAAACAAGTATGAAACGGTCAGAGAATGTACTCGCCTGATCTCCTAAGTGTCTAAAGAGAATATACTGATCGAGGAGTGGTGGCTGTCTCCTATAAAACAGTACAAGCCACTATGAGTCTAAAATGATAATAAGATGCAATTCAATACATTCTATATGAATCTAGGTCAATCTAGGTCAAAATGAGTCATACTAGGTCACACTAGTGTAGGAACCCTAGAGGGGGGGTGAATAGGGTCAAGCTAACTAATCAAGCACTTAGCACAAGCTAATTGGCAAATTAAAAATATAAGTGCAAGAGAAGAAGCAAACACAATACTGACACCCGATATATCCTGGTATCCTCCTAAGAGGCAGTCCAGTCCCGGAACTCTCTCCGGCTTTAATCCACTATTTGAGCAAATAGTTACACACGAGTTTGGATCCGAAGAACTCGCCAACTTCTTACACAATAGCTTTAATCCGAAGGGCTCTCCGACTTCAACCGAGAGTTTGGATACGAAGACTCTCCAACTTCAACCGAGAGTTTGGATACGAAGACTCTCCAACTTCAACCTTTCATAATAGGTTTTGATCTCCTTATACATTAAGATGAAGATCTCACTTTTCAACTCAATAACTCTAACACAATTTGTAGATGGCAAATGAAGGCTTTGTAGAGTTGTATGTGGATAAGCTTTGGTGGTTTGGAAATTTTTAGGCTCAAAGCATCAACCTTGAATGAAGGGGTTCAAGGCTATTTATAACCAAAGCAAAGGAAAGTGCAATAATGCAACTTTTACAGGCTGACGGATCATCCGTCGGATTTCCGCGGAAATCCGCCGGATCATCCGTCTGTATAGTCCAACGGCTATAAAAAGAGCCGTTGGGATCAATCATTCGTAGAATCCAACCGTTAGAATGCAAACGGTCATATGGCAGAAAATCCGCCGGAATTCCGCAGTTTTTCGCCGAATAATCCGAACACTCACAGAAGGTATTCTGTGAGACCATTCGGATCTTCCGTCGGATTTCCGCGGAGATCCGCCGGATTATCCGCCAGGATTCCGAAGATTGTTCTGGGTTATTATCTACCCTAGCTTTCGATTTTGCCATCCATTTCTTGTGTTTACAATAATTCCTAAGACTCATTACAGACTCCAGATAAATTATAGCAGGTGCAGGCTTCTTCATAGTCTTGAAATGATGATGGCACGGCTTGGCTTCTTCCTTTAATAGGTGCTGGCTTTTTCCCTTGGCGGCAGCTGTCCAAAGATATCCAGTTTGTGAAAACTGAATACCTTTCGGGGGCTTCGCCCCCGAACCCTCGACGAGGGGAGCTGCCCCCTCGACCCCCATTCGCTGACCGGGCAGCGGAACCCCCGGTGCGAGGCTCCAGAGATGTCGTCGGGTGGTTCAGAGAAATCTTGTGGGATCCGTCGTCTTTGGCCCACCATGATTTCTTCATTGCATATGTCCACATTGATCTTGCTTATTGCTTTTCTGCATGTACATGTTAGACGAACAAAGCAATATACATGTAGCAAGTATGATAAGATAAAGCACATTAGGACTATGCAAAGTTTAAGTATAAGTGCTAAGGTGATAGCAAAAATGTTAGTGATATCATAATGATTAAACTTAATTGAATGACCACAATCAAAAATATAGTTTTGATTTTGGCGACCCAAGTAAGTTCAAGATAGATAAGCTCATATCACTAATATGTAAACCAATAGGCACATATCACCAAAGGTATAAGTATAAGTAGAAATGCTTTTAGCGATAGTATAAAGATTAGTGATAGTGAAGTGCTAAACTTAACATATTAACCATATTCAAAAACATGATACAATCATTGGGCCAACAACTAGGACAACTAAGGTCAAACAAGGTCACAGGAAATCAATGCAAGTCAAACTAGGTCAATTTGGGTCAAGGATTGACTTATAGTTGACTTTTGGTCAAAAAGTTAACTCTGGTCAACTCTAGTCAACACTGAGTCATCCCTAGGTCAAACAGGTCACATGTTGACCAACTGTTGACTTTTAGTCAACTGGTCAACTCTGGTTTGGTTCCGGTCAAATCTAGTCGCTTAAAGGGTAAGTTTGACTATCGGTTGACTTTTGTTAACTTTTGGTCAAAATGGTCAACCGACGTCAAAACTAGTCTATGAGCACTATATTTGATCATTACCAACCAAGGGAATCAAGTTTTAACTCTATCATGGACTCCAAACTCAAATACCTTAGTTCTAGACATTACCTATATTACTCTTACCAAGGTAAATACCTATACCTTGCACATACCACTCTAACCTAGGTATACTAGCCTAGGCTTCCTAGGATAGCTAGATACTATCCTATACTAACATTACCTACCAAGAAATCCTAGTATCTAGGTCATCTAAATCATCTTATGACACATGTTAATCATTTACCCATTACCTTATCCTATATCTTCTTACCATTCTCATATTTACCCAACACTCAAACACACACCAACTCACATACACATACTCACTCACACACTATGGGCAAATATAGGCACTTTTCTATAGGTTTATATATAGCCTAACACCCATAGGATACTATCTATATATACATACTCACCTACATACCCACATCTAGATACACTCACATATCCTATAGCTCACTCACAAACTCATAACACACACACACATAGCTAAAATAGGACTGATATTGGGCTGGAATGTGGCTAAGTTTAAGGACTAACTTAGAACAGGTAAAGAGGTTTGTAGGGGGCTGTCATGGCTTCATGAAGGCTAATTTTGGGGGCAACTAAGGACAGGTTTTGGGAGCTAGGATAGGACTGAAATTTGGTTGCTATATGGCTGATATTAGGATTGGTATATGGCTAATATATGGGGGCTAATGTGGCTGATATGTGGTGCAAATAGGCTGATTTGGGACAGGTTAATAGCTGGGCTAATAAATAGGTTTAGGGACTGATTTCAAGGGGTTTGGGGACTGAAATTTGGGAATGAAATATGGGCAACCAAGGTGCTAACCATGGACTGTTTTGGTGACAGCTATGACAAGTTTTAGGGACTATTTTAGTACATGCTAGGACAGGGTTTTGAGTGGTTTGAAGGGCTAACAAAGGGCTGCAAATGTGGCAGCCATATAGGACTACATGGACAGCCATCTAGCAGGTTTTTGAGTGGCGTATGGGGCTGTATATGTGACTGTTTTGGGACTGGAATTGGGACTCTAAATGGGACTTTACTAGAGGGTGCTTGGGGCTGGATTGGGATAACCATGTGTTGGTTCTTGGTATGATTTAAGGACTGTTGGGGACAGCCACATTAGACAGGTTTTGGGACAGCCAAGGGGTAGGTTTTAGGGACTGTTTTGGACTGTCATTGGGGACAGTTTTGGGGTTGATATGGGACAACAAATAGTGTTTAAGGGGACTGCTATGGATTGTGTTTAGGGACTGATATATGGGCATCAAATGGTTGAACCATAGACTGAATAGGACAGTTATAGAGGGCTGCAATGGGCTTATTATAGGACTGAAATGGGGACTGGTTTATCGTGTTTAGGACAGGTTTTGGAGTGATAAGGACTGGTTTATGGGGGCTGAATGGTGGTACATTGGGGGCTTTCATGAAGCTGTGTTTAAGGACAGCTATGTGGGGACTGTAATGGGGTTAGTTTTGTGGTGATATTAGGACTGAAATAAAGTCTAAAATGGGGGCGAATGTGGGGCATATCAAGGTCTGTTTTGTGCTTCAAATAACAGGTTTGGGGAGGTGGCTTGAGGCTGCCCAATGGCTGGAAATCTCCCCCACACTACCTGCTGATATAGCAGTACAAACTGCTGCTATTAGCAGCAGTTAAAGTATAACTTCCCCCACCCCTTGGGGACTGTTCAGGGCTATAAATCAGTCCCCTTTGTGGGGACTGATACCCCTTGGCTACTGCTGTATACACAGCTCCCCTCTTGCCCTCTATCACCACTCTCTCACACTCAATTCTCACTCTCTCTATACACTCTAACACATACAATACCAGCACCAACACCACTCTCAATTTCCTAATCCCACTCTCTCATTCTCCCTCTAATCCCTTACTTCAAATCTCTCAAACACCTTCCATGCACCAACTCACACACATTACCAACTCCACCATTCTAAATCCTATGCCCTTTGGCCGAATCCACACACTACCCAAACAAAATAAAACACAAGACACACCATGATATATACATGTATATATAAGCCAAAACATATATACATATATATATATATAATGGCATATATATAACCCATATATATATATATATATATATTCAAATATAGGTAACTAGAATATGATACACTATGATACCAAAGAACAAATCTCTAAACAACATAAAAATTGAGATTAAATACACTAACAAGTCATTCCTACAATATAACAAAACACAAGTGTCCAAAAATAGGGATTTTCCCCTAGGACACAAGCCTATACCTAGGACACTCCTAAAAGTCTCCAAAAGGTCACGAAACGGACACGAATGGACACAAAACCATGGGGGTATTCCTATGGGTCAAAAATTAACCTATATGCATGAGGAAATGAAAAGGAAAAGGGATTTATACCTCCCGGTAGATCGAATCGAAGAAAATCCTTCCCGAAACGACACCGACACGTAGAGATTCCAAAAGGGCATGAACGAGCTCCGAATCCTCCCAAACTTGGGTAGCTCCCTCCTTAGCTAGAATGGATAAGGAAGAAAGAAAATTTGGTGGAGAAATGGGAGGATTTGGTGGAGAAATGATTAGGGATTGCTCTCAAATCAATTTGGGGAAGAACAAGAGAGAGAATGGAAGAAGAGATAATGATGAGTGGCTAAACCCTATCCATATGAAGTGGCCGGCCATGGGTACTGATATGTCCTATTGTGGAATACCCAAAATACCCCTCCCTTATCTATTAGTTAATACATGAAAAGGGGTTTAAGTCGGGGGCTAGTTTAGTCATTCCTAAAACACTAATCCAAATAATCATAACCAAAATAAATTAGCCTAGTCACTAACTAAAATAACTAACATGTGGGCTATGGCTAACTAGTGTGTGGGTCCACTAGGGTCAAAACTACCCCGGGTCCCCGTTTCAAGTCGGATTGAGCTAAAATTCGAACCCGACTCAAATAACCCCCAAACAATATCATAAATAATAAAATAAATTTCAAAAATATTTCAAAAATACAAAATGATAAAAATACCCCTATTCCTGAAAACTAGAAGGGTGACAAATTCCTCGAAATTAAAACCAAACAATAGTAAAATGTCAAAATCACAAGTCATAATTTTAAATAGTTTAAAAATGATTAAAAATTACCAAAAATTATAATATAAAATAATTATCAACAAATAATAATTATAATTATAAAATTTTAAAATTACCCTCATCTGAAAAACTGGGTGTTACAGTTACGGTATAGACACTCCTTATAAACTTGTTATTCCATCTCTGGGACTGGGAGCGTCCCATGGCGTTATGGTGTTAGAGACTTGTTATCGACCGGTTAGCCCATCTCTAGGACCGAGAGTGTCCCATGGCATTACGGGAGTAGAGACTTATCTTTTGTCTCGAGATTGGGAGCGTCCCATGGCATTACGGTATTGAGATATCTTTGTTGATTTGTTTCATGTATTACTTTTCTCTCTTTTTATGCATGTTATTTACTGTTACATTTGGCATATTTTTATGTATCTTGCTACGTCCCTCTGAGGACCTAGTGATCTCTCCAGGTTTACTGGTTTTTCTTCCAGGTATTTGTTAAGACTGCTAGAATAGTGGGGGACGGTTGTATCTCCATGATTCAGGTATCGTAGTGGTATTTTTATCATTCTTTCATCTTTTATATTTCATGATGACATTCTTCAACTGTATAGTCTAGTTTTACAAGCTTACTTCCTGTTATTAGCTTGTTCGGATGATTGTATTATGGTCTAGCCAACCTTACTACAAATTATCTATTCTTGTATTTATATTCAAGTAGCATCAGTGTATTATTGTTTGATCAACATTAAAGCACTGGTTCCTGCTTAAGATTATTATCTATGGATTGAGATATAGTTGACTTGCCATTTTAGACCCTATCTTATACAGCTTATACGTATTCGAGCTGGGCTGGAGTCCACTTGGTACGTAGCTGGCATGTATATGTATCATAGTCCTACGTATTTTTGGACTGGAACGTTACATTTTTTTGGTGGCCCATGCAGGTCGAGTTAGCCGTTTCGCTTACGTTACTGTACCAAACGGGCCTGCAAATATGATTAAACCCTTAGGAATCTCAATCCACAACATGCCTTAACAATTCTTTTAGAAATTTCTCTACCGCCCTTAAACTTCGTATTTGCTCTCGACTATTCTTCCTCTGCTTTCTCGTACCATTGATTCTCGTCCCTTCCTATTTCAGAGTGACGAATAATCATGCTATCTAGAATTTATCAGAAATTCTTATGTTATAGTGTAAGTTAGTTGCTTATTGAATTTTGGTTGCTTGATAGATATGAGAGGACTAGAGATGCCATAGATATCTAGTGGTATGGATTTTGTAACTAGTATGCTAGGGTTACAAAATTTTAAGGCATCATGTGTTTGATGGGGGTAGTACGACCAAAGGTGGGTAGACGTCCTCGGCATAGAAACAAATATATGATCATACTAAGTTACACCCTTATGGTAGTCACTCGATTAAGAATAGAGCGGTAATTTTAGTGTAATGATTGACCATCTACAAGAAAAAAAACTAGGCATAGCCTAACCCAACCCATTTACTATTATACCCTGTCAGTTATGATGTTAGGATTGGACGGATTGGTAGGTATCACTTAGCATGGTTAGGTGAAGCCGTAGTGATCTAGCGTATCATTTGAACTATTCCTAGTTACTCTAGCATGGTTCTTCGTTTATGAGCCTTATTTTAATTTCAAGGACGAAATTCTTTAAGGTGGGTAGGTTGTAAGCCCACCTGATTTTTTAGGATATTATTTTAAATTTTTTTATTATTTAATGTAGTAATTTATATTTTTAAACTTGATTTTATATCAATATGACTATGAACGTACTTTTTTGTAGGTTTGATATTTGGAGCACAAGACATGCTCACCTCTCAAAACGTCCTTTATAAGTTTTGAAGTAGACAAGCTCACCTTCAACTTGATATATCATGTCCCATCCAAACTTGTCCCCTTGTATTCTTTTGACTTCGCGCAACTTCGGGCCAATTTAGGTTATTTAACCATTTACCATAATCATAGACCTAACTTCCAACTTGAGTTTGGAACTCGACCTCGATCAAAACCATTCAACCTAATATATGATTTTGACCCATTTTGACCCTACGACGCATATGCCAAGGGTGTGCCACTCAATCGAGTCACCATGTGCTATTTATTTACGAATGGCACATGAGACTCATTGGGTGATTTCATATTTGATTTAACTAGAAAATACATTTGGACCTAACGTAACCAATACCACTTGGTAAAGCCTATGTTAGGATGCCAAGACCCGATAGAATTATTTTGGATTTGTTTACTCGATTTTGTATAGTGAAATAGGTTATATACAATTTTGTATTTATATGATTATATTTGTAAAAACCCAATACTATATGTATATATACATATTTATCTATTTTTTATTTGAATTATAAATATGTATATTTAGGACTTCAATTAATTTTTATATTGCTATACAACTAAGGGTTTATATAACTACATATTTTTTTAATTTTACAAATACGTTCTCATACGATTTTAAATATATTTGTATATATATTAATTTAACATATTCTTTAATAGTTGTAAATATTTATGCCTATGGTATACGTATATATTCTATATATACGATCATAAATATGAATACATTTTTTTATGGAAATAAAACTGTACATTTTGTTATGTATATAAGTATATATACTGGTGTACATATACATACATACACATATATATAAATATATATATAATATATATATTTATATATATATATATATATATATATATATATATATATATATATATATATATATATATATATTTTTTACATACATACATACATACATATTTATATATTAATAAAAATTCCTAAACCTAATATAATAGAAACCTTCCCTCCCCCTGTCACGACCCGCACCCAGTGTAAGGGCACGAGAAGTGAGTACGTCCAGCCTACGCCACAGTGTCGGTGGTAGAACACTGTCCTATGTCATATACATCTAACAGTTATAAGGTACATTGCACAGTTATACTCTCCGAATGGAGGAATAATATAAAGTACAAATCTCAATCACAGCTAAGGAAGATGTACGATAAGATAGATAAGAATATCAACAGAATCTACAGATGAAATACGATAAAAGAGATAATCCAAAGTGTCTAAGATAAAAAAAATAATAAGATCCACAAATCCACAAACTCTAGTACAAATATCCAGATGAGAGACAACTGAAATAAAATAACTAAACTATGGGAGTGTCCTCAGCAGGTAATGGGTCATGCTGGAAGTCCAAGACACAGATGTCCTCTAGTGATGTCCCGTAGTAAGTCGTGCAACATGTCTCATCCTCGTCCTCTGTAATATTTTCAACAGGTCCAGTCAGTACAGGAGCGAGCACAGTACATCCCACGCAGTTCGTATCATGACAGGAATATAAAGCATACAATAGAGTAAAATACATGAATCGCTGAAAGAAAGGACATAAAGTAAAGAGGAGACTGTAATGAAAATATCTACTATAAGTAAAAAGCTACAGTAAACTAGTGATTTAGAGTACAAGATAGACATATGAACGGCTTGATAATAAATATGAGAGTTTGTATATGGCTACACTACTTTGGAAATATTCACATGACTATTTTTACTCCCCTATCCCTAATCAATACACAAGGATTCGTTCAAGTTATGTTATTGTACATGATTTTACATGGGGCCCATAAATGGGTGTATATGAATATAAACATGGGGGCTCTGTGAATATGAGAGTACATAAATCACGAGAGTGCACATGAATGGTGAAAGCACAGGAATACATTATAAAAGTGAAACGCACATGACATGATATATCCGATGCTCCCGAGGGGGATAACATCGTATGAAAAGATCTATATAGTACTAATTCATGTTTCCATCATGACAGCATCAAGTAAAGTAATCTAGAGCAAGAATACAGTCATAGCAAGTATGAAACAGTCAGAGAATGTACTCGTCTAATATCCTAAGTATCTGAAGTGAAAATACTGTCTGAGGAGAGGTGTCTGACTCCTATTTAGAACATCACAAGTCACAACATGTCCAAAATGGTATAATAGAACACTACAATGCATTCTACATGATGTTTGGGTCAATCTAGGCTAAAGTCAACCTTTGGTCAACTCTGGTCAACTACACTAGTCAAACTAGGTCAATTAAGTTAAGTCCTAACCCAGACAAGTCTTACTAAGCCTAACCATGTCTATCCTAGCATTCACATACCATCACAATGCTATACCAGCTATCAACACACAATTACCTATATATTCAATACACATATTGCATACACTAGTATAGTGTCACGACCCGCACCCGCTTTTCGGATACGAAGTGTGTCTAAGCCCAGTCTACGCCGCAATGTCGGCGGTAGAACGCTGTCTAATATACACAAGTCACGACTGTCTATTTATCTCGTCCACAGAATAATAATGAATCAACCAAGATCAATAAAATACCAAAGAAACTGAATAATATAACTAAATGTATCCAAGATTCAATGTCACGTCCGGTGGACACAAATCCTCTACCAATAGACGAAAGGATAAATAAATACATGAAATATACTATCTAGATACAACTTGCTAATCGAAAAAACTTCTATTACAAGGCACTGCGGTCTGATGCTGACTTAACCCTCTTGTCTGCTCCTGACTCAAACTCGGCTAACCTGAAGAGATCATCAGGTCCTCAGAGGACTAGCAAGATACATAAAAATGAGCCTTTCTAACAGTTTATCATGCATGGAGAAAATCCAGAATAAACAAGTAAAACTAAGCAATAAATAAAACATGAATCTGTACAATGACTACACATAAATGAACTGCTGAACGAGGACGAGAGAACTCATGTCAAGATGTCAACGGATAACCAAATCGAATACTCAAACCCTCGCCCCTAGTGTGGACTTGCGGGTTATCTTCAGAAATCACCCTCGTCCCTAGTGTGGACTCGCAGGTGCGGACAGATATCTTCTAACCCTCACTCCTAATGTGGACTCACAGGTTAGCTTCAGAAATCACTCTCGTCCCTAGTATGGACATCGTAGGTGCGGACAGATATCTACTAACCTTCGCCCCTAATGTGGACTCGTAGGTTAGCTTCAGAAATCAAGACACGGATAACTACTAACCCTCGTCCCTAGTGTGGACTCGCAGGTTAGCTTCAAGATTTTAAGACAAGGAGGTATAGCAGTTCAGTTCATGACTTCTCGACCCATGACACGACTCAATCAAGACAGCAGTATGAACACGTTCAATAAAATACAAGGCTAACTGTGAACAAGGGCTATGTATCAATGAAATAAAATAATAGCATGATATAAAAAACATATGTTAATAATGATAGAAAAACTGGGTAATGAAAAGACAGTACATGTAAATAAATCTGTAAGAAAGACAAGGTATACTTGCCTGTGGTCCTGAGCTGTTGCACGGTTCAAGTCTGAATCGAGGTCCAAGTAACCTATTTTATACATCTATTACGTCAATGATTAAGTTGAAGACAAGAATATCATATCTAGGTGCTCGAACTGACTCACCAACGCCTCTCGTGCTATATATGGATAGAATTTCTTGTTAAACAGTTGCTTGAATTCCTTCCAAGTCACGTCTGGAGCCAAAAATTGGGGATCGCTTTGGTACCACGTCCGTGCGATGTCGAAAAGTTGTCCACTAGCTGACTCGATCTTCAGATCTTCTGGGACTCGGGCCATCTTCAGGTATCGTTCAATATTTTCCAACCACTCATCAGCGTAGAGAATCCTCTCGGTCCCATGGAATTCCCTGGGCCGGAGGTCCATGAAGTTCTTGGACGTCCCACTGTTAAACACACACATATGGTACACACATATATACTACTGTCACTATCTCTCTCTATATATATGTATATATAAAAATATCTATATTGCGTATACTAATGTATATAGGCATATAGCCCTATATGAGTATGCCTATGAATGATTGCCTATACTAGTGTATGCAATAGAGAGAGATAGTGACAGTAGTATATATGTGTGTACCATGTGTGTGCGTTTAACAGTGGTGTGTGTGTGTACAAGTAGAATGTGTGTGTGTGTGTGTATAAGTAGAGTGTGTGTGTGTTCCTATTCTCAGGTTTTGTGAATGTGGGTAGGTAGCAGTTGAGTATGGGTGAGTGTAATTAGTAGTAGGGTATTCTCAGGTTTTCTGTGTGTGTGTGTGTGTGTGTCTCAATGTGCGTTTCCAGTTTCCAGTTTCCAGTTTTGAGTGTGGCAAGTTAGAGTGTACATATGTGTGCAGTAGATTAGGTGATGTGTGTGTGTGAATATAACAGTAGTGTGTGTGAGCTCGTAGGTGTTCTCAGGTTTTGTGACAGGCTTGTGACATGGGTGTGTGTACATTAGATTTAGATTTTCATTACAGTTTAGTATGTGTGTGTGTGTGTGTGTTTGTGTTCAGATTTGCATCATGGGTTTTGAACAAGTGTGTGTGCATACAATAAATCAGTGTATACATATTTCAGTTTCCTGTTTACACCCATTTGCATTTTAAAAACCTATTAATCCAAGCTAACATGAATCCCAAACATGTAGACTAATTCAGACATATATATGTGATCTAATCATGATAAATTAAACATCTAAAAATCAGTTTAAATATCATTAAAACACAGAAAATCAATACACTGAACATGGTATCAGAAAAATTAGGGGAAAACTAAATTCGAATTCGAAACTCAGTTAATATTAAATAAATTGGGTTGGTAAACATTGTGACATATGTGTATGTGTCACACAAGTGTCATGGTGTGTATAAACTGGACACAAATGTGTCCAAAACAAATCTGACACACGAGCTACACTAAACAATACACAGTCTCGTGTACAGGTTTACCACGTTCGTGGACACGACACACGACATGTGTGTCCACGTGGTCACGTCCACGTGTAGCCCAGCAGTAGGTCTACACATTGAACACATCACGAGGTATCAATGTGTCCCCGTGTCGGTGTACGAGTCATGTATCCGAACCCAAAATTCGTACGGCTACGTGCAGGCAAGATCAGTGCGATCGAGATTTCTTTCGATCCGCTCGATCGTTTAGCCTCAAACTTCATGTGCAAGGTGGCAGTCAATGCCCCTTGGTGTCCAAGAAAAATCAGACACATATATTGAAGTATATCTCGTATATATGCAGCTGGCATGCTTCGTTCCTAGTCCTACGTATTTTGGGACTGGGGCGTTACAAATTTTGAGGAAAAAATTCTTTTAAGGAGGGTAGATTTGTCACTACCACATTTTAGTTGAGGGTATTTTGGTCATTTTAAGAAATTTAGATTGATTTTGAATTATTGGAGTGATGGTTGTTATTTTTGACCTTTGCTAGTTGGGACTTTAGAGACTAACCTAGATGTTGACTTTATCTAAGGTAACTTGATTAGCATGGTGGGACCCTAGTCTAACTTAACCCAAGTTAAGTTATTTGAATCAAGTTTCATATAGAGAATAAATGATTTAGGTTCATGGACTTTTGACTTATAAATTGATTTCATTTAGCATTAAAACTTGGCCCAAGCCCATTAGACATAACCCTAACCCTAATTTCTTTCTTACATAGCCAGCCACCTAGGGATCCCCCTATTTAATATCTATTCCTAGTTCTTGCCTCTTTTGTATCACAACAACTTTTAGAAAGAAAGAGGTATTGGTCCTTCTTTCCCAATCCATAACTCCTTCATTTTTATTCATTTTTGACTCTAGTCTTTTGTATTAGAACCTAATCTCACTCTATTTTCTGTTTATGGAGAGAAATTTTAGATTTGGTACAATTTGGAGCTTTTGGCTTGCAAGAGGAATCTTCCTATTTGGGGCTTTTCTTTGAGTTTGATACTCTATAGGTAAACACCTCAAACTACTATTTAATCTTGATTTCTTGACATGATAGCCTAGATATAGGTGTCCCCTAGCTGTGGTGTGTGTTTGGTGAATTTTTGCATTAATTTCGTGTTTGTATCGGACACGTATCAGTTTCTATTTCTAAGTGTTTGTGTAAATGCCTCTAAGAACTTTTTCATTAAACTTTCAAAATGTTTTTGATTGGGATTATTCATTTTAAAGTGCTCATTGATTTCCCTAAGATCTGAACTAATTTTTGAGTCGTGTCGTGTCTACACCAAGACACGAACATGCTCACAGTGCACTCGAGCAGTGTCCTGCTGCTCGAAATATAGAGAAAATGGTAACTCACGAATCCAAGTAAATGTCAAAATGTAACTGTTGACCGGGCAGAGACAAATCCACTACCGGTACTAAAATAAACTGAAGGAAAATAGCGTCCAACCTCTAAGATAATTAGAATAAGAAATGATGACTAAATAGGCTCCTCGACCCAATAGGGACAACTGTGATCAGAAGGTACAACTCGCTCGAACGTGAAGGATGAGTCTATAGCGGAACCATACTCCTACGGTAAGTCCTGCACACCTATACCTGGAGAGATCACCAGGTCCTCAGAGGGACGTAACAAGATACAAAAAGAACATGCCACATAAACTGAATAAATACTGCTCAATAAGAATAAGTAAAATCAGATCATAACATGGTCCAATATACACCTATTGAACTAGCTTACCATCCCTCCAACCAAACAAGGACAGGAGATGGTAAACTAATTCATGATGACGTATCTTTTCATGCTATAAATCCAATATGGTATCCGGACCCCAACAAGGTTCAATACCTTCTCATCGAAGTAGTAAGTCACACCTACAACCAAACAAGGACAAGATGTGACAAACTAATCCACGACAAGTTATTGTTCCAAGCTACGGTCAGATACAAGTACCCAAACCAAAAGTACTCGTACCTAACGGATAAAGGTGCCTAACCGTTCTAAGTGAAATGTAGTTAAGAACAATCCTTCCTGCGCATGGGCCCTGGCTAAATTGGATCGGCGTAGTCCCTCCTTTGGGCACCAGAGGCTCCATCAGTAAGAGCATGACGATCCGCAGAATCGCCAGTGGCCGTCAGTAATCATGGGTAATCTGACCCGCGTCTCCGGCGGAGCTCACGGGTTACAAAAGGAAAAGTGCATCGAAGCCCATACGCTAAGGAATTGTCCTCACCGCCCAATGCCTACTATGTTGTATCCACAACAGTGAACCTCTATAACCGCTAAGTCAAACTAGCATGCAACCCCTATTAGCGGTTATTCCTATCGCACGGCTTATACGCACCGGTGGCCAGCCAGTCATGCATGTCCGTGTTCTACATATGACACATAACTTCGTGTTACAACGTGTCAAGGCCAATGAATGCAACACACAAAGGTGGTCCCTTAAATCTAGGTTTAATATTTAAGAAAAATAATACACAGCAGGATATAAAAATGAACAATAAGTTCTAACAGTTTATGCCATGTATCACAGTTAAATTTGCATAAAGAAAATAATAAACAATACATGAAATATGAGCTAAATAAATAAACAGTTGGTGGCAAGGTATCTTGCCTGGAGGTAGTGTGCAGAATGGCGACGTCCGATGACTCAAATCGTCAGAACAGTGAAGCAACGAAAGTCAACTTTTACGAACGACCTCGGATGCTGAAATAAACATCACAAACAGATTTGGCATAAAAGAATTACCCAAAAAATGCCTGTCCAAAAGTCTAATTCTGAAACAGGGGCAAAATCATAATTTTGGGTCAAAACGATGTTCGCCGTTGGACCCATTTTGCATCGAAATGCGTGCCAGAACCTACGGTCTCTAAAGTCATCAAACTATATGTCTACGGATCCGGTTTGAGGAGACGAACCCAACCGTATGTCCAGAGTTGGATTCCGATGAGCCGTGTACAAAATCGTCCGTTTGAGTGGGTCGCGGGCCCGCCAAAAAGGCGTTCCGATTTGACCTTCTCAGAATCGGACCAAACTTGGCATACAGGACCAGAAAAATGATACGGTCCTGATGGCGCAAATTTCGCGTCAATCCGACGAACGTGCACAAAGTTATGGTCAAGTTTGCAAAACGTCGATACGGAGGTATCTCGACGGATACGCACTGATTTCGTCGCGCACACACTACCAAATGGAGTCCCGTCAGTTCCCACACGTCGGTAACATCCATACGCGCCTTTCGATGCGTATAGTGCACGACCACGTCGCCCGGTTTGTCGGGGCGCTTGCCGTATCGGTTGATTTTGTTAAATTTTATTATTTTAAAAACTGATTTTTTCACGATCTTTGGGTTCAGAAATCTTTACATACAGGAGATAAAAAATTAAACTAAAAGAAGGGATTTGAAGTACTATATGTTGGCTAAAATTGTTGTTCAGAAAATTTTTCAAAACTTCTGCTAGGTTGGTCGAAAATTATCTCAAAACAGGATTACTCGAAGTCATAATTCTGTCCACATACCGGTGGGTTTTTCATCGACTTGGCATCGATTTTTCCAACCGATCGTTGCGCTATATCCCAATCCAGTTGGGGGATATCTAGAGGGTTATATTGGCTCTCTATAGGGATCGAAGATTGGTTACGCAAAATTGAAGAACAATACTAGCGAAGTTGGGTACCTGGCGGTGTTCAAAGCAGAGCACTGCTCTGTTTTCCGAGTTTTTCGATGATCGCCGGTGGAGGGGCGGCCGTCGGTCAGTACCACGGCGATCGCAGGAAGATTGGGGAGGCGCGCGCAACTGCGGGGTGCTTAGGTCGAAGGTGTTTAGGGTTTTTTTTTGTTTTGCCGTCGGTTAAATACGAAGGGGAGGGGGGTCGGGTCTTCCCGTTCTGGGCTTCACGTGTTGGGAGGTGAAGCACATGGGGGTGAAGCACATGGGGGTCTGGGTGTCTGATGCTCCCATTCAAATGTACTACGCTGGGTCGGGTGCCCCCTTTGTACGCGCTCTGCGGTTCCCTTTTGGGAACAGTAACCGCAAACTTCTTTTTTTTTTTTAGTGCTGACGTCAGCATGACGTCAGCAATTATTTTTTTTTCAAACATTATATATATATTTATATATATTAGTATAAGTAATTCAAATATCAATAATTATCAAAAATATCAGAATTTAAAATAAATATTTTCAAAAGCCAAAATTTAATATCCCTACTTTCTCAGGGTAGGGAGTACTTTGCTCAGGTATCTAGACATATACATATATATATATATATATATAGAAAATAATTATTTATTGATTGGACTATCAAATAACCAACACGAAAATAATAACAATATTACTAAAAATTATACAACCAAATGGTAGGGTTTTAATATCTTGGGGAGGTTACATATTCTACTAGTGTTATATATAAAAAAATTTATAAACGAATAAATAAATTTTCAATCCTTTAAAAATATAGTTAAATAACTAAATAAAATAATAGTATTAAACATGGAAAGGGTAACCATGGTATGATCTAATAAATTTAAAGAACTAAATATTCAATTAAAGTAATTCTATCAACCTCTACAACTAATATTACTAGTCAAAGCACTTGACGGCTTTATCCATGACACATTGTCTAGGCGGTGTGCATGACGAAATTTAAGCATGACTAGGATTATATTTATAAAATATACGAAAAAATCATTTGAGCAAATTTTTTAAATAATAAAAAAAAATCCTCCAAAATTTTGGGGGATTACATCCTACCCAACTTATAAAAATTTCGTCCTCGAAATTAAAATAAAACTTAATTATAAAATATGTCAATCAAACCTTAATGGAAGAATGTAGTGGGGCTGAATATGAAGGTAGAGCAGGTAGTCTTTTCGTACTTGGTCTTTGTAATGA
This sequence comes from Iris pallida, assembly GCA_029216955.1. Lineage (NCBI taxonomy): Eukaryota > Viridiplantae > Streptophyta > Magnoliopsida > Asparagales > Iridaceae > Iris > Iris pallida. The sequence goes on from JANAVB010035756.1 coordinate 155,014, forward strand.
GGGTGGAGGTAGTCATGATATTTCTAATGGTACCACAGATAGTGCTCATGCATGTTGCCTAAGTTACTAAATGTATTGCTCAATGCTAAGCCATGACTAAATAAAGATTAAGGGTATAAGTAGGATAATACCTGCCAGATCTCTAAGCTCAGGATGGGGGTTTATCACAGCCATGGTAAATGCTTGCCCTTGCCTCGACGGTTCGGGGCAATCGATAAGCCTGTGTTGTTCCGATCCGCACCTCAAGCATAAGCCGAGACGAATCCGACATCCATCTCGAATGTGGCCCTTCTTCCCGCAGTAGTTGTAGGTGGGCTTCTGATAGGGTGTGGGCCTCTGCTGGTACTGCCCTATAGGCCTCCTGGTTGGTCCACCTTGAGTCGCTCTAACTGATACAGCTACTGGTGTGGGGCGTCTCTGTGCCTGTTGTTCCTTGCGAAGAAGCTCCTGGGTACGTGCTTCCACCAAGACAGCTGCATGAGAGACTCGAGACTGGGTAGTAGTGAAAGTCTTAAGTTCTGTTATGAGCCCCTGGTGGAATCTCCTTGCCTTCTCCAGCTCAGTCGGAATTAATGTCTCACCAAATCTACTCAAACGGCTGAACTCTGCATCGTACTCATCTACCGACATGTTCCCTTGCTTCAGATGAAGGAACTGGTCATAGAGAGCATCTCGAACATGGATGGGGAAGAACCTCTCGTAGAATAGGTCGTAAAACTCCTTCCATGTGATACTAGTGCCCACTCGCCTCTCTTCAGCCTTCTACCAGTGATGAGCATTATCTTCTAAGAGTAAGTCGACTGCTGTCATCCAATCATGTGCTGGCAACTGGGATGCCTTCAAGTATTTCTCTGTGCTGATAAGCCAAGCGGAAACTTCTAAAGGACTCTCGGTACCCTTAAAGTTCTTAGGGCCCATGTCGATGAAGTCTGCAATGGAGCCCAGATATGGTTGTGGAGCTGGAGTTGGATCTGGTACCGGGACTGGTGGTGGAGGTCTAGCTAAGTAGGTCATCATACTCTGCTTCATCATTTCCATTTGTTGCCACTGAGATTGTAGCATAGCATACATAAACTGGGTGGTCGGGTCCGTATCAGTCGGAAGTGGAGGCAGTTGGGGTCCGGGCTGTGGTAAAAACTGCTGAGGAAAAGGTGATGGTGCAGTCTCTCCTGGGGGTACTGCAGTAGTTTGCTCAACCTGGCTGACTGGGGGCACTTGAGCTTCCTACTGCACCGTCGATGGGTTCGTGGTATTCTGTTGTGGCTCTAGTTGATACGGTGTCACCGGGGTCATTGGAAAAACCTGTTCTTCCTGAGAAGTTGCATCACCAGATGTGATGGCTAGGATAGAGGTGTGTCCGTTGTGTAGAGTCATATTGCTGGCACGAAGATAAGGGCAATGTTAGAATAGATTCAGATAGGTTTTGAGTCAAGCAATAGAAAGTGAGTGTAATAAAGAATTCAAAATATCAATAATACGTGGATAAGATCCTATAGGGCGAATATGTTAAGCTAACCATATCTCAATCCACGTAGAATCATACAAAAGGCGAACCAAATGCACTATGGTTGATCAGACCACAATACACAGGTTCTGATAAGATAATGTATCCGTGGGCGCCCACAATAAAATATATGTCCTGAATGAGCTCGATGAAAGAATTAGCTCGTAAAACTAGGCTATAATAGCAACATTAGTCAAGGTAGTCCAATTACAAATACGCAAGATAATGATGAAAGATAATATCAATAGCTTAAGCTACTTAAGAATCTAAGTCGTGTCCGATATTCGTGCCTATGCAGTCGTCCTACTGTCTTCTTGTCTAAGGCCTTGGTTAAAGTCAAGGAAGTCAGGTTGTGAGGCTTCCTACCCAACTTATAGGAGTTGAACTAGTAGTACGATTGAATGGTGGAAATGACGACCTAGTACGCACGATTGAGGGATAAAGGTTTATGGAAGAATAATTCAAGCAAGAAGCAATCAAGATAGACAGTTGGGAGTTCGAAATGAAAGCGAGATAGAGTGTCATATATGTGGATGAGATCCTAAATTTTCTAATCCTATACGCAGGCTTGCTTGGTACGGTAAAGTAACCAAACAATTTATCTTGACCTGCATGGGCCACCACAAAAATATGTAACGCCCCAGTCCCAAAATACGTAGGACTAGGAACGAAGCATGCCAGCTGCATATATACGAGATATACTCCAATATATGGAAATCTCGAATATACACATAAGCTGTATTATGAATAATAATAACAAACAGTCACAGGTAAAAGCTATATCTCATCCACAGTAAATATAGAGAAAATGGTAACTCACGAATCCAAGTAAATGTCAAAATGTAACTGTTGACCGGGCGGAGACAAATCCACTACCGGTACTAAAATAAACTAAAGGAAAATAGAGTCCAACCTCTAAGATAATTAGAATAAGAAATGATGACTAAATAGGCTCCTCGACCCAATAGGGACAGCTGTGATCAGAAGGTACAACTCGTTCGAACGTGAAGGATGAGTCTATAGCGGAACCATACTCCTACGGAAAGTCCTGCACACCTATACCTGGAGAGATCACCAGGTCCTCAGAGGGACGTAACAAGATACAAAAAGAACATGCCACATAAACTGAATAAATACTGCTCAATAAGAATAAGTAAAATCAGATCATAACATGGTCCAATACACACCTATTGAACTAGCTTACCATCCCCCCAACCAAACAGTGACAGGAGATGGTAAACTAATTCACGATGACGTATCTTTCTATGCTATAAATCCAATATGGTATCCGGACCCCAACAAGGTTCAATACCTTCTCATCGAAGTAGTAAGTCACACCTACAACCAAACAAGGACAAGATGTGATGAACTAATTCGCGACAAGTTATTGTTCCAAGCTACGGTCAGATACAAGTACCCAAACAAAAGTACTCGTACCTAACGGATAAAGGTGCCTAACCGTTCTAAGTGAAATGTAGTTAAGAACAATCCTTCCTGCACATGGGCCCTGGCTAAATAGGATCGACGTAGTCGCCCCTTTGGGCACCAGAGGCCCCATCAGTAAGAGCATGACGTTCTGCAGAATCGCCAGTGGCCGTCAGTAATCATGGATAATCTGACCCGCGTCTCCGACGGAGCTCACGGGTTACAAAAGAGAAAGTGCATCGAAGCCCATACGCTAAGGAATTGTCCTCCCCGCCCAATGCCTACTATGTTGTATCCACAACAGTGAACCTCTATGACCGCTAAGTCAAACTAGCATGTAATCCCTATTAGCGGTTATTCCTATCGCACGGCTTATACGCACCGGTGGCTAGCCAGTCACGCATGTCCGTGTTCTACATGTGACACACAACTTCGTGTTACAACGTGTCAAGGCCAATGATTGCAACACACAAAGGTGGTCCCTTAAATCTAGGTTTAATATTTAAGAAAAATAATACACAGCAGGATATAAAAATGAACATTAAGTTCTAACAGTTTATGCCATGTATCACAGTTAAATTTGTATAAAGAAAATAATAAACAATGCATGAAATATGAGCTAAATAAATAAACAACTGGTGGCAAGGTATCTTGCCTGGAGGTAGTGTGCAGAATGGCGACGTCCGATGACTCAAATCGTCAGAACAGTGAAGCAACGAAAGCCAACTTTTACGAACGACCTCGGATGCTGAAATAAACATCACGAACAGATTTGGCATAAAAGAAATACCTAGGAAACGCCTGTCCAAAAGTCTAATTCTGAAACAGGGGCAAAATCGTAATTTCGGGTCAAAACGATGTCCGCCGTTGGACCCGTTTGGCACCGAAATGTGTGCCAGAACCTACGGTCTCTAAAGTCGTCAAACTACATGTCTACGGATCCGGTTTGAGGAGACAAACCCAACCGTATGTCCAGAGTTGGATTCCGATGAGCCGTGTACAAAATCGTCTGTTTGAGTGGGTCGCGGGCCCGCCAAAAAGGCGTTCCGATTTAACCTTCTCAGAATCGGACCAAACTTGGCATACAGGACCAGAAAAATGATACGGTCCTAATGGCGCAAGTTTCGCATCGATCCGACGAACGTGCACAAAGTTATGGTCAAGTTTGCAAAACGTCAATACGGGGGTATCTCGACGGATACGCACTGATTTCGTCGCGCACACACTACCAAATCGAGTTCCGTCAGTTCCCACACGTCGTTAACATCCATACGCGCCTTTCAATGCATATAGTGTACGACCATGTCGCCCGGTTTATCGGGGCGCATGCCGTATCGGTTGATTTTGTTAAATTTTACTATTTTAAAAACTGATTTTTTCACGATCTTTGGGTTCAGAAATCTTTACATACAGGAAATGAAAAATTAAACTAAAAGAAGGGATTTGAAGTACTATATGTTGGCTAAAATTGTTGTTCAGAAAATTTTTCAAAACTTCTGCTAGGTTGGTCGAAAATCATCTCAAAACAGGGTTACTCGAAGTCATAATTCTGTCCACATACCGGTGGGTTTTTCATCGACTTGGCGTCGATTTTTCCAACCCATCGTTGCGCTATATCCTAATCCAGTTGGGGGATATCTAGAGGGTTATATTGGCTCTCTATAGGGTTAATTAGATCGAAGATTGGTTACGCAAAATTGAAGAACAATACTAGCGAAGTTGGGTACCTGGCGGTGTTCAAAGCAGAGCACTGCTCTGTTTTTCGAGTTTTCCGATGATCGCCGGTGGAGGGGCGGCCGTCGGTCAGTACCACGGCGATCGCAGGGAGATTGGGGAGGCGCGCGCAACTGCGGGGTGCTTAGGTCGAAGGTGTTTAGGGTTTTTTTTTTTTTTTATTTTGCCGTCGGTTAAATACGAAGGAGAGGGGGGTCGGGTCTTCCCGTTCTGGGCTTCACGGGTTGGGAGGTGAAGCACATGGGGGTGAAGCACATGGGGGTCTAGGTGTCTGATGCTCCCATTCAAATGTACTATGCTGGGTCGGGTGCCCCCTTTGTACGCGCTCTGCTGTTCCCTTTTGGGAACAGTAACCGCAAACTTCTTCCCCCCCCCCCCCCCCCCCCCCCCCCCCCCCCCCAGTGCTGACGTCAGCATGACGTCAGCAATTGTTTTTTTTCAAACATTATATATATATTTATATATATTAGTATAAGTAATTCAAATATCAATAATTATCAAAAATATCAGAATTTAAAATAAATATTTTCAAAAGCCAAAATTTAATATCCCTACTTTCTCAGGGTAGGGAGTACTTTGCTCAGGTATCTAGACATATACATATATATATAGAAAATAATTATTTATTGATTGGACTATCAAATAACCAACACGAAAATAATAACAATATTACTAAAAATAATACAACCAAATGGTAGGGTTTTAATATCTTGGGGAGGGTACATATTCTACTAGTATGATATACAAAAAAATTTTATAAACGAATAAATAAATTTTCAATCCTTTAAAAATATAGTTAAATAACTAAATAAAATAATAGTATTAAACATGGAAAGGGTAACCATGGTATGATCTAATAAATTTATAGAACTAAATATTCAATTAAAGTAATTCTATCAACCTCTACAACTAATATTACTAGTCAAAGCACTTGACGGCTTTAGCCATGACACATTATCTAGGCGGTGTGCATGACGAAATTTAAGCATGACTAGGATTATATTTATAAAATATACGAAAAAATCATTTGAGCAAATTTTTTAAATAATAAAAAAAAATCCTCCAAAATTTTGGGGGATTACAAAATTGACAGGCAAAACTAAACTCATGAGAAGGATAGACAGTCATACCTCAAGGTCCAAAAAGATATGAGTATCCCTCGCGCATCTCATCCTCCCGCTCCCAGGTAGACTCTCATAGAGAATGATGCCTCCATGCAATACGAACTAAGGGTATCACCTGGTTTCTCAGTACCTTCTCCCGATGATCCATAATCTCCACTGGCTGCTCTGGATAATCTACCTCAATCTCCAAATGGTCGAGTACATGGCTAGGATCAGACACGTACCGTCTCAACTGTGATACGTAGAATACGTTGTGGACACCCACTAATACAAGTGGCAAGTCAAGCCTGTATGCCACGTCACTAACTCTTTCGCTGATTACGAAAGGTTCGATGAAGCGCGGGCTAAGCTTCCCACCTCCACCAAAACGTATGGTACAACGAGCCGAAGATATCATCAGAAAAACTAGGTCTCCGACCTAAACACAAACAAGGTCTCATGTTACAAAAATAATTAAACATGATCAAACAACACAAACAAACAACCTACTTCTAATCCTATATCTAATCTGTACCTCAAACTCCAAAGGCCTCCGGTGGCTATCGGCCCAATACCGATGTCTGTCCTATACCACGCCAAGTCTGTCTCTGATGAGCTTCACCTTCTCGGCTGCGTCAACAACCATCTCAGGTCCCAATAAAGCTCGCTCTCCAACATTATCCCAGGATAAGGGTGTACAACATCTACGCCCGTACAGTGCCTCGAAGGGTAACATCTCAATACTGGCCTAAAAACTGTTGTTGCAAGCAAACTCAACCAAGTGCAGGTGATCCTCCTAGGATCCTCCAAAATCTAAGACGCACGTTCGCAGCATGTCCTCGAGCGTCTGAATAGTCCTCTCTGACTGTCCTTACGTCTGAGGGTGGTATGCAGTACTATACTTGAGTTGAGTGCCCAAACTAGTCTACAGACTCTGCCAGAAATAGGAAGTAAAGCGACTATTTCGATCCGAGACGATGCTGATCGGAACTCCATGAATCCTGACAATCTGCCGCATGTACATCTCTGCAAGCCTCTAAGTAGACGTACCCACTTTAAATGGCAAAAAGTGGGCTGATTTGGTCAACCTGTCTATGATGACCTAAATTGCGTCTTTTTCTCCTAGTGTACGCGGCAATCCAGAAACAAAATCCATTACGATGTGCTCACATTTCCACTCTAGAATAGGCAATGGCTGCAACAACCCTCCTTGTCTCTGTCTCTCTGCCTTGACCTGCTGACAGACCAAACATCTGGCTACGAAGCGAGCTACCTGCCATTTCATTCCATACCACCAGATGTGCTCCCTCAGGTCCCTATACATCTTGTTGGCACCTGGATGTATAGAGTACTGAGATCGGTTGGCCTCCTGCATGACCTGCTCCCTGAGCTCTCCACTGGGCACACACATCCTGGAACCGTGCCTCAAAGTGCCTTCCTTTACAAGAGTAAACTCATCATCCACCATTCCTATTCGAAACTGCTCTCGGATATACCGCAGAGCTACATCCTCGAACTGTATCGACTTGATTCTCTCCATCAAGTCTGACTGAATTTGAAGGCCCCATATCTGTATCTGAACTCCTGGCACAATCACCTCAATCTCCAGGCTCTCTAAATCTGCTAGCATGTGACGATCCATAGTCAAACACATGGCTGTCGGATACCTACTCAAGGCATCGGCAACCACGTTGGCCTTTCCTGGGTGATACTGTAATGGGATGTCGAAGTCCTTCTTCAGCTCTAACCACCTGCGCTACCTCATGTTGAGCTCCGTCTGTGTAAACACATACTTCAAGCTCTTATGATCTGTGAAGATCTCCACCCTCTCTCCATATAAGTAGTATTTTCATAACTTTAAAGCCAATATCACTGCTGCCAACTCCAAGTCGTGGGTAGGATAGTTCTTCTCATGGGTACATAACTGCCTGGAAGCATAGGCAATCACCTTCCCATGCTGCTGCAAGACACAATCCAAACCCTTCTCTGAGACGTCACTGTAGATAGTGAACCCTTCTGATCCTGACGATAATGTCAGAATCGGAGCTGTCATCAGTCACTTCTTTAACTCATCAAAAATGACCTGACACTCCTCTGACAAAACAAACTCTGTATCCTTCCGGGTCAACCTAGTCAACGGCTCTGCAATTCGGAAGAAATCATGTATGAACCTCCTGTAATAGCATGCCAATCCCAAGAAGCTCCTGATCTCTGCTACTGAACTCGGTGCCGACCAAGCCTCAACTGTCGTGATCTTCTGGAGTCCACTGAGATCCCATCTCCAGTCACCACATGACCCAAGAAGTCAATTTTGTCCAAAAAAAACTCGCACTTCGAGAGCTTGCCATAAAGCTCCTCCCTCCTGAGTGTCTCCAGAACCACTCTCAAGTGCTCCTCATGCTCCTCCTCGGTCTTTGAGTACACTAGGATATCATCGATGAACGCTACCATGAACTTGTCTAAGTACTGATGGAACACCTTGTTCATCAAGTTTATGAATACTGCCGGGGCATTGGTCAGCCCAAACGACATAACCAAGAACTCAAACTGACTATACCGTGTCCTGAATACGGTCTTCGAGATATCCTCCTTCTTCACCTTTTCTTGATGATAACCTGACCTCAGATCAATCTTCGAGAAAACCCGAGCTCCGCTCAATTGATCAAAGAGATCATCAATCTGCGGCAGTGGGTATCTGTTCTTGATTGTGAGGTTATTGAGTGCCCTATAGTCGATACACACCCATACAGATCCATCCTTCTTGGGTACAAAGAGTAACGGGGCACCCCAAGGTGTAGAACTCGATCGGATGAAGCCCTTGTCCTGCAGCTCATCCACCTGCTTCTTCAATTCCACCAACTCGCTGTTGTTCACTCGATAGACATGCTGAGAAATCGGTTTCGTGCTGGAAACCAAGTCTATCGAGAACTCAACGTCTCTTTCCGGTGGAAATCCTAGCAAATCCTCTGGAAAGACGTCCATGAACTCCACAATCAAAGGATGTGGAACTGCCTGCTCTTCGACTGAAACTCTGCAAAAAAGACTGTTGTTCTGCTCCACCTGTCGTCGGGTGAACTCGAATTCTGGCTCTCCTGGCACTCCGAACAGAACTCTACCCCCATGACAATCTATGCTGGCATAATGCCTGCTCAACCAATCCATACCTAATACAATATCGTAGTTCGGTAGTGGCATTACGAACATACTTACCTCCAACTCCCGGCCTCGTAAAATAATACTCCGCCCTCTGCAAACATCACTCACGAGGATAATACCACCCCCGGCCATAATCTTGCAGGTCCTAGGCATTGATTCAGATACAAGGCATTATCTAACAGCAAATGATATAGACACAAAACTGCGGAAAGCCCCAGAATCAAATAAGACAAAAGCTGGAATGGAGTCGAGAAGAACAGAACCTGCGATCAGCTCCCCAATAGCCTCTGTATCCTCAGCCGCCATGGCGAAAGCTCGCCCTGCTAGCCTCCCCTGGCCTGCTGCTAATGCTGCACGAACTGCTGCTGCTGAGTCAGTAGGGTCCCTTCTGCGGTCCCACTGTAGCCTTGGCTCCTTCTCCATGTGCTGCCCTGCCTGTGAAGAGGGAACAGTCCCTCAGCTGATGCTCCGATGAACCGTTGGGAAGGCACTTCCCCAGCCTCTTTCTGCATTCGGTCCATCCATGCCCCAGTTTCCTGCAGAAGGTACAACTAGTAGACTGCTGTCTCGAGGCCTGCTACTGCTACCTCGGCTGCTGATGCTGAGCTGGCTGAAGTCTCGGCTGCTGGAACTGCTATGGCTGAAACTGTCTCGGCTGATGTTGCTTAGGAAAGAGAGGCCTCTTGGCCTGGCCTCCACTGTAGCTACTACCGAAAATGTCTCTTCCCCTCTTGAGCCTCAGCTCAAGGTTATCCTCCGCTGCTAGGGCGCCCACCATGATCTTCTCAAAAGTGGCGCTATGGGCACTCTTGGTATAGGACTTTACCTCCCTGACTAGTCCTTTCCTGACCTCCGGGCCTTCGTCGCCTCAAAAATCCCCTCAATAAATTTGTCTAGACGGTAGAACTCCTCGACGTACTCTTCGACAGTCTGACTGCCCTGCACTAAAGTCTCGAACTACGTCTCAAGGGCACCAAGCGTTACGTCGGGGAAAAACTTCTCCTTGAACAGTTTCTTGAAAGCTGCCCAAGTCTGCCCAACTGTACCAACCCTCGGGTCTGTCAGGTACCACGTGCGAGCCAAGTCCTGCATCATACTAGCCGCCGCCTCAATCTGCAGTCTCGCTGGAATCTCTGCTAGCCTGATGATCACCTCCAAGTTCTCGATCTACTCATCTGTGTACATGATGCCCTCTACACCCCTGAAGTCTCGCGGGTGCATCTTCTGGAAATCCTGTATGTCCTTCTCCTTCAGCTGATGCTGTTGCTGACCTGCCAGATGCTGAGCTGTAGCCCTCTCAACTATCGTCAGGGCCAGATTGATGCCCCAACTGAACTCTGCCGTCTGACGCTGCTGCTAAGCCTGTTGGGCCTCAATGAACTGTTGGAAAAAAGTGAACAGCTGGACTGCATCGACGGATCCTGAAGGTGGCTGCTGTTGCTGGAGCATCTCCAGAATGACTGGGCTCTGCCTGCGCACTGGTGGAGGGGCTCCTCCGAATGCAGCTGAAACACCCACCCCAGCTGGCATAACTTAGGCCGCAGTACCGGGGGCTGGCTGTACATGACGAGAGGTGGCAGACCTCTCATCAGTGTCCCCCTGTCCTGGGCGATGAGATCTAGTCTCGACCATCCTGGAGACAGATCAAACAAGAAAAATTTCTGAGAATGATTTGAAATAGCAAAGAAGGACAGTTTATATTCAAGGGAAGACAATAAGGATCAAATTTAGATAAAAGGAATCTGATTAAGAGTTTTTTCCTAATATGATTGAGTACCTTCAAAATATCCTAATCCTACTGCAGCCTGCAGTGATACTCTAGTTCGGATACCACTGCAGATCTAGAGACCTGCATGGGCCACCACTAAAAATGTGTCACGACCCGTACCCAGTATAAGGGCACGAGAAGTGGGTACGTCCAGCGTACGCTACAGTGTCGACGGTAGAACGCTGTCCTAGGTCACATATATCTAACAGTTATAAGGTACATTGCATAGTTATACTCTCCGAATAGAGAAATAATATAAAGTACAAATCTCTATCACAACTAAGGAAGATATACGATCAGATAGATAAGAATATCAACAGAATCTACAGATGAAATATGATAAAAGAGATAATCCAACGTATCTAAGATAAACTTCTAACAAGATCCATAAATCCACAATCTCTAGTACAAATATCCAGATGAGATACAACTGAAATAAAATAACTAAACTATGGGAGTGTCGTCAGTAGGTAATGGGTCCTGCTGGAAGTCCAAGTCACAGGTGTCCTCTAGTGATGTCCCATAGTAAGTGGTACAACATGCCTCATCCTCGTCCTCTGTAATATTTTTAACAGGTCCAGTCAGGACAGGAGCGAGCACAGTACATCCTACGCAGTTCGTATCATGACAGGAATATAAAGCATACAATAGAGTAAAATACATGAATCGCTGAAAGAAAGGACATAAAGTAAAGGGGAGACTGTAATGAAAATATCTACTATAAGTAAAAAGCTATAGTGAACTAGTGATTTAGAGTACAAGATAGACATGTGAACGGCTTGATAATAAATATGAGAGTTTTTTTATGGCTACACTACTTTGGAAATATTCACATGACTATTTTTACTCCCCCATCCCCAATCAATACACATGGATCCGTTCAAGTTATGTTATTGTACATGATTTCACATGGGGCCTATAAACGGGTGTATATGATTATAAACATGGGGGCTCTGTGAACATGAGAGTACATGAATCACGAGAGTGCACATGAATGGTGAAAGCACAGGAATACATGATGAAAGTGAAACGCACATGACATGATGTATCCGATGCTCCCGAGGGGGATAACATTGTATGAAAAGATCCATATAGTACTAATTCGTGTTTACATCATGACAGCATCAAGTAAAGTAATCTAGAGCAAGAATATAGTCATAGCAAGTATGAAACGGTCAGAGAATGTACTCGCCTGATATCCTAAGTATTCGAAGTGAAAATACTGTCTGAAGAGAGGTGTCTGACTCCTATTTAGAACATCACAAGTCACAATATGTCCAAAATGGTATAATAGAACACTACAATGCATTATACATGATGTTTGGGTCAATCTAGGCTAAAGTCAACCTTTGGTCAACTCTGGTCAACTACACTAGTCAAACTAGGTCAATTAGGTTAAGTCCTAACCCAGATAAGTCTCACTAAGCCTAACCATGTCTATCCTAGTATTCACATGCCATCACAATGCTATACAAGCTATCAACACACAATTACCTATATATACATATATATTCAATACACATATTGCATACACTAGTATAGGCAATCATTCATAGGCACACTTATATAGGGTTATATGCCTATATACATGTCTATATTGGCATGCACTTATATATGTATTCACCACATTTATATATACAAAATACATATAGGCAAACATACATATATATTACATATTATTTAGCAAGAATATAAACATTTATATATATACATATATATAGAGAGAGATAGTGAAAATAGTATATATGTGTGTACCATGTGTGTGTGTTTAACAGTGGTGTGTGTGTATATAAGTGGAATGTGTGTGTGTGCATATACAGTAGAGTGTGTGTATGTTCCAGTTCTCAGATTTTGTGAATGTGGGTAGGTAGAAGTTGAGTGTAGGTGAGTGTATGTAGCAGTAGGATGTTCTCATGTTTCCTCTGTGTGTGTGTGTGTGTGTGTCTCAATGTGTGTTTCCAGTTTCCAGTTTTAAGTGTGGCAAGTTAGAGTGTACATGTGTGTGTAGTAGATTAAGTGATGTGTGTGTGTATGAATATAACAGTAGTGTGTGTGAGTTCGTAGGTATTCTCAGATTTTGTGACAGGCTTGTGACATGGGTGTGTGTACATTAGGTTCAAATTTTCATCACAGTTCAATGTATGTGTGTGTGTGTGTGTTTGTGTTCAGATTTGCATCATGGGTTTTGAACATGTGTGTGTGCATACAATAAATCAGTGTATACAGATTTTAGTTTCCAGTTTACACCCATTTGCATTTCAAAAACCCATTAATCCAAGCTAACATGAATCCCAAACATGTAGACTAACTCAGACATATATATGTGATCTAATCATGATAAATTAATCATCTAAAAATTAGTTTAAACATCATTAAAACTCAGGAAATCAATACACTGAACATGGTATCAAAAAAATTAGGGGAAAACTAAATTTGAATTCGAATCTCAGTTAATATTCAATAAATTGGGTTGGTAAACATTGTGACATATGTGTATGCGTCACACAAGTGTCATGGTGTCCATAAACTGGACACAAACGTGTCCAAAACAAATCTGACACACGAGCTACACTAAACAGTACACGGTCTCGTGCACAGGTTCACCACGTTCATGGACACGACACACGACACATGTGTCCATGTGGTCACGTCCACGTGTAGCCCAACACTAGGGCTACACATTGAACACATCACGAGGTGTCCATGTGTCCCCGTGTCAGTGTACGAGTCGCATATTTGAACCCAAAATTTGTGTGACTATGTGCAGGTAAGATCAGTGCGATCGAGATTTCTTTCAATCCGCTCGATCGTTTAGCCTCAAACTTCGTGTGCAAGGTGGCAGTCAATGCCCCTTGGTGTCCAAGAAAAATCAGACGCAAACGTGTCGTGTCCAGTGCACACGACACGTCGAGCAGCAGGAAGCTGCTCGAGTGCACAGTGAGCTTGTTCGTAATATACAATTTGTATAGTAAAATAGGTTATATACAATTTTGTATTTATATGATTATATTTGTAATAACCCAATACTATATGTATATATACATATTTATCTATTTTTTATTTGAATTATAAATATGTATATTTAGGACTTCAATTAATTTATATCTTGCTATACAACTAAGGGTTTAAATACGTACATATTTTTACAATTTTATGAATACATTCTCATACGATTTTAAATATATTTATATATATATTAATTTAACATATTCTTTAATAGTTGTAAATATTTATGCCTATGGTATATGTATATATTCTATATATACGATCATAAATATGAATACATTTTTTTATGGAAATAAAACTGTATATTTTGTTATGTATATAAGTATATATACTAGTGTACATATATATATATATATATATATATATATATATATATATATATATATATATATATATATATACTAGTGTACATATATATATATATATATATATATATATATATATGTACATATATATATATATATATATATATATATATATATATATATATTTTTTTATATATATATATATATATATATATATATATATATATTTATATGTACACTAGTATATATATATATATATATATATATATATATATATATATATATATATATATATATATATATATATATATATATATATATATATATATATATATATATGTACACTAGTATATATACTTATATACATAAAAAATATATACTTATATATATATATATATATATATATATATATATATATATATATATATATATATATATATATATATATATATATATATATATATATATATATATATATATATTTTGTTATGTATATAAGTATATATACTAGTGTACATATATATATATATATATATATATATATATATATATATATATATATATATATATATATATGTATATATATATATATATACACACATTTATATATTAATAAAAATCCCTAAACCTAATATAATAGAAACCTTCCCCCCCACCAATGAAATAAGCAGCAGCAGCCGCAACATAGCCGGCTCCAGGGGAGGCAGGCTAGGCAGCCGCCTAGGGCCTCCTCCCCGCAAAGGGCCTCCCTTTTACTTTTTCTTTTTCTTTTTGAATTTTTATTTATTTTATACCTGTCCAAAAAAACTATGAGTCTGGAAAGCCATTGACTTCCTAAAGAAGAGTCAAATAAAATATCCAAAAGAAACATAAAATGTTGTATCTATTTCTAAGCCGCTTCTTGATCTTCTCTCTCACTTTTTTGCAAAAAATCTCACTTCTACGAAAAAATTAAACGGCTTCCCTCAACAAATGCGTCTATGCAGGTTTTATCTCCTTTCTAGTTTTTAATGTCTTTTTTGTCTTTTAAAACTTCTAATATTAGTTGTTTAAAGATTGGAAAGAAATGCATAAGTGGAGGAGATCGTAAAGTAAATATATCTTTTTTACTTGTAAATAAAACAACAAAAAGTATATATAGAGATAAGGGCTTTCTTTTTATACTTGTCTACGGCCTCCAAAATGCTGAAGCTGGCCCTGAGCTGCAGCTGCATGTGCCGCTCTGGCCTAGGCACAACCGCCGAACGGTGCCACGGCGTGCTACTACAGCACGTTGTGCCCCCGCTACGACCACCCTGGCCATCGGAGGCACATCCCGCACGTGTTCAGGAACGGCCACGCTGTGCGCACGCGCATACACGGACGCTGTAATAGCAGTGCTTCGCAGCGACCGCCGCCAACCACCGTCGGACAAATTTATAACTATGTGCGAACCTCCGACGAACACCCCCATAGACGCCACCTTCATCCCCGACGCACAGCACTGTTTGCCGTTGATTATAAAAGTGTAGAACAATTTTATAGGAGGACTGAACTTAGACTCACAATACAAACTCGCTCGTACAAAGAAAGCCTAGGAATAAAAACCTAGGTACAGCAATCTAAGTACGATTGTTTATTTTTGATTCTAGGGGGTGACGGTAGAGGCTCGGGAAAGCGATGGCAGCTCTGCCTTACTCCTTGGACTATCGGACGTAGCCTTGGCTCCGATGAAGAAATGCTCTCGGAATGTATGGGAAGACTCTTCTGTACGTGCCTTTGTTTCTCTGTGTGTCCAGCCGGGGTTCTCTCTTTTGCAAAGGAATGGCACCTTGCTATTTATAAAAGTGGGGTATGATCATTAGGGTTTACAATGATTGCCCATTGAAAAGTCGGCGGTTTGGGGATTAATTACCATTTTTCTTGACCCTGTCTTGTTGGCAATTAATTTGGGCCGTTAATCTTGATTGCAACAAATCTGGGCAGTTAATGTTGATTGTGCCAAATCCATATGGGCAATTAATGTTGATTGCCATGAATCTTCGTGATTTATTATGACAAGCTCCGATCTCCTTCTACGTGGTCAATATGCTTGATTGCAATAAATCTGATTTGATCCGGGTAATTATGGTGATTGTACTAAATCTGGTTGCTGGGATTTATTGATAAATCTTGATTGATTTGGTACCACGTGTCCAACCATCATTATGCTGCGAGCCGGGGGAAACTGATCTTCTACCACGTGCCCTAACCGCGAGCCACAGGGACAAGGTGTCTTGACAGATCCGCATAAGGATGGCTTCTCAGGATTTGAACTGCATGAAGGTGGCAGCCGCATAGGTGTGGCCTCCGAAATCTGAGCCGCAGGAGGGTGGTTTCCAACTGAACCACATAAGGCTGGCCACGTATTAAGGCTGCATGGGCGGGGCCTCTCCGCATTTGAGCCGTATGGAGATGGTCCCCATGATCCGAGCCGTATGAGAGTAGCGTCCGTATGGGGTTGGCTTCTCAGGATTTGAGCCGCATGAAGATGGCCCCCATGATCCGAGCCGCATGAGAGGAGCGGCCGTATGGGTGTGGCTTCTCAGGATTTGAGCCG
This sequence comes from Iris pallida, assembly GCA_029216955.1. Taxonomy (NCBI): domain Eukaryota; kingdom Viridiplantae; phylum Streptophyta; class Magnoliopsida; order Asparagales; family Iridaceae; genus Iris; species Iris pallida. The sequence goes on from JANAVB010035756.1 coordinate 171,593, forward strand.
CATGAAGATGGCCCCCAAGATCCGAACCGCATGAGAGTAGCAGCCACATGGGGGTGGCCTCCACCTGAACCGCATGCGACTGGCCACGTGTCAAAACCGTATGGAAGACTTTGGGTTTTGATGGATCGTGCCAGCAATAGAGATTTTCTTCGTTTCTCTAGGAGCACGCCATTATGTCAGAGTCATCATTGCAGCTTTATGTCAGAGCTGTCAGTTCACTTTTATGCCAGAGCTGCCTTATTGTGTCAGAGCATTAAATGAGGCCGCTGCTTAATGGCCAGCTGTGGAGGCGAGCTGCATGAGGCCACGTGGCTTTTACTCAAGCCGCATGGCTATATTGGCGACTTTCGAGCTGCATAAAACTCTTGAGCCGCATGAAGCTCTGAGAGTTTCTTTGAACCGAATGAGACTCCCTCTGTTTTGAGCCGCATGGATTTTTATGTTCTTTTCCATGCTTCTACATGACCCCCTTCAAAGTTTTCAATTTGTAAAATTGAAATACTTTGAATAAGAAGCATGGCTATGTCCACATAAGCTCTTCTGGCTGCATAGGATGTTCTGGCCGCATGGACTTCTAAGCCGCATGGCCTTCCTAGCCGTATGGATTGCTCTGGCCGTATGGACCGCTCTGGCCGAATGGACCGCTCTGGTCGTATGGACCACTCTGGCAGCACACTGTCTTTTCTGTCATGTAGGCGTCATTAATTTCCCTTGATTTATTTTTTGTTTTAGAGCCGTTTTTGGGGGAATCCTAAGAGTCGGTTAATTAAATATTTGGATTTTGTGCTTTGATGAATCTCCTTTATAAGAGGGGACGAAATCCTATGAGTCGGTTTTGCCTGCAGCACATGACCCGAAGCGTTCATCGGTCCACGTGCCCCCCCTTGTCCTCCTATAAATAAGAGTAATTTGGAGAAAGAAACTCTCTCTTTCCCGATTTAAGCTCTTCTTGCCCTAACTGTCGTCCTCTTCTTCTTATTCTTCGATCATTTGATGGCCCCCAAGACCTCCAAGGCTGCTGCGAAGGGTAAGGGTGTGGCTTCTACGTCGACTGCGGTGCCTGAAGTTCATCACGATGTTCATTCCGCCATTGCTGGTAAGGGTTTTGGCAGACATTGCACAACTCAGAACTTTCACCATCATGGCTATGTCGCATATTTTATGCACGGGCCTTCTTCGTTTTCATGAATCTGCATACTATGCTATGTATGCCGCATGTGCATCCCATGTCCGAGCCGTATGGGAGTATACCCCATGTCCGAGCCGCATGATAGCCGTCTTGCGGCCGCATGAGCACTTTGCAATTTGAACCGCATAAAGGCCTGTTGAACAGAACTGCATAAACCTCCCTTTGAACTGTGCCGCATAAGCTCATCTAGACCGTGCCGCAGAAGGCTTCGCTAATCAAAACCGAATAAACTTCATCAAAACAGTGCCACATGAAGCTGTACTGAGCCTAGCCGCATAAGCCCCTCTGAATTGGGCGGCATAATGCTACGCTAAGCAGAACAGCATAAGCTCACGCTAAACAGAGCTGCATAAGCTTACGCTGATTAGTGCCGCATAAGCTCATGTTCAAACAGAGCTGCATGAGCTCTTTTAAACAGAACCGCATAAGCATGAGCTAAACAGAGCCGCATAAATTCATGTGGACTAGGCCGTATAAGCCTAAAAATACTCGGTGGTTTTGTTCAGCCATCTTTTAACTTGTTTTTTTGTCCTCTTTCAATGAATCTGCCAGTTAATCCAGCGGGAGAGCCTCTGGTGGGTCGCACTCAGTCTGCGTGGGTGTACGATTCGACCACTTAGTCCAATATGTGATGAACCAGCTTCCCACAGACGAGCCTTTGGAGAGGATAAATGCTATCAAGAACCAGCCCTTCTTGTTTCTCTGCGCCATGATGAACTCGGGGAAATTGGAGGGGAAATACCTGAAGTCGGTGTTCCACTTTGGGGATGCTTTGTCTGTAAAGAACCCCCGAGTGCTGGACATATCCGAAAGTTGGGACTTTACTCTTGAGGGGGTGGAGATCCATATCCCTTCGATAGAGCGTCATTTTCCTTTGTCATGGTTCAATATGTTACCGCTGGACAGAAAAATGGTGGACTCCTTGACTCCAAGCAGGTCGGGGATGATTCTGGAAAACATCCATTACAACAGGAATTTGGGGTCAGCATATACGAAAAGGGAATCGGTCAGTCGGTACATGATAGGACTGGCTCCGGGTACCTTCATAAACGTATCGGGTCCCAATTTTACGGTCTCTCAAGCTGATACCTTCTTGAACCAGCTTACTCGGAAAGGGTCCTATCTCGTCGACCAGTTGGCGTTGCTGAACTGGATAAACCCTATCCCTGCGTGGGCCAACTTGACCACGTGGATTCTGCAAAAGTGTGAGACTCCCCTGCGTGAGATCGGCCTCTACTATGCCATTCGGGGCACCTGTCATGGTCTACCCATCAATAAGCCATTGCTCATGGCTCTCCTGGAGATGTACAACCGGCGGACGGGAACCTTCTTCATGTCGGGAGGGGAGCTGGGACTCGCTCTCCACGAGATGTATGTCATTTCCAAATTGCCCTGGAAGGAAGAAGTCTTTGAAGTGTACACCCTTACGAGCGAAAAGCTCGAGGATTTGGATCGGCAGTTCCCGGGCTTTGTTGTCGTGTATCGGGAATTGTTATGTCACCACAGTACTTGTCACCAGACGGCTATCAAGAAGGATGGTAGCTCGGAAGGGAGCATTCCTCACACCACTACCTGGGTCTCATATATTTTCACACTAGGTGCCTCAGGCCGAGTTTCTTCTTGAGATCCTCAAACCCAGGAGGAGGTACAAAACCTGGCGTCGACTGCCAAGAGATCGAGGTCTACGGGCGACACATTTGGGAGTAAAACTGACTCCTTTAGTTATTTTTATCATGGTACTCAGCGACTGTCGGAGAAGGCGCTTCTTGCAGGATTTCTGATGGTGTGGCTATGGAACGGCATAGTCTCAGGAGGGGCGGGTTCCATTGAGAGGATCAGTCGCCACTTTATCCTCCTAGCCGTAAAGCTGGTTTTTGGGGTCAGACTGGCCCTTCTTCCGGCCATGGTGCACAGCATACACCACGGCCTTCGTACCTTTTCGTCCAAGGTCATCGCCCGTGACACGGCGATGGATTTTGAGCACATAGAGTTGCCATACCATTATCTAGTAGGGTGGCTGTTAATACACTGTCGGTCTTTGATGAGACCTGGAGCAGAAGACGACGTTACGACTGATGATGCTTTCATTTTTCGATTCTACCATCAGTCCTGGTAGTGCAGCACCATGCCAGCCTGTCGGAGGGCGCTGGCGAGAGTGGACGGATACGACTTTTTTGTGTCTGTTCCTTGTTTTACCGCTGAAGAAGTGAGGGGCGTACACGTTGATGGTACCGGACCTCCTCACCTTTTGTCTGAGAAAATGCTCCTTTGGCTGCGTAATATCCGTCCAGCGCACCTAGTATATCGTAACCGCAACAACGTCTACCTGGAGACCTACATGCCCAGTAGGTTCTCCTGCCAATTCGGGTATAGCCAGCTGTTCTTTGACAGTCCCAGCGCTTGCCTAGGCTTTGAAGGTAGCGTCCTGGACGGTATCAGGGCATGCCATTATTATGACACGGTTCATACCCGAACCACCTTTTTGATTCCTGATGATGAGGCGCCGGGAGAGATTTTGTATATGTCGGCCTTATACCATGTTGCGACGAGCAAGCCTCCCATTAATTTTGACCCGAGTACCAGCTTCATTGTAGGTACTGGCTTAGCGGAGAAGCCCAAGGGGTCTAAGGCGAGGAAGAGGAGGGAGAATACCGTTCATGTGCCTGACTCGGAGTCCACTAATGCGGATGAAGAGAATAACGAGCATGATGCAGATAACTCTTTCCCTCCTGTGGAAGATGTTGGGGCGGATACGCAGCCTGTCGTGCCAGATGAGATGGTGCGGATCAGCCGCCTGTCGTGCCAAATGAGATGGTGGCGGATCAGCCGCCTGTTGCGCCTGGCCCTTCACGAAAGCGAGGCAAGCATGATTCTATTAGTGGCGTAACCTTCTCCGTAAAGCGGGTTGCGGTAAGACGCCACGGGTTGCTCATTAAGGAGAGTGGCGAATGTGATGACGTTGTTTCGGAGGTGAACTGAATTGCGACCATCTCCTTCTTTAGCTCTTTCTCTTCCTGAACTATGACCTAATTATTTTTTTTCTTCTCTGTAGGCGTCGGAAGAGTCGGACTCATAAGAACCGACCACCATTTTTGAAGTCAATCCAGCCGTGAATACTTTTATTAGTGACATGTGTGTCGAGATTATTTCTGTCGGAGCCCTCTCTGGCTGAAGGATCTCATATTGCTGAGGTCTCGACTTAGGGCGACAGGAGCTCCGCTAAACCCGACCCCGAGATTGCTGAATTTGAGCAGGGTGACACTGATCCAGTCGTATCTCCTTCTGGGGCGGCTGGGGCAGAAGATCCAGCTGAATTTGGCTTGGAGGTTGCTGGTGAGGGGACTATGGCGACTGTGAGCGAGCCTTAGCCTCCACAACCCGTCCCTGGTAAGATAAGCCAAATTTTGACTAGTGAGAGGGCCCATTTGCTCTATCATCACATCCTTCGGGTTATGCTGATTGATGGTTGCTCTGGACATATAGGTCATGTCTCTTCACTGCCAATGACGGATCTTGTCAGGGAAGGCTCTACCAGTGGGGATCTGGTGGGTGGGAGTGTGCCCCCTCTTTTTTTGACTTATATTGAGGGGCCTTCTGCTGGATCGAGTTCGGAAGATTAGATGGCGGCGCAGCCGGGGCAGGGAGCAATGGTCCATCCATCCTCCTCTGCTCATGTGGCTTCGGGGGTCGACCTCTCCGTCTTGCCGAGTCTCCAGGTTCTTCGGGCCGCTGAGGAGGAATTAGCTGCTATTCACGCGTCTTTTCGCTCAGAATTTATTTCCCTGATAGCAGGGGTGGCAAGTTCTGGCGCTTCTCCATCGACACTGCCTGATACACTTCCTCTGACACCGTTTTCTAAGAAAGTTCTAGATGAGGCATCACAGGATGTAGTCGACAGTTTCTACTGCCAATTGAAGAGAGGGGTCAAAGCTGCTGTGGAGCGGGGACCCCCTTTGCCTTGGCCCGACAATGCGCCCGAGGCCAGATCGACATTCTTAAAACCCTCCCTGGTGGGACAGGGATAGCTACACTTCTGGAGCCCAAATTGTTAGAGGCTGATCAGCTCGTGGCCCAGTTTCAAGTGTCGCAGCAAGCTGATCTGTCTGCAACAATACATGAGGAGCGGGGCTTCCTTACCACTGTCCTGGAGAAGGTAACGGCTACACGAGATAAGTCCAAGCCGGTAATAATGAAGGACCTCGGTGACCTATCTCTTCGATATGATCAGCTGAGACATAGAAGCGAGGATTGCCTAGCCCGGGAAGCAGCCGCCTCTCGCGGAGTACTTGATACAAGGGAGCAGATCCTCGAACTCCAGAGGAAGCTGGCCTTCTTGGAGTCTGAGCTTGAAGCTTCCCGTACGGATAAAGAGCTGATCGTTCAGGAGTCTTAAAAGGTCTCCCGAGCTTCTGCTAGCTTGGAGCATGCTTTGAAGAAGCTCGAGGATGGCTGGCGGGCTCATGCGCACCTAGAAGACGCGGAGCGGCTGGCTCAAGAGGCCGAGCGTCGGGCCAAGCAGGGGTTCGAGCGATCGACTGTCTTGCTGAGGGACCGTCTCATGGAATTGTGTATCGCCGAACAATAATCCATAAAAATCAAATTTAACAACAAAAGTAAAATAAATTAAATCAAGGGAAAAAGAGAGTTTTCAAATCGAAGTTAAATAAGATTCTCCAGGGTCGTCCCGGAAATCTCTCAAAGGTTCCTATCTGTGATTGAGTACCTTCAAAAATATATCCTATTCCTAGTGCAGGCTGTAGTGGTACTCTAGTTCGAATACCACTACACTTTAGTCTCGACCTGCATGGGCCACCACTAAAAATATGTCACGACCCGCACCCTAGAGTTAGGGCACGAGAACGTAACAACGCCCAGCCTACGCCGCAGTGTTGGCGGTAGAACGCTGTCCTAGGTCTCAATGCATCTAACAGTATAAGACTAAACAGTTTATACTCCCCGAATGGGGGTGACATAGCAGATACAAACTCAATCACATCTAAGGTAGAGCATGATAAGGATAGATAAAACATGAAATCCAAAAGAGATACAGGAGATAGAAGTCTAAGTGTCTAAGATACATGAACCCAAAAATACATCTCAAAACTCAATAAAGATACAATAATCCACAAAGTAAATACAACTCCAGACAAAATGAAATAACTACCTAAACAACCTCTACTGTGTCTCCTCTAGGCTAGCAGGCAATCCCCAAGCTATCTGTAAAATTTATCAACAGGTCCAGTCAGGACTGGAGCGAGCACAAAACATCTCACGCAGTTCATATCGAGTTAGGAAATATAAAGCATGCAATAGAGTAAAGTACATGAAACGCTGAAAGAAGAATGTATAAAAAATAGTAGAGATTTAATAACAGGAAATATCTAAATATGATAAGTAAGAACTGTAAGGAACATATAATTTAGAGTACAATCTGGTTATGTAAACGGGCTAGGAAAATGCAATGGTAACTCCATTGTACGTACGTAGGTGTACAATAGACATATACAATAGTTATACAATGTTGTACAATAGGATTTGAGTACATAACCAATTCTACTCCCCCTCCCCAATCAATACACAAGGATCTACTCCAGTTACGTTATCTTATACAATAGTGTACAATGTTATACAATGGATGTACAATGTTATACAATAGTGTACAATGGTCTATCCCTGGGGCTCATGTGATAATGAGAGTACAATATGCACAATGAGTATACAAGGATATTGGTATTCAATAAATACAATATGGAAGTGAAACGCACGTCACAATATGTATTTAGTGAATACAAGGAGATAACATCTCAAAAGAAGATCCATATAGTACAAATCCGTGATAACAGTCATGTCAGCATCAAGTACAGTAATCTAGAGCAAGAATGTAAATCCATACAAGTATGAAACGGTCAGAGAATGTACTCGCCTCGATAACCTGAATAGCTGATAGGTAAAGGGGGGTCCCACTGAAGCCACAGAGTCCTATTTAAAGCAACACAGGTTACAAGGTGTTCAAGTTGTAATAAATGAATCTCTATAATCAATCTACATTATTCTAGGTTCTTCTAAGTCAAAACAACTCTAGGTCGACTCCGGTCAATAATCTAGTCAAACTAGGTCAAGTGTTGACTTATAGTTGACTTTGGGTCAACTGGTCAACTCAGGTCAAACAGGGTCAATTCTAGTCTAATATAAAGTGTACTTCGTTATTTGTACGTCGAAACTTACGGCACGCAAATCGAGATAAGAAGATTATCGGTAAGGTTGATAATCTTATTATAGTGATCCACGTATCCAACTTGTCAATTTCAGCGATGTAAGATCACTGGAATTGACTGATCTCAGTTTCGTTGTACTAATCCCGAAATACGAACATTATGTGAATTAATTATTAATTAATTATAAAAAGGTTAAACTCAGAGAAATTATCAACAAACATTGTCGAACGATGAAATGAACATCGCCAACGTGTCCAGAATGGTCAAATTAGCTAGGATAGCCTACCCAACGGTCCAATTTGGACACAAGGGCAAAAAGGTAATTTTGGGTCAAAACGGTGTCCGTGTCGGAGCTGTTTTGCACCGAAAAATGTGCAAGAAAATAAGTCTATAAAATATAACAAATTATATGTCCACAAAACCAGAATGTCGATACGAACCCAACGGTATCTCCAGAATTGGATTCCGTTGACCCGATCTCAATTTGGTCCGTTGACCAGAACTTGGAATTCCGGTTTGCACGAAAATGCGTGCTGGAGCCAAATTCTCAAAACTCAGCATACTACCTGTCAACGAGTCCAGAATGATGATACGAACTCAACGGTATCTCCGGAATTGAATTCCGATGAGCCGATCTCAAAATGACCCGTTGACCCGGATATTGGTATCCGACTTGCACCGAAATGCGTGCCAGACCCAATGTCCACCAAAACCTAGCAAATTATATGTCAACGAGTCCAGAATGATGATACAAACTCAACTGTATCTCCGGAATTGGATTCCGATGAGCTGGCGTCAAAAAGTCCCGTTGACCCAGAATGTGGGACCCGCTTTGCACCGAAAAACGTGCCCGATCCTACATTCTCCAAATCTAACAAATTTTATATGAAAACATGCCAGAATGATGCCATAAGTCTAATGGTGGTGTCAGAAATGAAATCTGGAGTCCCGTGCTCAAGAATGGAATTTTACAAGTTGGAAATTACGGATTCGGACGGCCAACTTTGGCGTCGAATTCAACCAATCAAACAAGCTCACAATGAAACAAAAATGAAGGGGTAGCAAGAGGGTTATACCAGCTTCGCACAGGAACTGGTAGCACCCTAAACGGAGCTGCGATGGAGGAGATACAAGCTGACGAAGTTGGCCCCACGAAACTGTCCAAATTTAATACAATTTAAACGGTCAACTTGGTGGCCGGTTTTCATGTATCAAACGATAAAATTAACGGACGAAAATTGACAGGGACGAAGGTGGATATACCGAGATTGTGACGAAGCAAAGAAATCACCGATCCAATGGTCGGATCTCCGGAAAAACGTGTACGAAGTCGCTGCGACGGAGCGCCAAAATGAACGTGATTTCGCGCGCGTCACGACGGGACGTCGTTCAAAATGCACGAATCGCCTATATGTCGTACCGGGGAGCGAGGTGGCAGACCCAGGGGGGTCGCCGGAGTTCGCCCAAGGCTGGGGGAGGCTACGGCCACGTCGGCGCGTGGCCGACAACGTCATGGCAGCGCTCGCGCGCGTGCAAGGGCGCGCGGCTGTGCTCGCGCTCGCTGCCGAGGCTGCTGCACGCACCGACGATGGACGCCCGGCCAGGCGGCGGTGGGGGGCTGCACGCCTCAACGAGGGTCGGCGATGGCGCACCCCGACGAGGACGAAGGCTGCTAGTCGGTTTGCATGGGGTCGACGAGAGGGTGGTGGTGATGGTTTAAGTGGTAAAATGAAGGAAGGAGGAGGAATGAAGGAGGAGATGGAGGAGATGGGCTGTTGTAGGGGAGGTCGACGGCCAGGCCACGGCCAGGGGGTGGCTGGAGGTTGGGCCAGGTCGGGCATGGTGTTGGTGCTGATGGTTTTGTTGTTTTTGTTGAAAAAAAAGGATAGGAAGGAGAGAGAGAGAATAGGATAATAAAATAATGTTAAAGAGAGAGAGAGAGAGAAAGATGAGTTGTCCCACCTTGAAATTAGGGCCGGCCATGTTGGCCAAGGGGGTGTTGGCTGCTTATGAGAAGATTGAATGGAGGAGATTTTGTTAGGGGAAATCAATGGCCATGATGGAAAAAATAGGAAAAATAGGTAATTCCAAAAGGATTAAATCAAGGAAAATTTCCCATTAAATAATAAAAATAGATGAAATGAGTACTTGATATTTTTGGACAATAAATATGAGGGTGTCCCGATGGAGGGCAACATGGAGCTGGACTGGGCTCAGTGGAGCCGAATTGGGTCAAAACCGGACATTGTGCAAAAGATTGAATTAAAAAAAAGACGTTGATGATCATCAGAAAATAAGTAGCACATGGAGATTCCAATAAGCGGGACACAAGTGGCGGACGGATAGTAGGCTCAAAGTGGGCCATGTCCATAATTGGGGCGGACAGGTTTTGGTCGACAGGGGACCCACAAATCAAGTTGGAAGATGAATGTGACGCCGTAGAGTGGAATAAAATTGGGTCACGCATCGGAAAAATTGTGCGAATCAAATGGAGCACAAAATAACGTGTCTGAGTGGGACACGAAGGTCATGGGTGACGAGCGTCTCGAGTAGATCATCAATGAGGAGTTGGTTTCAAGAAACTGACTGGTCTTGCGCTCCCAATTTAAAAGTCATGGTAATGCGCTGAGAAGGATCAAGGAAAAGAGTGGGAAAATAAATAACAATCAAATGGTCTAAACCGACCCGAAGTTTAGCAAAGCAGAAAGAGCACAAGAGAACAAGTTTGGATGGGACACTATATACCGTCTTGAAGGTAATCGTGTCCACTCCAAAACTCGTAAAGAAGATTTCCAGAGTTGAACATCCCTGATACTCCAAATATCAATGGTACGGGAAAGTACACTTAAGGAAAAATAACAAAATAAATTATTTATCAAAACCAATCAATCAGGAAATAAAATAAAATAAAAAAAAATCAACCCGAAATTCAGGGTGCTAATAGGGCATGTACTAAGAAACTTAGTACAACATTTATGGTCAACAGAGAACATTTGTGGTCAACAGAGGACATTTGTGGGCCTATTATTCTTGGCGTACTCCGGTCTTGGGTACGGATAATAAGTCAAGAGAAAAACTAATATACTTACTCAGAGGTAATAAAGACATGGAAAATATGAGGGTTTCTTCGATGGAGCCTTCCCACTCAGAGGTAATTAGGACATAGCAGGAGTAGACTCCATGAAGGGTATATAGAACAACTCAGAGGTAATAAGGACGTGGAAGTTCTATATGAGGGGCGGTTTGTTTTTTATGGAAGGGAAACAACTCAGAGGTAACATCGACGTAGTTATTTCGGAGAATTTATGGATCTCTTACCCTTTTTGTGCACTGAAAGTACGGGTATTGGATCATAAGGATGGAGCTCTTTTAGGAAAAAAGTTCATAGGTATAATCATACATGACTTACTACCTAAAAGATGCGATATAGATTCATCTGTATTGACCAGAGTGTAAGTTCAGCGGTATCTGCAGGTACATAACTCGACAATCTGGAAGATTTGGGATCAGAATGTAAGTTCAGCGGTACTAGAGTTTACGTAACTCTTCATTCTGGGAAATTTGGAGTCAGAATGTAAGTTCAGCGGTACCAGAGGGTACATAACTTAACACCCTGGGAGATTTGGAGTCAGAATGTAAGTTCAGCGGTACTAGTGGGTACGTAACTCATCATCCTGGAGGATGTCATTTCAAACGTAATACTTCTTTAGGAACTTGCCGTTGATGGGCAACATGAGCAAGTCTCTATTTTGTTTTGCGAGATGTAAGCCCCATTGGAGAATATAGCCTCGATGATGAACGGGCCTTCCCACTTTGGCTGAAACTTGCCGGCAGTTTTATGAGTCATAACCATTGGCCTCTGAACTGCCAGAACGAGATCACCCACTTGAAATGTTCTGTTTTTAACCTTCTTTTTGAAGGTTTCGGAGATACGGGCTTGGTACAGCTCGATTCGTTGTTGAGCTAACAAGCGCTTCTCATCTAGGGCCTCCAACTCTTGTAGTCGGCGATGGTGATTATCATCTGTCGTCAATTGATAGATGAGGGCAACGCAGAGTAAGGGAATTTGAGTCTCCAGTGGAAGAACTGCCTCACTCCTATATACCAGAGAGAATGGTGTGTTCCCGGTGGCAGACCGTACTGTAGTACGGTACGCCCATAAGCATTTACCGAGCTTTTTATTCCAGTCGTGTTTGTTTGATAACACGAACTTCTTGAGAAGCTTGATGATTATTTTGTTTGAACACTTCAGCCAGGCCATTAGCCACCGGGTTGTGCGGTGTTGAAGCAATATTCTGGATTCAGTGTTTGTCACAAAATCAATAGAAGGCATAGCTTACGAACTGCGGACCATTGTCATGGATGATCCTTCGGGCATTCCAAAACGGTAGATAACGTGATGCTTGAGGAATCTGATCACGTTTGAAGTCTTCACTTCTGCTAGCGGAATAGCCTCCGACCATTTGGAGAAGTAATATGTGATTACGAGTATGAAGCGATGTCCTCGGGACGAAGGCAGAGTGATTGGACCAATGATGTCCATTCCCTATACTTCGAATAGCCAGGATGCTACCGTCGGATGTAAAAACTCGGATGGCTGGTGGATGAAATCTGTGTGGACTTGACAGGCTTTGCATTTTCGTGTATAGTCTATTGCATCTGCAACTATCATGGGCCAATAATAGCCCATTCGGCAAAGGTGATCTTATAATTTTGGGCCAGGCTGATGGGCCCCACAGATGCCGTCATGAGCTTTATGCACGGGTTCTTTGTCTTCTGTATTTGACAGACATCGAAGCAGTAATCTATCGTATGATTGCCGATATAGCATTTTCGTCTCTGTATCGTAGAAGAATCTGAGGGAACGTCTTCTGATAGAAGTGGCTTCCTTCAAATTCTCTGTCAGGATGTCATAGACTACAAAGTCAATGAATGGTTATCTCCAGTCTGGTGCTTCGTCAACTGTCAGCGCAGAGTAACTCACAACATATTGAACATTATTCCTGGAATAGACCAACTCACGGCCTATGATGTCAAGTAGATGATGAGCATGATTCGATACTGCTAGGAAGCGGCCAGGCCTGCTAGGGCATCGGTTTCAATGTTCTGGAGCCTGGAAACATGTTCTATGAAGAACCCTTCCAAGGACGAGATGATGTCAATCGCTATTTGGTGATAGGGGATCATGTCTTCATGACTACTTCGTATGAGCCCCGGATCTGGTTAACGATTAGCTGCGAATCACCGTATGCTTCAAGGTACTCTACCTCCAGCTCCTTTGTAAGTCGGAGGCCAATGACCAAAGCATTGGACTCAGCCACATTGTTTGAATAAGGCTCCGTGAGGGAATAAGACCAATTGATCACCAGCCCGGAGGAAGAAATCAGCACCACTCCGACGCCAGCGATGATGTTACCCTTGGGCCCAGTTCTGGAAGTGCCGTCAAAAAACATTCGCCAGATGGTATTATAGGAGACCGTATTTGAATTGGCGACCTCATCTGGAATTTCTTCGTCTATTCTGGTTGACTCCGATCCTGGATGAGCTGCTAAAAATTCTGCCAGAGCTTGACCTTTAACAGCCTTCTGCGGGACGAAGATCATGTGGTAGGGGGACAGTAATATCGCCCAAGTAGCGAGGCGAGAGCTGAGTGCATCTGGCTTAGTCATGAGGACCCTAAGGGGGTTGACTCTTGATACGACATGGATGGTTTGTCCCGCAGGTGTTGTCGATTATGATGTCTGTGATAGGGAGGGAGAACTCATCCTTAGGACATGCCTCATTCAGATTGCGAAAGTTGATGTAGATTCAAATTTTTCCATTCTTTTTTAGGACTGGTACTATGTTGGCGAGCCAGTCTGGATGTTGTTCCTCACGGATGAAGCCGCTGGCTATCAGTTTGTTGACCTCAGCTTCAATGGCATTCATGATGTCAGGGCGGAACCGTCGTTGCTGTTACTTGACCGGTTTTGCGTCCGAACGAATGTTGAGCTTGTGAAGTGCAACTTCGGGGTTCAGTCCTGGCATGTCTTCGTAGCTCCAGGCGAACACGTCGATGTATTCTCTGACGAGTTGCATTAGCGATTCTCGTTCTTCGTCTGTCAGATTCTTGCTGACGAAGATGGGATTTAGAGAAGACTCATCACCGAGATCGACTTGCAAACCTCATCTTCGGTAGAAGGCTCTCTTTGTTCAAACCGCTTCTCCCATGGCGCATCTAGCTGTTGTGCCCACGACTCTAACTCAAGAAGTTCAGGAATGTCTTCATCTTCTTTGTAGGCATCGGCAAATACCATATTGACGGACCAGACTTACCTGAGCATGACCCCAATGCTGACATCTGAATCGAAAGTGGATGACCCAGACGAATGAGAGTGTCATTCGCACTCCTCATCTAACCTCTCAGGGATCGTTGCAGGTGGAACATAACCTAGTCCACATCTGGTCTTGTTGTAGTAGTCCCGTGGTTTCCCAGCCGGGACCGACAATTGTAAGTGTAATCGTCGTCCAGTACCGTAGTTCAAGCCTGGCATAGTTTCCAGATCATACCCCTATTTTTGTATGAGGTACTTGGATCGGGAATAATACAGATAAAAGGCAGTCTGCCGATGTCGGGTTCGAGATCAACTTCTTCTATCCTGAAGGGTTGTGGATCATTCTTTCGGCTGAAGATGATTGAATGATCCTCTCCCTCGATTATGCGGTAAGCGTCTTCCACTGGAGTAAGTTGGTTTGAGGTGTAGACATTTGTCACCTGCGTGTATAGGTGGGTGACTATACCGTATTCCATAGCATACATTGTACAAAGCTTATTAAGCTCGAGGTAGTTCAAAGATAGCCCTTTATTAATGAAGTAAGGTATCTTTTCTGGTGGGATTACATCATCTGCAGATGGAACATCGGTGTGAGCAGCCACATACTTGGCCAGCTCTAGTTATTCTTCAACCACCCCCTGTGTCAATGAAAACTAGGAGGATGACTTGGGAAGCTTAATCATTAGGGGCTCCATGGGTGGAGCAGTACGTGGAGTCGTGGGTGTACAAGCCACCCCCAGTTTGGTGGTCGATGCTGGACGGGGAGTTGTTGGCTGGCTAGCAGTCCCCGGCTTAGCGCTCGGCTGCCGATTCATTCTGGAAAGACGAATCGTCATCGGCTTGACATAGGGATTGAGCTCCTCTATTTATTGCTGACTAGCTCTAGGCAGCCTGATTGTTAGTAGCTCTGTCGTGGGTCTTGGCACATGGCCAGTCCTTGGTAGTCGGATTATCATCTGCTCTTCCTGTGCAGAGAGGCTGATTGTGTCCTTACGCAGAGTGGCCGTAAAGGGTACAGTTCTGCCAGGTTTGCAGGCTTGGAGGTGGATTGTCAAAGGTTCTTCTAATCCAATTGTCGCCTCAGCTTGAGCTTGAGTATCTCCTTCGACAAGGTGCTTTTTCGACTTCTTGTACAAGCATGAATCTGAGAAGTAGGATTCGACCCCTTTAAAGGCATCGATGTAGGCAAATTCTATCCTCACGAGGCTATGCTTGTCGACGTACTTGAAGCACTGGTACAGTATGGAGGGCACGATCATGTAATCGTATATCCAAGGATGCCCCAGGAGAATGTTGTAGGAAGTGTCTGCATTTATGACATAACGGGTCACTTCTGACTGAAGGTTGCCGATTTGGCACTTCAAGCGAATCTTTCCGATCAGATAGCTTCTGCATGAATTGAAATCGCTGATGGCGGTGCTTGTCGGTGCCAACCGATGCATTGGAATATGTAGATGGTGTAGTAAGCTCTTCGGGATGATGCTTATGGAAGAACCGAGATCAATATGGATCTGATCCACCTTGACATCGCCAATGAACCCAGTATAATACAGAGGGCGGTCGTGCAGGTTAGACTTGATAAGCATATCCTGCAGAGTGAAGACGATGTTGGGCATTGCACCTGTGCAAACGCTGTCCTGGAGATCTGTAGGCGAGCTTTTCCAGTGAGATTGGACTGAGCCAGATATGCGTCGGTATTCTGGAGTGCCTCGCTTAGTGCGACACGAACATCTTTGAAGAGTCTCAGGAGTTCGTATAGCGACAATTTGGCCGGTGTGTTAGCCAATTGCGCCAAGATGTCGAAGTTGTAGGGCCTTTCCAGCCCATGAGGCGTCTCTCTTCGGAGCGGCTTGTCAAAGCGAGTCTCCTTCGACCTAGGCTTGTCAGTCGTCGAAGGCTGTGAGGGTCCTGGAGCATCAGCAGCCGTCGGCTGATGATCTTCAGCCAAGTTACCCGGTGTAGGTTGGGATTGTGCACACGACCAGGTGACGACAGCCGTAGCTTCCTCGACCTCTACAGAGATTGTGCGGCATGATTTGACTTTCCAACTCTTCTTCTTACTGGTGGAGGGAGGTGCGAACTAAGTTCGAGTCCGCATTGATCGCGGGTCCCACGTTTGTTTGGCCAAGTGCTCTTCCTTGCAGAGTTGGAAGGGCCGTTTTGATCTCGTCTATGGACTTGACCAATGTATGCAAAATGGCTTCCAGAGTGTCGATGCGTTGGCGATCACTGGGACCATCTTGTTTGATGTCCGTCATGAATACCGTCCTCACATGAGAAGAGATAGAAGAAATGGTGGAGGACGTGCCCTCTGAGTCATACCCCTGTACGGAGAAGTTGTCAGGGTATGTGGGAATGTTCTCCTCTGGTTCGGACTCAGAAGGAGTGATACCCCCATCTTCAGAGCTTGCCTCGTCTTGGGAGTTGTGGACGTCCTCGGGGACATCGGGATCTGCTGCATCTGTTGGGCGAACCGTTTCCCCTGGATTATCTTCTTGGAACACCGGATTGTCGTAAATGTTGGGAGAAGTTCTACCCCCGGCTCCAGTGCCTCCCAGAGATGTGGACAACGAATCTCCAAGTGTGGCAAATTTCGTCTTTGAGCGAGTACCCTGGAAAACTCCTCCCGTAACGGTCGTGGACAACCGCTTAGAAGAGAGTTTCTTAGTTGAGATTTTTGGGTTGGAGACGTTTGTTTTCTTTCCTCTCCAGCTGCCAGGAATCTTCAGAGTAGAATTGCAAGAGGCGACAAGAAGTGCCTCGTTTTCTGAGCTTGGGTGTTGCAGCCGTTGGAAGACGGACCGCCGTTCTTCTTATACTGCCGCCTTGTTGCAGCAGCAGTTGACAATGACTTGGGTGCATTGATGTCCCTGACAGGACTCTCTGTACACCAAATTTTCGTCTCTTTCCTTGCATTTTTGAAGAATCACGTTGCGCAAGTCACCCGTTTTATGGGCCCGGGAGTTCTAAGTACATGAGTGTGTTGGAATCCTGCATTCTCCATGACGTGGGGGTAGTACGATACTTGCCCCTGATCATTGTTGGGAGATTCTTGATAACTATCCCGTTCGTTGGCCGTCAGGGGCTGGACACGGATAGTTTTATACAACTTTCTATCAGGGGCCCGCGTAACAGTCAGCGGGGCACCCTGATAGTCAGAAGTTAGGACAGCTGTCTGAGCTCGACGAGCCTGCGCTGCCCGAGACTTCTTTCTTCTAGCACCTGAGAGTGCATAGTAGAGAGAATCCATAGAGACTGGTAAATAAGAGCATCTGGGGTCAGGATCGCCTGAGAGGCAGTCGAAGACTGACCGTGAGCCGTATGGAGCATATGGTATGCGGCTGGGTTTGGTGGCCATGCAGGATGTCTGCATACGACTTGTATGTGTGGCCGCATGACTCTTTTGTATGCGGCTAGGATCGGTGGCCGCATAAGCAGTCTGCATGCGGCTGGCAGTCGTGGCCGCATGAGCCTACTGCATGCGGTTGGCTGTCGTGGACGCATGAGCCTCTTTCTTACGTTCTGGCCACATGAGCCTTCTATATGCGGCTGGCTTCTATGGCCTCATGAATTTTCATGTGGCTGGCACCCTTATGTGACTTCTTCTTGGACGACACAGAGTTCCTCTTTGTCCCTGCAAGTCCAGCATCGTAGTATTTTCCTCTGCCGGACTTGGGGATAGCAGAGTCCTCTGTGGCCTGAAGTGGGGCCGCATGAGAGTATCCCCGCCATCTTGGGCAACAGAGAGTACTTCTTCGAGAGCTTGGAAAGGAGCGAATGATTTGGGCTTCCACTCCCTGCGGGCCTTTTTCGTGCGGGCTCGCCGCTGGACCGGGCCAGTGCCCCCGTCGGAGAGCATTTCTTCAAACGCCTGCTGGTCGAACCGGACGACCAGCATTTGTTGAGTGGAGCCAAGTTTGGCTGCGTCCGATTGCATCACCAACTCCTCAGCCGTGGAGAAGTTAGTCCCCAGCAGAGTCGTCATCGTGTTTACCGTTGATTGTAAAAGTGTAGAACAATTTTATAGGAGGACTGAACTTAGACCCACAATACAAACTAGCTTGTACAAAGAAAGCCTAAGAATGAAAACCTAGGTACAGCAATCTAAGTATGATTGTTTATTTTTGATTCTGGGAGTGACGGTAGAGGCTCGGGAAAGCGACGGCAGCTCTTTCTTACTCCTTGGACGATCGGACGTAGCCTTGGCGCCGATGAAGAAATGCTCTCAAAATGTGTGGGAAGACTCTTCTGTACGTCTATTTGTTTCTCTGTGTGTCCAGCCGGGGTTCTCTCTTTTGTAAGGGAATGGCACATTGCTATTTATAGGAGTGGGGTATGATCTTTAGGGTTTGCAATGATTATCCCTTAAAAAGTCGGCGGTTTGGGGGTTAATTACCATTTTTCTTGATTCTGTCTTGTTGGCAATTAATCTGGGCCGTTAATCTTGATTGCAACAAATCTGGGCAGTTAATGTTGATTACGCCAAATCTATATGGGCAATTAATATTGATTGCCATGAATCTTCATAATTTATTATGACAAGCTCGGATCTCCTGCCACGTGTTCAATCTGCTTAATTGTAATAAATCTGATTTGATCCGGGTAATTATGGTGATTGCATTAAATCTGGTTGCTGGAATTTATTGATAAATCTTGATTGATTTGGTGCCACGTGTCCAACTATCATTATGCTGCGAGCCGGAGGAAACTAATCTTCTGCCACGTATCCTAACCGCGAGCCACAGGGACAGGGTGTCTTGACAAAGCCGCATAAGGGTGGCTTCTCAGGATTTGAACCGCATGAAGGTGGCTGCCGCATAGGTGTGGCCTCCAAAATTTGAGCCGCATGAGGGTAGTTTCCAACTGAACCACATGAGGCTGGCTACGTGTCAAGGCTGCATGGGCGTGGCCACTCCGCATTTGAGCCATATGGAGATGGTCCCCATGATCCGAGCCGCATGAGAGTAGCGGCCGCATGGGGGTGGTTTCTCAGGATTTGAGCCGCATGAAGATGGACTCCATGATCCGAGCCGCATGGGGGTGGCCTCCACCTGAACCGTATGCTGTTGGCCACGTGTCAAAGCCATATGGAAGACTTTCGGTTTTGATGGATCGTGCCAGCTATAGAGATTTTCTTCGTTTCCTTAGGAGCACGCCATTATGTCAGAGTCATCATTGCAGCTTTATGCCAGAGCTGTCAGTTTACTTTTATGTCAGAGCTGCCTTATTGTGTCAGAGCATTAAATGAGGCCACTGCTTAATGGCCATCTGTAGAGGCAAGAAGCATGAGGCCACGTGGCTTTTACTTAAGCCGCATGGCTATGTTGACGACTTTCGAACCGCATAAAACTCTTGAGCCGCATGAAGCTTTGAGAGTTTCTTTGAACCGCATGAGACTCCCTCTGTTTTGAGCCGCATGGATTTTCCTGTTCTTTTCCATGCTTCTACAAGCACGGGCTATTCGTGCGTTTCGCACGAGATCCCGTCGTGACGTGCGTAATTCGTGATACGCGTAAACACAAAGTCAGAATTGAGTTTCGTTATGCTGCTGCTGCATGCTGCTGCTGCTGCTGCTGCTGCTGCTAATGCAGCTCTGTTGCTTCTCTCAAACCCCATATCTCCATGACAGCCCCTCATACACAAGTCCTCTCAAAACCTCACTCACACTTAGAAAACCAAGACTCTCTAACAGAATATATATAACATTGTACAAAACACTCACTTATATGTAGATACTTCACTATGATCCATACTCACATTCACACAAATTCCTAAACTATCACAAAAATATTTGCCACTCTCAACTCACATTCACTCTACTGACAATGACATAGAAAATGGTACACTAGGATCGATACTATATGACACATGTAACGACCATAGTTCGTATTACGTATTTTAGCATACGTGTACGTATATATTGCATGTCTCCTTACATGATTGCTTGGTTCGGTTCAGCTTGCTGGTTCGGCTTAGCTTGGTTCTTTATGTGGACCAACCCCCACCTACCCCCTCCCTTCCTTTAATAGCCGCCCAACACTCTCTCTCCTAATTACTTTTTCTCCATTACTTCTTCTTCCTCACCATTACTCTCTTCACCAACCAGAGAGAGGTTTAGGCAAGTGCAACTTGCTTTATGGAGGAACTCAATGTTATTGTTCCATTTTTTTCTCGCAAGATTCTAAAACACTTTAGTACTTAGCATTATTCAAATTTTATAGCTCATTCCATGTAGATCTAAGTTTCTGGTATTTTGATCTTCTTAGTTTTTATCTACTAAAATGGCGTGTTTTTGAAAACTAAGAGTTCCATGTAGTAGGCATTCTAATTTTATGCAAGTTTGGTTTTGGGATAGTCGGATTTCACCATGTCTTGGCCGAGATGGAGTTCCTCGAGTTCATGAGCTTTTACGCATGATTGTATTGACCATGGGGAGAAGACAAAGTTTTACGCACACGTTCTAACGTGTTAGCATAGTGATTAGCCTTTACGCCCACGTTTTACGTGTCAGCGTGTTATCTCAGCCTTTTACGTCCATGCATTCGCGTGCCAGCGTACTCCGTTTTACGCTGAGTTCCTACGAATTTTACGCTCGGGGCTCTCCTACTCGCATAAAATCATGCTCGCGTAAAACCCTGGCTCGAACAGACTCTCGCGAGCGTAAAGTTTTGCCCGAGTCTTTCACTCGCGTAGAGTATCCCTCGCGTAGAGTTTTGCTCGGAAGTTGCGTGTGTAGAATTCTACTCGCGTAAAATCTTACGCACGGCTAGCATAAACATCACCCATGTGCACCCTTGCATCGCGCTCGAATAGAGCCGCTTTACGCTTAAGGCCCGTGGCCTAGCGTAAAGGCTCACTCGCGTAGAGCCATGAGCCTATTTTGCAAACCCGGTTGACTTTATGTTCTTGCACTCTCCATGACTTGGCAATTCACGGATTGATTGATATGACCGGGCTAATAATGGCATGGTATGGCCAGTACTTGACATGACATGACATGACAGGATATGACAAGCAAGCATTGATTGCGACGGCTTGCATGACGTGACTATACTGAATGACCTGGACACCGTGGATGATTGTGTTTGTACAAATAAACCAGTACTGTCTTGCATCATGCCTAGGATGGGGATCCCTGAGTACCACGGTCAGGGGTACCTACTGAAATTAACTAAGGCTAATAACTATAATAACCCCATAGTCATGAAGAGATTTTCCAGCTACAGGCAATCCCGTTATCTGGGTGCCCCATTTATGGGATTTGTAGTCTACCGTCGAGTAGGGCACATTTCCAGCATACCGTCATGTGTTGCACTCACCAAGATACTTAAGGGTATATGCATTCTTGGACGATGTACCCACATGAATTCAATCCCCCAATTGTGTCTGGATAACCTGGATGGTCTGCAGGGCTTGTGGCTATTGGAATAATCTCATTGCATCTTGCTAGTAACTAGGCCTGTGATAACCTTAGTTAGTTAAAGTATCAAGCCATACTCATTGCTCGGTCGTGATTGGTTGGATGGAGTTTAGTCTAGCTTAGTCTTGTCCTGATCCTGCACAAGATTGTAACCTGACCTAATTTCTTGTGCTTTACTTATCGATAAATGATGAGAAACCAAGTTTCGTTCAGATGAAGAGTTACTATCCCGGTCCTTGTTTGGTTTAATGGTTGTACCTTGGCTATCTGAATAGTCCCATGGTTATCTTACTATATATCGTCCTGATTATTTATGCATGCCTAAACAATAATGATCAGGGGACCAGTTCTGTTCAGGCGAAGGGTCATAACCCCGATCCTTGTTTGGTTTAAGGGTTGTAACCTGGCTCCCGGAGAAGTTCTTTGTCCTCTCCTCGTTTATTATCCTACTGTACCCCGTGTCGTGCTCGTTATGTCGTACAAGATTGTGACATGATTACCTATGCTTGCCTTAACAATAAAGATCAGGGGCAAGGTTCTGTTCAGGCGAAGGGTTACAACCCCGGTCCTTGTTTGGTTTAAGGGTTGTAACCTGGCTCCCGGAGCAGTTCTTTATCCTCTCTTCGTTATTGTCTTATTTCACCCTATGTCAAGCTCATCATGTTTTACTTTACCAGCAGTATTTGAGACAGGTTTCTATTCAGGTGAAAGGTTGTAACCCCGGTCCTTGTTTGGTTTAAGGGTTGCGACCTGGCTACTTGAATGGTTTCCTCGTACTCAATTTATTATTATTTTCCCTATTAATTATCAGTATCTTTATAATTCTTTCCATTATTCATTCATGTTGTGCTAGTTTTAGTTCCTACGTGAAGCCCCCTTTGTGGCACTTGCTCTTTCTGGGGTCTGACCCAGGTGATTTTGTTTGGCCAGATATCGGAGCAGCTCCAGAGGATCCACCTACCTTCCAGCCAGATGGTGACTACCAGGCGTAACCCTAGCAAAGAGTGGGTTTATTTTTGGCTCTCCCACTTTATTGTAAAATTATTCTTTTGAGGCGTTTAGCCGACGAGCACGTGTTAGCTCGTATTGCACCTTTTATTTACTGTCTGCCTACAGGCTATAACATGATTGACAAATCCTAGGGTTGATCATGTATGACTAAAACTCTTGGTCTTAACATTTTGTACGACTAGCTTCATGATCATCCAAGTATGTAATGTATGGGACGCCTTGCTATTATATATTTGGTACTCTGACATCTTGTAATCTGTTGTTGCTTGCTTGAGATTGAGACAATAGGCTTGTTCATAACCATAGGAGACTGATGTCTTGTAGTTAAACCTTCATGTATCTAGACAGCCGTGACCATATAGCGAGGTGGGTTGCACTTCAATATACGTAGCTGGCTATGTACGCCCCCGTTCTCCAGTATTCTGGTTCTGGGGCGTTACAACACTCTCCTCACTCTCACAAACCTTCACTTAGTCACCTATCTCACTTGACACATTTACATACGAATTTACTGTCAAGTGACAGTTACTCACTTGAACACTCATTCATATAGGCTATGGCCTTTCTCGGCCATCATTCTAACTCTCACTAATACAATAATAGTTTTTCACTGTCACAGGGAATCTCCTAGGCGCTCACATATGAGTCACACACATAGACACACTCCTTTCCTCTTCACAAATACTCACCTATCTCACACTTTAATAAACTGTCATAGGGAAATAGTTAACTCAACTCCCTATGACACTCAAGGCACGACCTCCCTCACCTAGTCACACATAGGGACACATGAACACTCATCTATTAGGAACACATTGAAACTCAAACAAAGAGGACTGTCTTGACAGTCCTCCCCTCTCTAAACTGAACACCACATATATGCAAGCGCTTGACAAATAAACTAAAAATAGGACACACAAAATAATTCTTACATCCTAGGGGCTCATACATAGGCTAATTATTATGACACACAGACACACTTAGACACACACAATAGTCCCTAAACTCATGAAACTCAAAATAGTGCTCATGAGACTCAAAAAACAGTAAACACATAGGCTATAGGCAAATTTCATGTATACCTATATATGCCTAGATATAAATACTAGAAATTATATATCTAGTCCTATGAGCAAATCAAACCACTCTTAAGTACAAAAACTGAATAGTATAGCTAAAATGGTCTATTTGTCATTTTGACAAACACTTGGTGTGCTATCCTTGGATTTCTCCAAAGATGACACGAAAACTCCAAATAATTTCTACCAAAATAATGGTTAGAGCCTTGCTCTTCTCCCTATGGGTACCCCTAGTCCATATGTGTGTTCCTACTAGTGTCATGCATGAAAATAGAGCCCAAACTATGAGAAATGACAAGAGTTTTACCTTTTGGGAGATAGATTCCCAATAAAACTCTCTTGGAAGGCTCTAGTGTCAAGTATAACACAATCTCCTAAGCATTTGGACTCATTTTCTCTTGCTTCTTGGTCTCCAAGCTCCAAACCTTTTAGGATGAAGATTTGGTAAAGTTTGGAAGGGTTTTGATGGAGGGAGGTGTGGAAAATGGAGGGGGCTTGTAGAGAGCTCAAATTAGGGTTTCTTGGAGGATCTAATAAATGAAGAAGAATGGGGAAACCCTCTCCATATGGCTGCCATAAATGTGTCCTAAAATCCCACTTTGAAATGTCCAAAACACCTCTCAAGTTATCATGAACACTTAACTTAATGTAGGTTAGTTTTTAGTCTAAGTGTTGGAACTTGACTCAACATGACTTAAATGTGGCTATTTGTGTTCATACTAGAATATAGGTCCACGTAGTCATGTCTAGTCCAATTAGGTCCACAAGTCAAAGGTTCAATAAATAGACTAGTCTACTAATAAATGCAACCTTCACAAGCAATTAATTAAATAATCATATATACAATATAAATGGTATAAAATAAAAAAATAGCCCTATCTAGAAATATGGAGGTAAAAAATCTACCCTTCTAAAAAAATTCTCCTTGAAATTAAGATAAAACTAGCACAAGACTACAAGCAAGAACAAAGAGAACAATACCTCAAGGCTCGAAGAGATAAGGGTATCGCTTCCACATGTCGTCATCTCTCTCCCAGGTAGACTCACCTGGAGAGTGATGCCTCCATGCAATACGAACCGAGGGATAACCTAGTTTCGGAGCACATTCTTCCGACGATCCAGAATCTTCACAGGCTGCTCTTGATACACTACAACAAAAAACTCTTTTAATGATGGCTAAAAAGAGTCATTAATGACGAACCATGATGCATTTTTTTAAAAACAACCGTTATAAAAACGGATGTTATAAATATTTTTTAAAAGCGTTATAAAAAACCGTCATGAATAGTTTCTATAAAAATGTTATGAATAGTTAATATATAGTGCACAATTCAGGACATTTTGAAAACGTTATGAGTAGATAATTTGTATAAGCTCAATGGAGAACATTTATAACACTCAATATTACTAAACTCATCACATTTATAACGCTTAATACTGCACATTATATATTACTTTCCAAAAACTTCTCAATTCAATTTTAAAACAACCACTTTGAACTATATTCACAAGAAAACATCGAAATGTTATATCACCATCTTCATTACATTCTCTCAAAATAGGGTATCCAAATACATATATTTACAGCTACTACTTAAATGGATCCTCAAAACAAGTAATTACTTTGGCTCCAACTTGAGCACATCAAAAATATCAACATCACGTGTAGAAAATCCCTGAAAAAGATAAAAACATGTTTCAATATACTTTATAATATTGCTCATGTACCAAAACATAAACTGAGGAACTGGCATTACCTTTCTAAATCAATCCCTTCCTAGGGTTCACATGTTTCTATGTGCCCAGAGAAAAAAGAAAAATTAGCTACAAATAGAAACCAATTTGGATATGTCGTAGCAATAATTAAGAGCAAGAAAAATGAACCTTGATCCTATGTAAACGGGATCCCATTTCCACATGAAACACTTTAATTTTCCTTTCCTTCCCCAAACCAAACACATCCTTAAAGAACAGGAAAAACAAGAATAAAGATTCCCCGTCTAGGTTGCATGATACCCATAATATATAGAGGTGGTGGGGGCACGATTTTGAAGAGACAATTTGCAAAAGAAGAATTATGTAGCTTTGAGAAGGCTATCAATGTGGATATTCAGCCCTAGGTCTTCAAGTAAAAAGAAATAATGCCATTTCCATACCGTAATCTACCTTAACATTCTCCCTAGCAATAAGCAATTAGTGCTGCTTAAAACACAATTAGTTGTGCCTGAATGATAAGCTTCAACAAAGAATTCATGGTAAATGTAAATTACTCAAGTTTTCCATTTTATAGATATTCCATCCCAAGTAACTGCAAATCATCATGCACTAATGCACTGATAAACACTAAACTATCATGTAAGATATAAAAAGGCATCAGGTTCCCCACTTGTAATGTATATAAAATATCAATGATTCAAAATAACTGAGTTAACATGACATGTTCATGGTCGCCTCTCCTTATCCTTTCCTTTTCCCAACCTTCCACCGGTGAACCTTTCCTCTTGTTATGGTTATAAGAAAAGGAGCATTGGTCCATAAAATAATATTATATGAGTGTTCTTGTAAAGAAAAACATAATCGATCTTCAACACATGGGTTAGCAGTCTTAGAAATGGTGTTTTTTACTTGTATTTTATATCTTACAGTTAAAAAATAATAATACACTGAACATTCTTACATTTTTAGGAGGACCCTTGTCCCCACCAAGCAGTATCTCTGTACTGCATTACAGAACACACATAAAAAGAGTTCTAAGTTCAGATATTAAACAAACAAAAGTAAGTCTACACATACACACAAACAGCTTACTTGCAATACTCCTTGACCGACTTTATTGCAACTCCTCTCCTTCTAATTATTCGTCCCATTTTCCTGGGGGACATCTAACACAGATAGTATCTCCTTCTCAGGAGCATAACCTTCAACCGCTTGTTTATCTGATAAGACATAAGATTATTCTATGAGCCAATAGGAACACCCACACAACAGTCCTAAATAATTTAGGGAGCTTTGTTCCTTTTTCTTGACAACCAAAAAATACATGCTTTTATAAAAATGAGCAATAATTAAGAGCAAGATAATCCAGAAGTAAGCATATTTCTAAATTCTTACGTGGCTAAGCAAGAAAAATCCAATACAAGATAAAAACTCTTACATGGCTAAGCAAGGTGCACTTGGTGCACATTCAATTCAACTAGTATTAGAAAAATAAACAATCTTAGTGTCTATATCTAAATTCTTGCATAAGACATAAAAAAGAAAGAAAAAAAGGTACCACTTGCATTGTTTTTTCTACGAGCATGATAGACCAGTTTACGCTTTACACATCTTCATAGGCAAGATAAGTGCATGACTCCATATTATAGCGTAAATATCAGACAACATTGTCTTCTACAGATGGCAACAACTAGAAAAGGGAACTTCTTTCCTTAAAATTCAGAGCATAAAACAAAACAACACAAAAAAATAAAAATAAAGCATTCAAGTCTATTTGCTTGAACTGAGGACTTGAAGAATAACCCTGCTAAATTACTGATGGCTTCGACAAATATTAAAACATGGACAAGAAATGGGTGCATTCACTTTCATGGAAAGTTCGAGCTAGTATTGCTAATGTATAAGATGTCATTTGAGATGGTTTGGACATGTAAAACAAGAACCAATATACGCATAGGACTTTAGTTAAAGGTGTTGCTAGAACTAGGGATAAACCTACAAAACTTGGATAGATTAGTGAAAAGTATGGCATGTGCTAATGCAAGAAGTAAAACTTATATTTGTCAATTTTACAGATAAGTCACATACAGACCAAGCTACGTTAGGAACATACGGAAGATGGAAATCAGTAACATAGAGCTCACACATCTGGGTATCATATTCTTGCTTGTCCGCTAATTATGGAAATTATGTGCCACCTGACATAAAATAAGAACCAGCTAACAAGTCAACAACAACATGACAAGATCAATGTATTATAAGTTCTAAGCAATGGTGAAACTGTTGATGTCATATGCAATAATATACCGTTGGGGAATGTTACATTATATTTATTGAAGTTGCATGCCACAAACAACGATTAGAAAGAAAATGCAGTTATATTAATCAAATGATCCCATGCGATGCTTTATTGTGCAATAGAAATGACTAGATGTTTAGGATGCACGGATACTCCATTGGTGTCATATTGTATCATATTGTGTCCATAATGTATGTGTTTCGAAACAAAACTGACACATTGAAATACACCAGGACACACCTAGATTAATTGTCTAGCCTGCATTGTGTCATATCATATTTGAATCCTGAAATGTAGCTATATGTCTACAGAATCCTTCCACGGCATAAATAACACTAATAACCTCCTGGTGATATTCCCGCGTACTCTGGCATCCCCATCGCACGCTCCGCCCTCACTCTGGCCCACGTGCAAAGCAGGGTGCATGGCCGGAGCGAGCCAAATAACAGAGCCAAATAATAGGGTTGTAGAAAAATAACGACAATCAGACACTCCAAATATCGGTAGCATATTTTATTGTGCAAAACATATGACATGTGCATGTCAGTGTCATTATCGTCCTGGTGTCATGGCAGTGCCATATGGAGTTCTTACGAAAAAATAAAGACAAATCAAATCAAACTGACAGAAGAAGAAGATGGGAAAATTGACCGGAAGGAGTTCTTACGTCGAGATGCTTCTGGACGGCTCTCGGTCACTTCTTCGGCCTCCGTCGGGCCCTCCATCCAGTTAGCGCGTAGATATCCTCATCAATCTTCCTCACCGACAGCATGATCAAGAAACGCGGCCGCCGCGGCTCCTCCTTCCTCTCCACCGCCTCCGACCTCAGTCTCACCAACCTCGCGTGGCCTCCAGCCACCTTCGAGGGAGGACGCGCACGCGTCGGCGGTCGCGGAGGCGGCGAAAGGCTAGGATCCCTCGTCGGTGCCGCCCTCCTCTTCCTCAGATTCTACGGCGAAGCCGTCGGAGGCTCCGGTGCCATCCTCGCCGGTGATTTGCTGACCAGATTTATGTAGTGGACGGCTTTCTGGTAGTGACCAAAGAGCTTGTCGTGGAGCCTGTTGAGACTTTCGTCGTCGGCTTGTTCCTCCTCGGATCGACAGCAACGGACTTCGACAGAAGGTGGGTTTGGGACTTCGATGAGGGGGCTGGTTTGGGGCTAGGTTTAGGGTTCGTGGGAGGGGGTTATAGTTCGTGGGAAGGAGGGGGTTAGGGTTCGTGGGGGATATTAAAAGGAGGAGGAGGAGGTGGGGGAGAAAATTAGGGTTTAAATAGGGGGTAGGGTAAAAGAGAGGGAAATTTTAGGGTTTGGGGAGAGGAGGAAAGAGGGGCAGAAGGGGAGCGGGGAAAGAGAAGGGGATTTCTTCTGATCGGGGGGGATGGATAGAATATTACAGAAAGTTTATTACAAGGGGAGTTCTTCTGTTCGTCAAGGTATACTTGCTTGGTGGTAGCACAAAGAACCAACAATATACCGTCAACTGGTAATCCATAAAGTCCAATTCTCACAACTGTCTTCGAAAGCTGAAACAAACATTGCCAACATTCTCAGAATAGTCAAATTAGATAGGATTGCAAATTCTTAAGTCCAATTCTGGACACAGGGGCAAAACGGTAATTTTGGGCCAAAACGATGTCCGTCGTTGGACCCATTTTGCACCGAAAAGTGTGCAAGAGTCAATAGTCTCGAAAGTCGTTAAACTACATGTCTGTGGATTTATTTTGATGATACGAACCCAACCGAAGGTCCAAAGTTGGATTCCGACAGGCCGTGCACAAAATCGTCCGTTGAATCGGATCGTAGGACCCACAAAACGGCGATCCGATCAACTGTCTCAGAATTGTATCAAACTTGGCATATAGTACCAGAAAAATGATACGGTCCTGTTGGCGTAAGTTTCGTCTCGATCTGACGAACATGCACAAAGTAATTAAAAAATTTGTAAAGAGGCCGATATGGTGAATTTCGACTGATACGTATCAAATTCATCGCGCACACACAACCAGTTTTAATTCCGTCAAATCCCACACGTTCGCGAAGTTGATATGCATCTTTTGATTCTTCAGTTTGCGACCACGTCGCCCGGTTTGGCAGGACGCACGTCGTATCGGGAGTTTTTTTCCTCTAATTTTTTAATATTTTAAAAACTATTTTTCTTTGATTTTCTTAGTAATTTATTTTACTGTATAATAAACAAGAATAAAATGTAATAATAGGGTTTCAATACCGATTATGTTGTCTATGAGTCTATTCAAATAGATTCCTAGCTTTCTCCCTAGATTGACTAAGATCGGCCTTCCGAATAGGTGTCTGGACAGTCACATACTCTGTTCAAAAAATAGGTTTTTCTCCAACTTCGAGTCGATTTTCTGGACAACCTAGGGCGTCTAAATTCAAACTAAATAAAGGCGATTGGAATCCTATATGTTGTGAACATATCAGAGAAACGGAATCATAAAATTATCGGGTAAGTGTTGCACAAGGTCGAGACGAAGTCGGGTTCAGGGGCTGCTGCCACTGTCTCATTGTCGTGGTTGCGGCGTTTATTGTGCGACTTTGTGGCTGCCGTCGGCTGCTGCGGTGGTACGTGGTGGTCGAGGCGACCGCGTGTGTGTCTGGGGATGCCTCAGGGGTGGCTGGGTTTGTGGAGTTTAGAGTTTTGTTGCCCTCTCCCCCTCTCGATCATTATATTCGGTTTGGGGGGTTCGAATATACAGCAAGTCGGGTTGGGGCCTCGGCTTGCTGTATGAGGGTTTTATTTTGGGCTTAGCTGGGCTGTGGGGGTGGGCTGGGCTTGGCTTGGGATGGGCTGTGGGGGTGGTTTTTGTTATTCTTTTCTTATTTCTTTTTATTTCATATTCATTTCCATTCTCTCTATATATATACATGTATATATATATATATAGTGATATATACATATATGCCATAAATACAAGTATAACAGTAACATATTCTAAGTATATCAATATTTGTAATACGAAATCCTAAATTTTATATACTAGAATCTATACAAATAAAAACTAAATTATGTTGTTATATATATATATATATATATATATATATATATATATATATATATATATATATATATATATATATATAATCTAGCTAAAACCCAAAAGTCCAACATATGCACATATAATATGTTTATATATATATAACAACTATTCCTAGAATTGTCTCCAAAATCACCCAGGTAAAATACCAACACAATATATGTCTATCCTGACATCTTTGGTCATACTGCAATACGTCATGGGCTTGAGCTTGGTTTGGCTTGTGTTCGGGCTAGCCGGGTCTCCTAAAAGTCAATAACCTAATTAATAGATATTTAAATCATATGTAGGGGTTAGGTCGCAACTTGGCCTAGTTTTCCTAGTTAGGACACACTTATAGCTTGGCATTCCCCTACCATGACTAAACACTAGTCAAAGCATGCCACTGCACTATCCGTGCCATGATTCCTAGTCTTCTTGTACTTCAAAACTCAACCATGGATAAAGTCATCTATCGTAATATTTAACTAATTAATTATTTATAAAAAATTCTAAAAATCACCATTTAATTCAAATAAATAAATAAAAATATTTTCAAAAAAAAATCGAGAAGAGGGGTTACAAGTTCCTCACTAGATTAATATTCGATGGCCGACTATGATGTGGTCCTAGGAATGGATTGGTTGAAAGATCAATACGCAAGAATAACTGCCATATTGACAGGATTATTTTTGGTATTCCAGGCGAACCAGATTTTTTATTTTCTAGAGGCGAAGTAGAACCTTCTCCACCAGTCTTGCGGATGGCAATAGCAGTAGTAGTTCAGTTTCCTAGCGTAGTAGAAGAGTTTTCTGATGTATTTTTCGAAGAGCTTCCAAGCATGCCCCCAGAGAAAGAAATAGAGTTCACTATTGATTTGCTTCCAGGGACGGCACCAGTGTCATAGAGAGTCTACATAATGGCACCATCAGAGTTGGAGATCTGGTACAAGATAATTTAAGAACTCAGAAGCAAGGGATTCATTCGTGCTAGTGGATCGTCTTGAGGAGCCCCGATGCTTCTTGTGAAGA
Organism: Iris pallida; assembly: GCA_029216955.1. Classification (NCBI taxonomy): domain Eukaryota; kingdom Viridiplantae; phylum Streptophyta; class Magnoliopsida; order Asparagales; family Iridaceae; genus Iris; species Iris pallida. The sequence goes on from JANAVB010035756.1 coordinate 202,903, forward strand.
AGAAGGATGGTACGTCAAGATATGTGTTGATTATCGTACCTTGAACTCTGTAACAATCAAGAATAGATATCCCCTACCAAGGATAGATGATTTATTTAATCAACTCAGTGGAGCGATAGTATTCTTGAAGATTGACTTGCGGTCAGGATACCATCAGATCAGAGTCAGAGAGCAAGACATCCCAAAGACAGTATTCTGATCAAGATATGGACATTGGGAGTTCCTTGTTATGCCATTTCGAGCGACCAATGCGCCACCTGTATTCATGGACCTCATTAATCGTATCTTTATGTACTATTTGGACCAGTTCGTGATAGTGTTTATAGACGACATCTTAGTCTATAGCAAGAATGAGGCAGAGCATAAACAGCATCTCCGTGTAGTTCTTCAGATTCTTAGGGAGCACCAGTTGTATGCAAAGTTTAGTAAGTACGAATTTTGGCTTGATCGCATTTCGTACTTAGGTCACATCATCACAAGAGGTGGAGTGGAAGTTGGCTCCAGAAGATAGTGTCTATAGAGACATGGCCAGTACCCAGAACCGTCGCAGAAGTTTAGAGTTTCCTAGGATTGGACGGCAATTACCAGTGGTTTGTTTGTATCAGACTTTACTCGAATTTTAGCACCATTGACGTAGTTGACCCACAAAGATGTGCAGTTTGCTTGGACAGCAGAGTGTTAGAGTCCATTTGAGAAGTTGAAGCAAGGATTGATGACGGCCTCCATTCTCACGCTTCCTGATAGGACTGGAGAATTTTCAGTTTATTGTGATACTTTTGGCAGAGGATTGGAATGCGTCTTGATACAGCATGGTAAGGTAGTAGCTTATGCATCACGTCAGCTTCGTGATCATGAGAGGAATTACCCTATCCATGACTTGGAGTTAGCAGAGGTAGTTTTCGCACTTAAGTTGTGGAGGCATTATTTATATAGAAATTGGGTAGAGATTTTTACCGAACACAAGAGTCTTAAGTATATGTTTACCCAGAAAGATCTTAACATGGTTCAAAGAAAATTGCTAGAGCTACTTGTGGATTACGATATCAACCGGTAGTATAATCCTGGAAAGGCCAACGTCGTTGTATATGCATTGAACAGAAAAGCATGAGCTTATTTTTCTAACAGCACAGCCAGAGTTGTTAGCAGGTCTTCAGAAGATGGGTATTGAGGTAGTTCTTCCCACCAATGTAGCATTGATGGCCAATAAACAAGTTCAGTCCAGTATAGTTGAGAGGATTAAGATAGCTCAATCAACAGGTTCTAAGATTCAGTAGCTCAGAGCAGAGTGTGAAGCAGGACGAAGACCAGAGTTATGCATTCACGAAGACGATACAATTCAACATAGACGGAGTCTTTGTGTACCCAGTGGAGATATCAGGCAAGAGATCATGGCAGAAGCTCACAGTTCATAGTATTCGATTCATCCTGGTGGTATAAAGATGTATCGTGACATCCGTCAGTATTTCTGGTGGAATGCATGAAGAGGAAGATAGCCTGGTTTGTCTCTCGTTGTTTAGTTTGTCAGTAGGTTAAAGATGAACATTAGAGACCAGCTGGACTTCTTCAACCTTTACCGATCCCAGAGTAGAAGTGGGAGCATATTACTATGGATTTTGTAATTGGGTTACCTAAATTCCCAGCTGGAAGAGATGCTATATGGGTTATAGTTGACAGACTCACAAAGGTAGCTTATTTTCTTCCTTTTAGAATTGGTCAGTCGACGGATCAGCTTTCAGAGATGTACCTCAGGCAGATAGTCAGATTGTATGGGCTGCAGGTCAGTATCGTATTCGACATAGATTCAAGATTTACATCGTACTTTTGGCGGAGTCTTCAGAAGAGGTTGGGGAGTCGTCTTAAGTTCAGTGCAGCTTATCATCCGCAGACAGATGGTCAGTCAGAACGCACAATTCAAACTCTTGAAGATATACTATAATCATGTACGCTTGACTTCGGTGGTTCGTGGGAAGATCACATGCATCTCGTAGAGTTCTTCTATAATAACAGTTTCCAGGCCAGTATCCAGATGGCACCCTTTGAGGCCCTGTATGGCAGAAAGTATAGATCACCTTTAGCCTAGGATGATATAGGCGAGAGACAAATGCTTGGTCCAGAGATGATTACGCAGACTATTGATGTGGTCACACAAGTTGGAGATCATCTTCGAGTTGCACAAGATCGTCAGCGCCATTGGGCCGATTCTCATCGACGTCCTCTTGAGTTTTCTATCGGCGACCACGTTTTCCTTAGGATCTCGCCTACCCGTGGCATCATTCGTTTTGGCATACGGGGAAAGCTTAGTCCTAGGTATATTAGGTCGTTCGATGAGTAGGTGATGTGTCCTATTGTCTCGCTCTTCCGCCGTCATTATGTGAGGTACATGACGTATTCCATGTATCCCAATTGCGAAGGTATATCCCGGATTCGAGCCATATCCTTGATCATTCGAAATTGATTGTTGGTACCAACCTTTAGTATGAAAAAAGATCTGTATCCATATTGGACCAGGGAGAGAAGATACTCAAGAACAAGACTATTAGTCTAATCCGTGTTGCTTGGGGTCATCACTCTTTGGGTGAGTCAACGTGGGAACGTGAGGATGATATCCGATCGCGATTTCCACACCTGTTTGACTCATAAGGTATAATGTCTTCTTTGTGCCTTATGCTTTTAATTCCTTGCTTGCATAAATAATTGCTTGAGATTGCTCGTGATTAGTATAGCTTGCCCTGACATCTCTAGCATCTTGATTAAATTTCGAGGACGGAATTCCTTTAAGGTGGGTAAAGTTGTCACTCCTATTTTCTGTTATACGTATTTTTAGTATACGTGTACGGAATCTCGACCCGTATCTTGACTTGTCTAGCACGACTTGGTCTTGGTTTAGCATGGCTTGGTTTATTTTGGTTTGGTTTATATTTGGTTTAAGATGGAAAGGTGTTGATATAAATATCAACTTTCCTCTCTCTCTCCTCATTATTTCTTCGTTTACTCCTCTTCCTCCATTAACCCTCTCCATCAACCAAAGGCAAGTGCAACTTCCTTCATGGAGGAACCCCATTTTTTATTGTTCCATTATATTTCCTACAAGTTTCTAAGACTCTTTAGTACTTAGCATTTTTTTATTTTGGTGGATAATTTCTTATAGATCTAAGTTTACTCAAATCTTGGTTTTCTTGGGTTTTGATCTACCAAACTTTATTATTTTTAGGTTTTGATTATTCCATGTTGTAGAAAATTTGATTTTACTCAAAATAGACCTTTGAAAACCCGGATTTTGATTTGTTTTGAGTGATTTATGAACTTGGGAAGTTCATGGGTTCCATGAACTCATGTTCTCGGATTGGAGAAGATGAGCTCAACATGCACCCAAGCCACACTTCTTCCTGCTTGGGGCATATAGCTCTTATTATGCGTCCAAGGCCTTTCCTGCTTAGGCGCATAGGCTCTGGCATGAGTCTAAGGCCCAAAAGCTCCCATGCTTGGGTGCATATCCCTTTTTATGCACCTATTGAGTCTTGGAAGATAGTCTCCTAGCTTCTTTCCAAGTGCACCCTGTCTCTCTGCTTTGGGTGCATACATGTAGGTGCATGCTTTTGGGCCAATAATCTTAGATGCATACAGCCCTGGGCGCACCCTAGTACATGCTCTCCATGATACGCCTAGCCGTAGGCGCATAGCCCTAGGCGCATAGTTTTGGGCGCATGCCATTCCCTGTGTATATCACCCTAGGTGTATGCTCTCCTTGGACCGTGTTGACCTTAGGCGCATACTATCCATGACACCCCATTGACCCTTTAGCGCCATTTCTGGCCAGGGAAATTCTTGTTGCATTTATCCATGCGTGTCCCCATGGTCCATAGCGTAAGTTGTGACCCTTGAGCATGATGGGCATACACCCATGATAGCCTGGTATAATGTTATTATTTGTGCCACGTGCATGCTTTGAGCTTAAGCGCGATCCCATCATGGCATGTACACTCTCTGATAACTCTTTCAGTGGCCCGTCGTGGTGTACTCTTGACCAAGTGAATTCTTGGTATACAAGTACCCTTAACATGAACATGACATGACTTTAAATGATAACTCTTGATAGTGATCCGTCGTGGTGCACTCTTGACAAATAACTTGACATGATAATTCTTGATGGTGGTCCGTCGTGATGCACCCTTGACATGATAAGTAGTAACTTGACATGAATAATCTTGATAGTGGCCCGTCGAGGCGTACTCTTGACAAGTAGTCTTGATATAGTAACCTAACGTGATAATCTTGATATGTCGTTGCGACGGCTATCTTGACTTGCTAATTAACTCTTGTCTTGACACCGTGGGTGATTGTGCTTGTATAAGCTACATGTCTCATCTTGTACCATGTCTAGGATATAGATTCCTGGTTACCACGGTCAGGGATTCGTACTGAATCTGACTAGATTAACAACTAGATTGATCAAGTAGTTCATAATGAGATTTTTCAGTCACAGGCAATCCCGTTATCTGGGCGCCTCAAGTGGACTTGTAGCCTGCCGACGAGTAGGGCACATTTCCAGCACACTGTCATGTGTTGCACCCCTAAGTCACCTAAACAACTTTCTCAACTTGCGGAAGGATAACTGGATAGTCTGCAGGGCTTGTGACTGCTGGAACATCTCATTGCATCTTATAGTAACTAGACTTGTGATAACCCTAGTTAGTTAAAGTATCAAGCCGTATGCATTGCTTGGTCGTAAACTTATGAATGGAGCCTAGTCTAGTCTTGTCTAGATAGTGCTGTCTATGATTACTTCAGTACATTACTGTTTATGCTTTACTCTTGTCAATAAATGATTGGAGACTAAGCTCTGTTCAGGGGAAGGGTTACAACCCCGGTCCTTATTTGGTTTATGGGTTGTAACTTGGTTACCGGAATAGTCTTTCAGTTATTTTATCGTTTATCACCCTGTCTTCTCTAACTCATGCCTTTCGTTATCATTTATGTCTCATGTGCTAATATGCTAGTTTTAGTTCTTAAGTAAAGCCTCCCTTGTGGTACTTGCTCTTTTTGGGGTTTGACCCAACTGGTTTTGTATGGCCAGATTTTGGAGTAGCTCCCGAGGATCTTTCATCCTTCCAGCCAGATGGTGAACACTAGACGCAACCCTGGCAACGAGTGGGCTTTATTTTGCTCTTCCACACTATTATAAATTATTCTTTTGAGGCGTTTAGCCGCCAAGCAAGTGTTAGCTCGTGTTGGAAACTTATATTTTTATGTCTGCCTATGGGCTGTAACATGATTGACAAATCCTAGGGTTGATCATGTATGACTTAAACTCTTGCTAGTCTTCACATTTTGTATGACTAGCTTCATGATCATCTGAATATATAATGTATGGGACGTCTTACTTTGTATGTCTGATGATCTACCACCTTGTAACATGCATTTACTTGCTTGAGATTGAGACACTAGGATTTTCTTAACCATAAGAGACTGTTGGCTTGTAGTTAAACCCTCATGCATCTAGACTGCCGTGACCATATATCGAGGTGGGTTACACTTCAATGTACGTCACTGGCTGTGTCTGTCCTCCGCTCTCCAATATTCTGGTTCTGGGGCGTGACAGACCGTGACGTTGGTATTCGGAGCACGAGACCAGCTGTTACCCTCCAATAAATTCCATATACAAGACCTAGAGGAGTCCACCTTCATTTAGGCATATCATGTCCCACTCAAATATGTTCACTTGTACTCTATTTTCATAATATGAATTTCAGGTCAAAAAGACTATCCATAACCCTTATCATGATATCGATATACTTTCTAAGCTCAATTAGAGATCCAATCTCGACTCAAATATTTCGACCCAATATATGGTGGTGATCTACTCGAAGCCTACTACACACACGCTACTAGTGTGCCACTCAATTGAGTTTTCGTGTGCTACTTATACACAAGAGTCACGAAAGGCACATCTCCAAGACTTACAGAACCTACTTAACCAACCCGGCTAGCAGTTAGCCCAACCACTTGAGTTGGAACTTATTCTAGGCTACCTTCACCTAGTAGGAATGGTTCAGCTTGATTTAGGGATCTTGTCCAGCCAATATAGATTAAAATTCAAGACTTAAATTAATTAAAGATTGGTTCTAACGGGACTAATAAATCAATGTTTTAGAACGTATGTTTCTATCCATATCACTTGATACCCCTATCGCGACTTTGATATTTGCAACACAACACTAGCCATTTCCTTTCGATAAATTTTACCCTCATGAACTAGACGAGCCATTCTATACTCGTGACATACGTGTCCCACACAAACACACCTTCTTGTGCTCCATTTCAATTATACTGTAGGTATGACACATTTTCCCTTATAACAAACAAGAAGGCCTAATTTCGTCCCATTTGATCTTCACCATGCAATTTTGACCTATTCCCTCAAACTACTGGATACCCATGAGACTACCCCATCTTGTAGAATATGGTGTTAATTTGGATTCCTCCTGTAACTACCACATACATCTTTTCGGAAACCGAATTGTGATTTGATGCACTTACTTTCCTTCGTATCTAACCTCGTTAATAATTTGTCTTTGTTATAAGAAGTTTTATTTTAATTTCGAGGACAAATTTTTTATAAGTTTGGTAGGATGTAAACCTCTAAAAGTTTTGAGTATTTTTTTTGATACTGTTAGTCGCTTAAATAAATTGTTTTGAATTTTTTTTATAAATATAGCCCTAGTCATGCTTAAAATTTATTATACACAATGACTAGACAAAATGGCACGGCTAGTGCAGTCAAGCGCCTTGACTATCATATTAGCTTTAGGTGCTAATAGGCTCATTTTATACAACAATTTAATTGTTTAAATTTATTAAATCATATTATGGCTATTTTTCTATTTTTATATTTATTTATTTATTTTGGGATTTTGAAAATTTATATTTGTTTGTAAAAAATAATAATACTAGTACTAGCATGTACCCTACCCAAATTATTGTAACCTTATTATTTTGTTATTGTCATCATTGTTATTGTAATATTTGTGTTGTTGTTGTTATTACTAGAAATATCACTGATATTGGTTCGTTGGTTATTATTGTTAAATGATTTTTAATATATATAAGTATATATATGTATAGGGAGATATATATAAATTTCTATATACTCAATTTTATTTCTATCTACTTGAAAATATAATTAATATACATGTTAAATTATTTTTATTAAACTTTAGTAGAATAATTTTCTCACCATTCAAAATACTAGGGATTTAGAATATATATATATATATATATATATATATATATATATATATATATATATATATATATATATATATATATATATATATATATATATATATTGCTATATGGGCTATAAAATATATTAAGGTTTCATATCTACTTTTAGACATTACATTTTTATTTCTTGGAAAATCTTTATTTGAAATTATTAAGAGTTTAATATTTTTTTGTATTCATATATATATGTAAAGGCAAAATAAGAATAAAATAAAACAAAAAAACAAAAACAAAAACAAAAACAAAAACAAAAACAAAAACAAACACACACACACACACACACACACACACACACATATATATATATATATATATATATATATATATATATATATATATATATATATATATATATATATATATATATATATATATATATATATATTATAAACAAAAACAAAAACAAAAACAAACGTATATTTTTTATATATATTTTTCTATATATATTTTATATATATATATTTTATATATATATATATTTTATATATATATATATATATATATATATATATATATATATATATATATATATATATATATATATATATATAATATATAATATATTGCTACATGGGGCTATAAAATATATTAAGGTTTCATATCTACTTTTAGACATTACATTTTTGTTTCTTGGAAAATCTTTATTTGAAATTATTAAGAGTTTAATATTTTTTTTGTATTCATATATATATGTAAAGACAAAATAAGAATCAAATAAAATATAAAAAAACAAAAACAAAAACAAACGGATGAACAATGTTTCCACTGTTCATCATCCTTAAAAATAGAACCCGACCTGTGGGTTCTGTTTCTCTTCCCGAACTCGGATTCCTCACCTTTCCAATTTTGGTTCTAAATAAATTCACATCCAAATTTAGTAAAACCAAATCACACATGATATCAATCAAGTTCTCCTGTAGATTACACCAAATCCGATCTAAACTTCAATTTAAACTGATTGAAAAATTAGAATTTAAACTGGAGTATAAGAAAACTACTCGAAATCCTATTTTCGTTCTGCAACCAAAAACTCAAGGCTCATGATCGACTCTCTCGACTTCTAGGGAATCCCTACACCCCCGAGCATCACCTCAACCACCTGCCACCGCCACTAGCCTGCCGGAGTTGGCGCAGCACCATCGACGAACTCCCAGAACAGGGCATACCCTGTTTTCGACCCACAGACTGGTACCCCCTTGTCGATTCAATTTCTTCTTATACACTAGGTCGATTTTCGATTTGTAAATTTCTACAGAGAGACTATTTGATCCTCTCGAAACTTACTTAGATAGATCGACATATTTTGTCCTAATCAATTTATGAAAATTCTTGAAACATCAAGAAAAATCATGAGAAAATAGTGGAATAAAGCCGTTTTAGGACCCTAATTGGAAGTCGTTTCTACGACGATGGGCCAACAGACCTAAAAATCTATCGACTGGCATACCTAGACAACCTATACAAGACTACAACCCACTTTATAGTTTCTGAATTCATCAAATGTACAGTAAGTTAATTGATTTCAAAAAATTTAGAAAAATTTGGTTTTCGAAAACTAAAAACTAAAAATTTCTTCCGATACGGCGTGCGCCCGACAAATCAGATGACGTGGTCGCAAACCATATGCATCGAAAGGTGCGTATGGATGTTGCCGAGGTATGGGAACTGACGGAACCCGATTTCGTTGCGTGTGTGCGACGAAATCAGTACGTATCCGTCAGGATACCCCCGTATCGACATTTTGCAAACATGGCCATAACTTCATATACATTCATCAGTTCGATAAAAAAATTACGCCAACAGGACCGTATTGAAATTTTGGTCATGTGTTCCAAGTTTGGTCTGATTATGAGAAGGTAGACCGGAAAGCCTATTTGGCGACCCCCGACCCGATCCAACGGGCAAAATTGTGCACGGCCCGCCGAAATCTAACTTTGGACATATGGTTGGGTTCATCTCCTCAAACCAAACTCGTAAACATTTAGTTTGACGACTTTAGAGGCCGTAGGTGCTGGCACGCTTTTCGGTGCAAAGCGGGTCCAATGGCGAATATCGTTTTGACTTGAAATTATGATTTTGTCCATGTTTCCAGAATTGGACTTATGGGTAGTCTATCTTAGTTATTTTCCTTATTCTGGAAATGTTCGTGGTGTTTATTTCAGCATCCGAGGACGTTTGTGTGATTCGACTTTCTATGCTTCACTAATCTGCCGATTTGAGTTATTGGACGTCACCCTTTCTGCACACAACCTACATGCAAAATACCTTGTCATTAGCTATCTATTTACTTTAGCTCATATTTCATGCATTTATTTATTATTTCTTTTCTGTAAAATAAACTGTGCTACATTGTCATAATTAGATACATTATACTGTATAGTTCTATTTCCAGTTATTTAGTATTTTTAAAACACATTAAATTTAGATTTAAGGGACTACCTTAGTTTGTGTTGCATTCATTAGCCTTGACACAGTTGTACCACGAAGTTGCGAGTCTCATATAGAACTCGGACATACGTGACTGGCTGGCCACCTGTACGTATAAGCCGTACGAAAGGGCTAAACGCTAATAGTATTACATGATAGTTTGACTTAGCAGTTATAGAGGTTATGTGTTGTTAAGGAAACATATAGGCATCGGGTGGGGAGGACATATCCTTAGTGTATGGGCTACTATACATATTTTCCTTGTGACCGTACGCTCCGCCGGAGATGCGGGTTGACGACCCCTTTATTTATTGTAGTGAAGCCCCTGGTGCCCCAAGTGGGAATATGCCGATCCCATTATAGCCAGAAAGCTCATGCATTGGAGGTTTGTTCTTAAACTACATTAACTTAGAACAGTTAGGCTCCCTTATCCATTAGGTACGAGTACTCTTGGTTCGGGTACTTGTATCTGATCGTGGCTTGGAACAGTAACTTGTCGCGGACCAGTTTGCCACATCTTGTCCTTGTTTGGTTGTAGGTGTGGCTCACTACTCCGATGAGAAGGTATTGAACCTTGTTGTGGTCCGGATACCATATTGGATTCATGTCATAGAAAGATACTCCATCATGGATTAGGGTGCCATCTCCTGTCCTTGTTTGGTTGGGGGGATGGTACGCTAATTCAATGGTGTGTATTATACCATGTTATGATCCAATTGACTTATTCATTGAGCAGTTTATATTCAGTTTTATGGCATGATATTATTTTTCTTGTTACGTCCCTCTGAGGACCTGGTGATCTCTTTAGGTGTGTGTTCTTATCTTCCGCAGGTATTCTAGCCAAGGTCGTGATCTTCTCCATTTCTTCGAAGATGACGTATCTTGGATCTTTCTCGCTACTTTCGTCAAATTATTTCATATGTCATGTACTTCTTTTCTTTCAATTGGTTGGTAGTGGATGTGTCTCCGCCCAACATATTGTACAAAGATAATTCATGGTTATCATATGATATCTTTTATTCTTTCATTTTTGTGGATGAGATTAGTTAGCTATTGTTTAACTGCATTTACAGCTTACGTATATTTATTATACGGCTGACATGTCTACGTTCCTAGTCCTACGTATTTTGGGACTGGGGCATTACACATATGGCTCAGCTTCCCCACCATAATAAACATACTAGTCAAAGCACACGACTACACTATCCGTGCCAAAATTCTTGGTCATCTTACACTCCAAAACTTAACCATGACTAAGGCCTTCTATAATAATAATTACTTTAGAAAAACTTTATAAATTCCATAAATCCCTATTTAATTCAAATAAAAAATATCAAAATTTTGGAAAAAGGGGTTATAATTCTACCCACCTTAGAAATAAATTTGTCCTCGAATTTAAGGATTACTAGGATAAGCGGACTTGGTAGAGTGGTGAAAGGCTGTAGGAATTTATGATGAGGAAATATTAATCAAATAGATGAAAAGAGAAAGAAAAGACTTGAAACTCTAAAGGCCCTAAAATGCTATCAAATATTTAATTTTTAAACAAGTTTTAATAAACGAAATAATCATAAAACAAAGTATCGACGAAAAATTTCCTTCAACCACGATAATTAAAATAAGATAAATGAATAAATAAATAAATAATTAAAAATCGGAGAAGAGGGCATTTAGGGTTAAGGTTAGGGATTTGGAATTGATTTTGGGAATTAGGGTTAGGGATTTTGGGGTTTGTAGATTGTGGTGATTGGAAATTTACGGAGAATAAAAGGGGACTCCCCTTCTTTATATAGGGATTGGGGATTCCCTAATCCGGAAAGGAATAGGATTAGAATAAATCTAGATCAAATCTTTCTATAAATTAATTCGAATAAAATATCTTAAACATAATTAATTTAATCTATATATATTTAATAATAATAATAATTTAAGATAATTTTTAGTACCAACAAGTAATCTGTAAATTAGGTTTTCATAAATATAATCTCATCTTAATAATATATCTATAGATTATAGTAGTCAAGACGATAATAAAATAAAAATAAAAATAAACTCAAATACATATTGAATCCAATAAATTCTAGATTAATTAAAATCAATCCATAATGATACTAGATATTATTAATAATATTTAAGATATATTTAACTAGGTCTAAATTTAATACTTTGTAAATAAAATAGTATATTGAAATAATACTCATTGTTAAATAATATTTAAATCATATTTTTTGTAAATTCAAATCATAAAACAAATAATACTATTAAACCAAATAATCATAGAAGTACATTGTAATAAATAAACTAGTAAATTGTTTTTGCCATTCCAAATATATATATATATATATATATATATATATATATATATATATATATATTAAATATATATATATATATATATATATATATATATATATATATATATATATCAACACGAAAATATCTATATAATAATTAAAATAAATAAAGTTTTTTTAACTAGAGAAATATTTAAAACTAAAATAAATAAAAATTTCAAAAAAAGGGAATTGGGTTTTGCAAATCAACCCACCTTAGAAAAATTTCATCTTAAAAATTTCAAAGGATAGGACTAGGCACTAATAATCAAGAAAGTAATACGTTCCAAAATTTGATAAGCGTAACAACGAGTAGAATCGAATATGGAAGGATGCGCTTTGGGAATATTCAAAAGGTTTGAGTCGTGATTAAATTTTTATATAAGGATGATCAAAGAAGTCAGTTTAGCACATTGATTGTTTTAGGCACGATCAAAATTTGACCAAATTATATGGTCAAGGATCTAATCAAGGTCAAAATCTAAACATGCTTGAGGATAGAACCGAAATAGGGTTAACAAAAGATCATTATGCACGATTAACCATTAATTTGAAATTATGTAGGCATGATCAACGATCAAATTTTTGACAAAGTCTAAACATGGTTAAAGTCACTAAGATGTAGCAAAGATGCAGTAACGATCAAGTTAATCAAGCCAGTCATCCAAGCGTGATCAAAATTTGAAAAAAAATTGGCACGAGTACGAACACGATCAAAATAGTCATGATCACAGTGGAATAAAAATTTAGACATTGGCAATAATTGAGTTGAAGTATAGGCACGATTATGATTATGGTCAATTAGTTTAGTCACGATCATATTCGTTTAGGAACGATCAAAATTCAAATATGTTTGGCACGAGTAACCCGATTAGCTATTTAAGCAAAACTATTTAGGCATGATCTAGAAAATATATGAATTGACTCGAACGAAATATAATAAAAATAGTTTAATCATAATCAAAAAGTCGTTAAGGATGATTCAAATCGGAATTGTTTTAGCACGATCGATTATGTAGGCATGATCATAGAATCATAATCTAGGGACGATTACGCATCTAGTAGAATGAAATTAAAATCTAGTAATAGGTTTTAAATATGGAGGAACTAAATGACGACTCGACGAATGAAGGATAAGAAAATAAGATAAGAAGGGAAGAAACTACAAGCTTTATTTATAATACGATAATAAGAAATAGGATATTAAATCGGTTTGAAGTGAGAGTGCAAGATTTTGTGGATCATGAAAAATTAATAGTCATATGCCAATAAAGAGATATAGCCTCTATGGTATTTGAAAACCATATGTATATCAGAATTCATTTCACCGAGAATTCATAGCTCGCCAGTGTACATCTGGCTGCAGTAAACCCTTGGTTTCGAGACTATATTATACCGAATATTCTGTTAGCTCTACAAATATTAACATATAACTCAAAAGTCAAAATAGGACAACTAGGACATAGTTTTAATAACATTCGATAACTTATACTTACTCAAAATTACTTCAACTTAGGGATCATGTCACACCAGTGCGCTGCTGGTTGTAGTGAACCCGCAGTCTCCATAATTCAAATAAATGGTGACAGTGTGCTGCTGTCTTACCATCGTAAGTCAACGAATATTCTTCTAACTATATCCATAAAAGTATCAAAAGAACTTCTAGAAATTCAAACAATCGATCATGATAGAAAAATGTAAGTATCTGTCTTTCAAGTATCAATTCTTGAAAATAAAACAAGCGAATAGAAAAGATAATGATCGAAGCCAAAATAAGTATAACTCTTTTAATTCTCTATGGCACGGATATTCAACGGTTGAGGAGGAGCTTATATGCCTTAAAATCAAAGACTTGAGTCAGAAATTAAAATTTAATTCCTTATGGCCAAAGAGAATTAAATAAACAATACGAATTTCATGATGTGACGACGATGACTATAGGGGAGAAAATAAAATGGCATAATAATCAAGATTAGGAATAGAATCTTAGAAAGTCCTAATTTATCAAGCAATAGTCTACCAACCTTAGGTCCTACTTTCATACACAATAGTATATTCCACTATGAAAATTCCTTACGTCATCTGATAGGGTTTGAATTCAATAAATCCCTACCTAATTGGTATGGCCTATGTAGTAATCTTAACTACCCAACAGTCAATTGAATAAGGGACTCCTAATCCTAGTCATTCTCCTAAAATCAAATTAATCCTAGTTGTGAATAAGCACTTCCTAGTCGCAGGCTCGCAGTAGTATGACTAATATAGGTACTACCACGAGTTAGCAATCTTTTGCAAAAACTGACCTGTATGGGCCACCACAAAAACATGTCACGACCCGCATCCGCTTTTCAGGATACGAGTGCGTGTCCAAGCTAGCCTACGTCGCAGTGTCGACGGTAGAACGTTGTCTAGCCACAATGATCTAAATTACATAAATAACAACTTTATTGTTCATTCCCAAAACTACTAATTTACAATATTCACAAGCTTTATATTTTAAAAAAGTACAATGTTCTTATAAATATTGAAAATGACTACAACATATCTATCTAACTAATCTCTAGATTTTTGGCCTGCAAGTACACCCGTATCTCCCTGTGGCTAAGAATAATCGCAATTAACCTGAAAAATGATTTTCAGTCAGGAATGGAACAAGCACACATATGACCGGCTATTCAAAACATAATATAATTTGGAAAACATGGAAATAACATATGTAGAAATAGACTAGTAAGTAAAACTAGTATCATGGCATATCTAGAACGAAGCAGGTACTCTACAACAGGATATATCAACTAGAGGGAAATATGTAAATAGGGTGACATGCCAAGTGCTGAAGAAAACAAGGGAAATCAAGTAAATGACAACTATCTATGTGTTTTGAAATATCGTGTTTGACGTACGAACGACTAGGGGAGTAAATTCGGCACCCTGCGCGGGTCGTGTGCGGTTATTATTCTCCACGAAAGACATGGGGGATGGAAAAGGTAGCTCACACGTCTACTAAGATATTTCTCCTTCCGACTAGTACTCATAGACTCGAACAAGTCATGAACACGGTAAGCATGTGAATGATAATCAAGAAATGTAATAAGTAGAGATCCACCCCGTGTAATATGTGTGTCAACAAGCAGGAAATATATATATACATGTAATGGAAAAACTATTAGGAATTGAAAGCAATCAGTATATGTACTTGTCTGGGGTCCTATGTTGGTGATATCGACAATTACTAACCACTTAGTGAGCCACAAAAGTCAAACTCGTGCAACAGTCTCCGGATGCTGACAGATATCACCAACACGTTTGGTATAAAAAAAATGTCTAAAAATGCCTACCCAGAAGTCCAATTCTGTATAAAGGGGCGAAACCATAATTTTGGGTCAAAATGAGGTCTGCCTTGAACCTGCTTTGCCCCGAAAAGTGTGCCAGTACCTACGGTCTCTAAAGTCATCAAACTATATGTCTACGGGCCTGAGTTGATGATACAAACCCAACCAAATATCCAAAGTTGGTCTTCGGTGGGTTGTGCACAAATTTGCCCGTCGGATCGGGTCGCAGGTCCGCCAAATTAGTGTTTCGATCGACCATCTCAGAATCAGACCAAACTTGGCTCAAAGGACCAAAAAAATAATACGGTCTTGTTGGAACATGTTTTGTCTCGAGACAACGAACGTGCACGAAGTTACGGTCTAGTTTGCAAAGGGGTCGATACGGGGTATCTGGACGGAAATGTTTCGATTTCGTCGCACTCGCACAACGAAATTGAGTTCCGTCGAATTTCATACGTCGGCAACATCCATACGCATCTTTAGATGCTCATCCAAAATCTGGCCATATATATATATATATATATATATATATATATATATACATATATTTTTTTTTATTTTATATATATATATATATTTTATATATATGTATACATATATTTTATATATATATATATATATATATATATATATATAATATTTTTTTTTTAAATATATATATATATATATATATATATATATATATATATATATATATATATATATATATATATATATATATGTATGAATAAACATACAACAAAACAAAAATCTTAACAATATTTTTGTCTATATTTTTGTCTAGTATATATATATATATATAGTTATGCAATTTCTTAGAAAAATATATATTGTAGGGCATTAAGATAGCATACGATATACACACATGTAATATATCGATACAGACATCTTTGGACACACCATATGAATACACGGGCTTGGGCTTGGTTCGGGTCCAGACGGGCTAGTTTGGTACAACCGGATTTTCTGAAAGTTATAATATCAATAAATAACTACTTAAATTATTTATAGGGTCGAGTCACAACTTTGATTGGTTTTTCTAGTTAGAATAAGGCCTTCCCTACCATAGCTAACACACTAGTCAAAGCACACGACTACACTATTTTGTGCCAAAATTCTTTGTCATCTAACATGCCAAAATTCTTTGTCATCTAACATGCCAAAATTCTAAGGCCTTCTTTAATAATAATTACTTTAGAAATTTTTTTATAAATTCCATAAATCCCTATTTAAGTCAAATAAAGAAATATATCAAAATTTTAGGAAGAGATGTTACGAGGTGCTCCCCTCTGGTGCTGGACGAAGCGCTACTACTGGGTCGGAAGTCGCAGACCCCTCGACTGAATGGCAGGTTCCGCTGGAGCTCTAGTAGGAGGTGCTCTGGCTGGACCTCCCTAAGATGGACGAGTAGGACAATCCGTCATCTGATGGTCGGGCGATCAATAGAAGAGACAAACGTCTATCCTCTTCCAACAGACCTAGTACGTTTGCCCTGGCTTCCCTCAGAACGTACACTGGACAACCAGCCTCTGTACCTAGTAAGGATGAGTACGGGCTGGTGCATTGTGCTGCTGATGATGATGTTGCTGATGCAACTGCCTCTGCTGAATATGAGGATGCTTGGCCAGTCCTACACTGGAACCAGTACCCAACACATCGTTGCTCTTCTTGGGCCTGAGACCCAAGTCCTCTTCTTTTATCTGGGCATCGATCAGGATGTCCTCGAATATCGTTGTGCGATACCCAGATGTTCCAGATCTGACCTCGCGATTCAGGCCCCTCTTGAACTTTCGGGCCCGATCTCCTGGCTCTTGAACCATGCTCTTGGCGAACCGGCTCAGACGGGAGAACTTAGCTGCATAGTCGTCCACTGACATGTTCCATATACCAGTCCCACGAACTAGCCCTCCAGTATACTCAGAGCTACATCTGGAAATAACTTCTCCTTGAATAGCCGCCAGAAAGTATCCTATGTCAGACCCGTCACTGCTAGTCGAGGTTCTTTACGATACCACGTGAGAGTGATATCAAATAGCTGGCTAGCTACTGACTCCACCCGCAGGCTCTCCGGGATCTGTGCCAAACGCAAGATCCTTTTGATGTCCTCCAGCCAGTCATCGGCGTAGAGGATGCCCTCCGTCCCCTCGAACTCTCTAGGAGACATTTTCTTGAAGTCCATAACCGTAATAGCCTTCGCCAGCTATTGTTGCTGGATAGGAGCGCCCTGAGTCTAGACGGTAGCTACCTTATCCACAACAGCGAGAGCTAACTGATGAGCACTCTAGATGCTCTGGCACAGAACATCTTTCTGTCGCTGCTGGGCCTAAGCCTGAGCTCGTTGTGCTCCTGTCATCGGCTGGAAGAGAGCGAACATCTAAGTAGCATCGGTCGGTGTTTGCCTTGAAATATAAAAGACCAGAACAGTTTTATGGGAGGACTGGACTTTTATATCACGTTACAAACTCGCTTGTACAAAGAAAGCCTAGGGACGAAAACCTAGGTACAGCAATCTAAGTACAATTGTCTATTTTAATTCTGGGGGGTGATGGTAGAGGCTTGGGAAAGCGACGACAGCTCTGCCTTACTCCTTGGACGATCGGACGTAGCCTTGGCTCCTGTGACGAGATGCTTGGCGTTGACGAAGAAATGCACTTCTTGCTCTCCTCGTATTGCTCTTCTGGCTTCTTCCTCTCTGGATTGATCTTTATGTATTTTTTTCTATGATTATTGGGGGAGCGCCCTTTTGCAAGGGAATAGAACCTTACTATTTATAATAGTGAGGGGCATCATTAGGGTTTGCAATGATTGCCCATTCTCTAAGTGGAGGCGGCCTGGTAAGTGATCAATCTGGGCCATTCATCTTAAGTGTGAAGGATCTGGGCCCTTAATGAGGATTATGCCATATCACATCAGTAATTAACGTTGATTGCAATAAATCCCCATCATGATGATTTGTTGATGTCCACAATTCTAAATGAATCAATTTAATTCATTCTCTTGCCACGTGTCCCAAATTATTGGGATCTGACCCAAGATTTGATTATCTTTAGGATACGTGTCCTGTCATCATTGCTGAGCCGAAGAGGAGCGTTCATATTTGGGCTGCATGAAGGTCGTCATGACCGAGCCGTATGAATAGTCTCTATACTCGAACCGTATGAAGGTTGTCATGACCGAGCCGCATGAATACGTTCATGGCCGAGCCGTATAAGAGTATTCATAACCGAGCCGCATGGGTTTCTTCATGGCCGTGCTGCATGGGGGACCTTCATGATTAAACCGCATAGGTATCTCTGTACTGGCCGCGTGAACTCGTCTAGTCTGGCCGCATAAACTTGTCTCGAAGCTGCGAAGATTTTCTCCAGTTCCCTAGGAAGATAGTGCTCTTGTGTCAGTCATTATGACTACTTTACGTCAGGGCTGTCAGCTGTCAGCTGTCAGCCGTCAGAGCATTAATTGTGTTTGAATGACGCTGGGTACATCTGTTCTAAAAAGACACATGGCTTCCCTCTGCGGGCCGCATGGAGTCCCCTCGAGCTGCTTATGTGTTTGAGCCGCATGGGACTCTTGAGCCGCATACGGCTCCTTGGTCGCATGGATCATTTTTTCTCTTCTTTTCCATGCTTCTACAAGACACCCTTCAAAGTTTTCAATTTGCAAAATTGAAATACCTTGAATAAGAAGCATGGTTATACCAGAGCCGCATGGATGTATTCTGTCCTTGTAGCTCCCCTCCCCGAAAATTTTGAAAATATTTTATTATTATTTGTTTATTGGGATTGTTATTTAATATTATCGTTTTTATATTATTATCAAAAAAATATTTTATATATATATATATATATATATATATATATATATATATGCGAATGTGAACGTATGTATAAATAAATATTATATATGTAATTGTATGTATATATAGAATATATAAATATATTATATCTGTATGTGTTTATACAGGTATACAGATAAATAGATGTGTATGCGCGTGTAAATATATATAGATATAAGTGAATTGTGTATATGTAAATTCTAAATATATAAAATGTATGTGTGTATATATAAATATATATAGTATACGTATACATATACATATAGGAAATATATAGGGATATATATTTTGTGTAAAAATATATATAATATGAAGAAGATATAACATTTTCTTTATTGATGTATATATATATATATATATATATAGGAATATATATATAGAGGCGTACGTTTTGTGTAAATAATCATAAATATATATACATGTACGTAAGTATTTATGTGTATTCATGTATTTATATATAAATATATATTATATATTTATGTATAATTGTGAAAGCGAATTTATGTATATATATAAATATTATATATGTAATTGTATGGGTATATATATATGAATATATATATGTATGTTTGCATATATATATAAATGTATTATATAAATAGGTGTAAATTATATGTATATATAGATATATTATACATATATGTATGTTTGTAGGTATATACTATATATATATATATATATATATATATATATATATATATATATATATATATATATATATATATATATATATATATATAAATATATATATATATATATACACATGATAATTTACATGATAGGAATAAAGGAAAAACAAACAAATACAAAGGAAGCCCAGCCCGGGCATTCCCATCCCAGGCCAAACCGAGCAGGCCATACTAGGCCCACCTGAACTACCAGCATCGAGCAGCCCAGCCGCTCCCCAGCATATTAAACCAGAGAGCACCCGACAGTTCGATTCAATGATACATATATAATAGGTATAGAGGGAGAGGGAGTTTCTTTCGACAAAACCCTAACGCCACCCACCTGACAGCGTCGCCCCAGGCGTCGCGCACGCCTGCACGACGCCGGCGACTGGCCAGAGCACCGCCGTGCGCGACCGGCCGCACGCACAGCCGCGCATACGCGCACGACAGAACGCGAATAGCAGCAGTAGCTGCAGCAGGTGCCAACTTCGTGACGACCTCTCGTCGCGTACGAGAGATCATTCTGCGAACCGTTTTGTCAGGTACGCCGACAACCTAACCCCCGTCAACTCTTGACAATCCGTTTTATTTTAGAAGACCTAGGTTGCTCGATAGATCGAGTTGGAATCGATGAAAAACCTGCTTCGAAAATAGGACAACACCCAACCCCGATCATAACTTTGGAAGGCAGATTTCCATAAATCCGTAGAGAAACATAGAAATCTATTTGAATAAGGTTTTAGACTATATAACCAGGATTTTAACCCTTCTTTTACTTTCTGTTTTAAGCACATATCGACTCAGTTATTTGGTTTCGAAAATCATCAAAAACCCGTTTTCAGAAATATAGAAAATAGGAAAAGTTGTTCCACACGACGTGCGTCCCGCCATTCCGGGCAACGTGGTTATGAACCGAGCGAATCGAAAGCTGCGTAACGGCTTCGTGGTCGTGTGGGCTTTGACGGAATTCAAATTGGTCGCGTGTGCACGACGAATTCGACGCGTATCCGTCGGAATCGTCCTGTATCCGTCCAATACAAATTCAGTCATAACTTTGTGCACGCTCGTCAGATCGAGACGAAACTTATGCCAACAGGACCGTATCATTTTTCTGGTCCTATATGCCAAGTTTGCTCCGATTCTGAGACCGTTGATAAAATTACCGTTTTGCGGACCCCACGGTCCCACTCAACGGGCGATTTTGTGCACGGCCCGCCGGAATCCAACTTTGGACATACGGTTGGGTTCGTATCGGAAAACTAGATCTATAGACATATAGTTTGATGACTTTAGAGACCGTTGACTCTGGCACGCTTTTCGGTGCAAAGTGGGTCCAACGGCGGATATCGTTTTTGCCTGAAATTACCGTTTTGCCCCTGTGTCCAGAATTGGACTTAAGGACAGGCAATCCTAGCTAATTTGACTATTTTGAGAACATTGGTACTATTTATTTCAGCATCCGGAGACTTCTACATGTGTTGATTGATTGTGGCTCATTGAGTGGTATGGTATTTTTGTTTCTCCAGCTAAGGACCTCAGGTAAGTGCACTTTCTGATTGCTTTCCGATTCATAGTAGTCTTTTCATTTCATGTCTATACATATATCTTGCTGCTTGTTGACACGCTCGTCACACGGAGTAGTCGGGAGGGGAAATATCTTAGTAGACATGTGGACTACCCAGAAATATCCCCAAAACGTCTATTATTGCATGATAGCAGCTGCACACGACACGTACAGTGAGCCAGATTTACCCCCTAGCCGTTCACATGTCGAAAAGGATATTTTACACCACCTAGATAGATGTCTTTTATTAGCTTTTCCTTGTTTATTTCTCTATCGTGCTATGTCATCAGTTTTCTTACAGCTTTCATATTCCATATGCTATTTTCATGTCTTGTTAATTCTGTTATGTTTTACATTACCGTTGGTTTGTGTACTGGTTCCAATCCTGACTGGATAACCAACATTTTTCAGGTTTAGCCGCGATCACTGTTGACATTGGGAAGACTTGGGTATGCTGAGGCCGACCTAGAAATAGAAAGCTATTGTATCATTTTATTAATTGGAAAACTTTGTATTTTCTTTAAATATAAATGTTGTAACTGTTGTAATAAATTAGAATTGTGAATGAGCAGCAAATATTATATTTTGCAATTTTGAGCATTTATTTTTGTGGGCTTGACATCGTTCTACCGCCGACTCTGCGGCGTAGGCTGGCTTGGACACGTCTCGTATCCGAAAAGCGGGTACGGGTCATGACAAGTTTTTGTGGTGGCCCATGCAGGTCAAATTTTGCAAAATATTGCAAAATCGTGATGGTATGTTAGACGTACTATTGCGAGCCTGTGCTCAGGAAATGCTCATTCACACTTAGGATTAAAACCATTTAGGAGAATACCTAGGACTAAGGGTCCCTTATTAAATTGACCGATAGGTAGTTAAGGTTATTAGATAGGCCATGCAATTTAAATAACTTGTTAGATCCCTATAGGTATACTGTTACTTTTGATATGACCATGTGATTCAATATGGATCCACTATTCACTTGGTATGTTAGGCTTGCCTGGAATTATGGCGTTAATTTTGATAAACTGTTTAATTTTCTGTTGCTTTCCTAGATATAAATCTTATATCATAATTTAGAATTGCCTGTTTTAAATTCTATTTTGCTGTAAGGAATTGGTTTATAATTCCTGATTATGGTATTCCTGTATGAACCCCGAGTTAGATTCGATTTAAAGTTTCCCTCGACAATTTGAAATGCTTATGAAATAGATACTAGAGTGTTTGTGCCTCCTTTCCAAAAATCTCGCCTATTTATATTTTGACTATCTTGACCAACGCTACAATTACAGCCTAGTTTTTGCAAGCTTACTCTTTTATCGAGCTTGATTCAAGACATATGTTTATTAGTGACGCCCGCTAACATATTGTCTAATCAGAATCATTGTATTACGTCTGATTAACCATGATACATTTGGTTCGCTTTCTTCCAATTACCCTACGTGGATTAAGATGTAGATGTCCCTAGGATCTCATCCGCGACTGCTTTGATAATTCCTCTTGAAATTAAATGTTCGCCCTTGAATCATGTAATTGTGTTCAGTGAAATCTCTCTTGAACTCTTTATTGTTTTCGTCTTCACTGATTGGAAAGACGAAAGCTCGCAATTGATAGATAGATATAGAGTATTTCCATGGCTATGATAGTTGTAAACGCAAGTGTAGCTACCATCGGCCAGCCCTGTGACAGGAACCTTACCACCATATCCTAGCCTCTATGGTGGGTAGACTGTACGATTCCTAAAATTTTGGTATACACGAGGATTACCGATTGATTGGAATAATTTTCCACTAGGATGATAATTAGAGCCCCATGGACTCCCACTTTCCATTTAGATCATTTTATGTTCTCGGCCGTGTCATTTCGGAGCACGAGACTAGTTGTTACCTTCCAACAAACTTCATATGCAAGATCTAGATGAGTCCACCTTCATCTAGGTATATCATGTCCCACTCAAGCCCGTCCCGTTGTACTCTATTTTATGGTATGACTCTTAGGTAAAAAGGGACTAGTTATATCCCTTAACATAATACCGGTATATTTCCCGACTTTCACTAGAGCCTTAACCTTGATTCAATTCCTTCGACCCAATGTGTGGTGGTGATCTACTCGAAGCCCACTACGCCCGTACCACTAGTGTGCCACTCGATAGAAGCCTCTTGTGCTACTTAAACACAAGAGTCACCGAATGAGCATTTTGAACTTCATGAACCTAGCTAACCAACCTGACGGGCAACTAGCTCAACCCTCGGGTAGAAACATATTCTAGGATACCCTAATCTAGTAGGAAGAGTTTTATCATTGGAATCTTGTCCAGCCAATGTAGATTGAAATCCAAGGTTCATCCAACCAACTAGTGATGACCAGATAGGGAACCCATTAAGACCCAGTAATATCACAATCTTGATTTCTCAAATTTTGTTCCGTTATGGTAACTTGTTTAAATTAGAATTTCGAGAACGAGATTTTTATATTGCATGGATTACAAGCCCCTCTAGGAAGCGAAGGGTCCTTCGATTTAGCAAGTAACTGGACTAGAGTAGTCCAATCTAGCAAACAAGTCGACGGTTTATAAACACTCTTTTTAGCTGTATCATTGGATACTCTCCCCTGCTCTTGAAACTTCACAGTTGCTCCCGATTATCCTGCCTTATCTTCCTGTCCTTCCTAATTCGGAGCGATGAATAGTCATGCTTATTAGAGTTTATCAAAAATTTTGCTACCTGTGTAAATTGTGCTTGTTGATTTTAGAGTTGCGTGATAGATACGAGAGAATTATAGAGGCCATAAGCAAGTAGATATCTATTGGTAGAAACTTTAGCAAGTAGTTGAATGATTACAAAGCTGTAGGGACATACCTCAGAGGGAGTAGTGCGACCAAAGGTGGGTAGAAGTCCTCAAGTGTTCGGAGTTACGAAATGACTAGAGAAAGTCATAAAAATATTTGGAAAAATTAAATTTGATGGGATTAAGGTTAAAGCAGACCCTCTTTTTGAATTTTTAGGAATACCTATGAATTAGAATTTCGAGGAAGAAATTATTTTAAGCTGGGTAGATTTGTAGCTCCCCTTCCCGAAAATTTTGAAAATATTTTATTATTATTATTTTATTGGGATTGTTATTTAATATTATTATTTTTATATTATTATCAAAAAAAATATTATATATATATATATATGCGAATGTGAACGTATGTATAAATAAATATTATATATGTAATTGTATGTATATATAGAATATATAAATATATTATATCTGTATGTGTTTATACAGGTATACAGATAAATAGATGTGTATGCGCGTGTAAATATATATAAATATAAGTGAATTGTGTATATGTAAATTCTAAATATATAAAATGTATGTGTGTATATATAAATATATATAGTATACGTATACATATACATATAGGAAAAATAGAGGGATATATATTTTGTGTAAAAATATATATAATATGAAGAAGATATAACATTTTCTTTATTGATGTATATTTTCTTTATTGATGTATATATATATATATAGGAATATATATATATAGAGGCGTACGTTTTGTGTAAATATTCATAAATATATATACATGTACGTAAGTATTTATGTCTATTCATGTATTTATATATAAATATATATTATATATTTATGTATAATTGTGAATGCGAATTTATGTATATATATAAATATTATATATATAATTGTATGGGTATATATATATGAATATATATATATGTGTGTGTTTGCATATATATATAAATGTATTATATAAATGGGTGTAAATTATATGTATATATAGATATATTATACATATATGTATGTTTGTAGGTATATACTACATATATATATATATATATATATATATATATATATATATATATATATATATATATACATGATAATTTACATAATAGGAATAAAGGAAAAACAAACAAATGCAAAGGAAGCCCAGCCCGGGCATTCCCATCCCAGGCCAAACCGAGCAGGCCATACTAGGCCCACCTGAACTACCAGCATCGAGCAGCCCAGCCGCTCCCCAGCATATTAAACCAGAGAGCACCCGACAGTTTCGATTCAATGATACATATATAATAGGTATAGAGGGAGAGGGAGTTTCTTTCGACAAAACCCTAACGCCACCCACCTGACAGCGCCGCCCCAGGCGTCGCGCACGCCTGCACGACGCCGGCGACCGGCCAGAGCGACGCCACGCATGACCGGCCGCGCGCACAGCCGCGCATACGCGCGCGACAGAACGCGAATAGCAGCAGTAGCTGCAGCAGGTGCCAACTTCGTGACGACCTCTCGTCGCGTACGAGAGATCATTCTGCGAACCGTTTTGTCAGGTACGCCGACAACCTAACCCCCGTCAACTCTTGACAATCCGTTTTATTTTAGAAGACCTAGGTTGCTCGATAGATCGAGTTGGAATCGACGAAAAACCTGCTTCGAAAATAGGACAACACCCAACCCCGATCATAACTTTGGAAGGCAGATTTCCATAAATCCGTAGAGAAACATAGAAATCTATTTGAATAAGGTTTTAGACTATATAACCAGGATTTTAACCCTTCTTTTACTTTCTGTTTTAAGCACATATCGACTCAGTTATTTGGTTTCGAAAATCATCAAAAACCCGTGTTTTTCTGGTCCTGTATGCCAAGTTTGCTCCGATTCTGAGACCGTTGATAAAATTACCGTTTTGCGGACCCCACGGTCCCACTCAACGGGCGATTTTGTGCACGGCCCGCCGGAATCCAACTTTGGACATACGGTTGGGTTCGTATCGGAAAACTAGATCTATAGACATATAGTTTGATGACTTTAGAGACCGTTGACTCTGGCACGCTTTTCGGTGCAAAGTGGGTCCAACGGCGGATATCGTTTTTGCCTGAAATGGACAGGCAATCCTAGCTAATTTGACTATTTTGAGAACATTGGTACTATTTATTTCAGCATCCGGAGACTTCTACATGTGTTGATTGATTGTGGCTCATTGAGTGGTATGGTATTTTTGTTTCTCCAGCTAAGGACCTCAGGTAAGTGCACTTTCTGATTGCTTTTCGATTCATAGTAGTCTTTTCATTTCATGTCTATACATATATCTTGCTGCTTGTTGACACGCTCATCACACGGAGTAGTCGGGAGGGGAAATATCTTAGTAGACATGTGGACTACCCAGAAATATCCCTAAAACGTCTATTATTGCATGATAGCAGCTGCACACGACACGTACAGTGAGCCGGATTTACCCCCTAGCCGTTCATATGTCGAAAAGGATATTTTACACCACCTAGATAGATGTCTTTTATTAGCTTTTCCTTGTTTATTTCTCTATCGTGCTATGTCATCAGTTTTCTTACAGCTTTCATATTCCATATGCTATTTTCATGTCTTGTTAATTCTGTTATGTTTTGCATTGTCGTCGGTTTGTGTACTGGTTCTAATCCTGACTAGATAACCAATATTTTTCAGGTTTAGCCGCGATCACTGTTGACATTGGGAAGACTTGGGTATGCTGAGGCCGACCTAGAAATAGAAAGCTATTGTATCATTTCATTAATTGGAAAACTTTGTATTTTCTTTAAATATAAATGTTGTAACTGTTGTAATAAATTAGAATTGTGAATAAGCAGCAAATATTATATTTTACAATTTTGAGCATTTATTTTTTGCGGGCTTGACAGCGTTCTACCGCCGACTCTGCGGCGTAGGCTGGCTTGGACACGTCTCGTATCCGAAAAGCCGGTACGGGTCATGACAGTCCTAGCCGCATGGACTTGTCCAGCCGCATGATTACCTCAACCGCATAACTCTCTGAGCCGCATGGGCTGTTTTGGCCGCATGAGCTTCTGGCCACGTCTTCCTGCCATGTGTGCAAATCTTTTGTAAATCTTCTGCATTTAATGCTCTTGATTTGCTGTCAGATTTTAAGAGCCGCTTTTTGGGCCAGGATCCCAAGAGTCAGGCTATTATTCAGCCATTTTGCCTCGATGATCGAAGAGTCGGTCATCATGTTGCACGCGGATCGAGGCGTTCCTTCTTTGTCTATAAATAGAAACACTCTCGTCCTGGGAAATCTTCTTTTTTCTCTTCGATCTTTCGCTGTTCTAACTCCTTTTTCTCCCAAGCACCTATGGCTCCCAAGAAGGTTACTGCACCGAAGGCTGCGAAGGGCAAGGCGGTCGCTTCTGCGGCGACTGTGGCGACGAACGTAGCCACTCCTCCGCCGGCCGCTGTTCACTCTGTTCATCCCGATGTTCATCCACCTATTGCTGGTAAGGGCGTTGCCTTAGAACCCTAACTGCCATGGCTCTGCTGCATAATTTATGCACAAGCTGAATGTACAAGGTTCGTCGATATGACCGCATAAGCACTTCGCCCAGGAGGGCGCATGGGCTTATCATACTCGATCTGAACCGCATATATTTTTTCGACTTGGGCCGTATGAGCGTAGTTCACTTTTGAACCGCATAAGCTCATCTGCTTGTAGCTGTATGAGTCTGTCTGTTCAGGGCCGCATGAGTCCGTGTGGACTTTGAACCGCATAGTCTCACCTGAATCTGAGCCGCATCAGCGCCTAGGTTTGTCTGTTGAATCCATGTGAACCTTGAACCGCATAGGCCCTTCTAAACCCAAAACTGCAGAAGCTTCATAAGCTCATCTGAACTTGATTTGTATAGACTCGTCTGACTTGGAACCGCATAAGGCTATGATGAACCGAACCGCATGGACTCATCTAGTTCTGAGCCGCATAAGGCTGTGACGACCCGAGCGGCATAGACTCAAATGATCTTTTCAAACGCTTCTTTATTTTGACTATCCTCTAATCTTGTTTCTTTCGTCTATCTTCAGTGAATCTGCCAGTAAAACCTGCGGGAGAACTCCTAGTGGGCTCGAATCACTTTGCCTTGGGTGTGCGTCTTGATGACTTAGTTAAGTACGAGCTGAATCAATTTCCTGCTAATGAGCCTTCAGGAAGGTTGAATGCCATCGAGAATCAGACCCTCCATTATCTCCGTGCCATGATGAATTCTGGGAAGTTGGATGGATCATACCTGAAGCCCTCATTCCTCTTCGGGGACGCTTTAATCATAAAGAATCCCCGAGTATTAGAGATCTCTGAGAACTGGGATTTTACTTTGGATAGGATGGCGATCCACATTCCTCTCATGGAGCGTCATTATCCTCTGTCGTGGTTCAATATGGTATTGTTGGATAGGACGATGGTGGGTACCTTAACTCCTACCCAATCAGGGATGTTGATGGACGACATCCATTATAACCCGAACATTAGGTCAGCATACGCGGGTAAGGATTCCGTCCGCTGGTACATGATGGGACTGGCCTCTGGTACTTTCATGAACGTATATGGTCCCAACTACACATTCACTCAAGCTGATACATTCCTGAATCGGCTTGTTCGCAAAAAATCTTATCCCGTTGGTAGACGGGAGTTGCTGAACTGGATAAACCCCACTTCTACGTGGGCCCACTTGACCACTTGGGTTCTGCAGACCTACGGGACATTCCTGCGGGAGGTGGGACTCTATCATGCCATCCGGGGCACCTGTCACGGGCTTTCTATCAATAAGCTATTGTTCGTGGCGCTCCTGGAGATGTATAACCGGCAAACAGGGACGTTCTTCGCACCCAGAGGGGATTTGGGGCTTGCTCTCCATGAGATGTATACTGTCTCCAAGCTTCCGTGGGGGACGAGCCTTTCGAGGTGTACACCCCGTCGAACGAGGAGTTCGAAGACCTGAACCGACGACTCCTAGGTTTTGTTGCGGTGTACCAGGAGTTGCTATGCCATCATAGTGCTTGTCACCAGATGGCTATAAAAAAGGAGGATAGCTCAGAAGGGAACGCTCCCCACACCACATCCTGGGTCAATTATCTTTTTAAAGTTGGCTCTTCTGGCGAGGTTATTCCTCGAACCCCTCAAACCCAGGGAGAGATAAAGGACCTGATGTTGAGCGTCAAGAAGTCGCGGTCCAATAGCGACATATTCAGGAGTCAAACTGACTCTTTTAGCTATTTTTACTACGGTACCAGGCAGATGTCTGAGAAAGCGCTCATGGCCAGATTTTTAATGATATGGCTACGGAACTGCGTAGTCTCGGGAGGGCAGGTTCTATCGAGAGGATCAGCCGCCACTTCATTCTCCCTGCCGTTAAGCTGGTATTTGGAGTTAGACTGGCTCTTCTCCCGGCTATGGTGTGTAGCATACACCATGGTCTTCGAACATTCTTGTCACGCCCCAGAACCAGAATACTGGAGAGCGGGGGCAGACATAGCCAGCTACGTATATTGAAATAGAATACATCTCAACTATACGGTCACGGCTGTCTAGATATGAGGGTTTACTACAAGCCAGCAGTCTCTTAAGGTCAAGCCTATTGTCTCAATCTCAAGCAATTAACAGAGTTACAAGGTGATAGAGCATCAAATATATATATATAAGGCGTCCCAAATATTACATATTGGATGATCATGAAGCTAGTCGTACAAAATGATAGGACTAGCAAGAGTTCAGTCATACATGATCAACCCTAGGATTTGTTAATCATGTTTACAGCCCGTAGGCAGACAGTAAGTAAATGTGCATCGAGCTAACAGGTGCTCGTCGGCTAAACGCCTCAAAAGAATAAATTTACATATAAGTGGGTGAAACAAAAAGGAAAACCCACTCTTGGCCCGGGTTCCGTCTAGTTGTCACCATTGGGCTGGAAGCTTGGTAGATCCTCGGGAGCTGCTCCGAAATCTGGCCACACAAAACCAGCTGGGTCAAACCCCAAAAAGAGCAAGTGCCACAAAGGAGGCCACAAATAAGAACAAAAGCCAGCATATCAGAACATAAAGAATAAAAGAAGTACAAGTAGAAGGGTACACAGGGCGATAAAGGACTAGGGACGTGGAACCATTCTGGGAGCCAGGTTACAATCCTTAAACCAAACAAGGACCGGGATTGTACCCCTTCGCCTGAATAGCTCACTGTCCCTACCCATTTATCATTAAGAATAGTAAAACAAACATGCTCAGGAGATAGCAGGTACTGGAGCTAGACAAGACTTAGACAAGGCTGGACAC
Organism: Iris pallida; assembly: GCA_029216955.1. Classification (NCBI taxonomy): domain Eukaryota; kingdom Viridiplantae; phylum Streptophyta; class Magnoliopsida; order Asparagales; family Iridaceae; genus Iris; species Iris pallida. Next base: position 233,427 of record JANAVB010035756.1, read on the forward strand.
CATCCATTCACAATCGGCCAAGCAAGTACTACGGCTTACTACTTTAACTAACTAGGGTTATCACAAGCCTTAATTACTAACAAGATGCAAGTGAGAAACTCCCAGTCCCAAGCCCTGCAGACCATCCAGTTATCCTTCCGCGGGTTGAGAGTATGGTTGGGTACATCGTCCAGGAAACGATATACCCTTAGGTGACTTAGAGGGTGCAACACATGACAGTGTGCTGGAAATGTGCTCTACTCGTCGGCAAGCTACAAGTCCATTAAAGCGCCCAGATAACGAGATTGCCTGTGACTGGGAATTCTCCATGTTCTAGTTTGATCTAATCATTAGCCTAATCCAATTCAGCGCGAGTCCCTGGCCGTGGTACCCAGGGAGTCACGTCCTAGACATGATGCAAGACAAGACCAGTGGATTGTGCAAACAAGCAAGCAGGAACACCCACAGTGTCAAGGCCAGTCAAGTCAAGTTATCAAGTCAAGTCAAGTCAAGAGTGCGCCGCCACGGGCCACTATCAAGTTATCAAGGTAAATCATGTCAGGGTACTTGTCAGAGGTGCGCCACGACGGGCCACTATCAAGTCAGGTTGGTCGTGTCAGGAGTGCACCACTACGGGTCACTGTCATGTTATACTAGTTCCTTGTCATACCATGCTGTGTACAATAGTTATTCCAAACATATTAAGCAAAATCAAGTTCATGCCAAAAGGCGTAAGGATATAAAATGGGCGTAAAATACCTAATAAAATACTAATATAAAATAGGACTATAGAAGAGCCAAGACCAAGAAATAATAAATTCATCATAGATAAGTAGGTCGTGCAAGGGGGTCAGGGGTAGGTCTGCGCAGGGTGTGTACTGCGCATGGAAGAGCTGCGCAAGAGTTGTCTTGCGCAAGGGTTACCTTGCGCAAGGGTAGACTGCGCAGGGGTTACCTTGCGCAAGGGTGGTTTGCGCAAGGGTGGGTTGCGCAGAAGTGAATTGCGCAGGAGCGGTTTGCGCAGAAGTGAATTGCGCAGGGGTTACTTTGCGCATGGCTGGATTGCGCATGGCTAGCTGGCGCCAGCGCAGTCCAGCGCAGCGCTGGCCAAGTGACTGCGCAAACGGCCATGCGCTAAAGAGCACAGGCCAGGGGTGCGCAATCGGCCATGCGCTAAAAAGCGCAAGGCAGGGGGCTGTTCTTCCTGGCCGAGAGCAAGTCCAAAAATACTAAGAACTTCAATTCTTCATATTTTTGTCAAATCAAAACCAAATCTAGATTTTCAAAGTTCTAACTTGAGTAAAATTGAATTCTCTTCTACATGGAAGCATCAAAACAAGCAAAAATCAAAGTTTAATAGATCAAAACCAAGGATTTCTGAAAATGGTTAAAACCTAGATCTAGAAGAATGAAAGCTCCAAATCACAAAATTCCAAGTTCTAATGTTGATCTACATGTCCTAATCTATCAAATGGACAAATAAAATTGGGTGCTTATTTGTTGGCAAGGTGCACTTGCCTAATGGGTTGGGGAGTTGTGTGGAAGAAGGAAGAAGAAGAAGTTGTAAGAAATAAATGAGAGAATAAAGAGGAGAGAGAAAGTAGGTGGAGTTATAAAGTGGGGGAGTTGTGGTGTGTTGAGGGTAGAGTGTAGGTTAAAGTGTGCCAATTATATTAAACCAAACCTAATCAAACCAAACCAATCCTACTAAAAAAATAAAACCAAGCCATGGTCCAAACCAATTTACGAGAAACCAAAATCCGCAAGTCAAAAAATAAAATACGTGCAAAATCAAATACGAGCATAAATACGAAATACAGGAAATAGGGGGTGACAATTCTCGTCCAAGGTTATTGCCCGCAAGAAGACGCTGGACTTTGAGCGTATAGAGCTACCTTACCACTATTTGATGGGGTGGTTGTTGATGTACTACAAGTCTTTGATGGGATCTGGAACAGCGGAAGATGCTACAGATGAAGACGCTTTCCTTTTCCAATGGCATCACCAACCTTGGGAATACAGTACTATGCCAGCTTGTCGGAGGGCGCTGACGAGGGTGGATGGGTGTGGCTTTTTCGTGTCGGTTCCTCATTTTTTCGATGAAGAAGTGAGGGATGTACACCTTGATGGTACCGGACCTCCTCACTTTCTGTCTACGAAGATGCTCACCTGGTTGCGCAACATTCGCCCCGCGCATCTGGTTTATCACAACCGCGATAATGTGTACTTAGAGCCCTACCTGCCTAGTAGGTTTTCCCGCTAATTTGGCTATAGTCAGTTATTCCTCGACTGTCCCAGCCCTTGCTTGGGCTTTGAAGGTAGCATTCTTGATGGTGTCAGGACGTGGAATTATTATGACGCTTATCATACTCGGGCCAGCTTCTCAGTCCCTGATACTAAGGCATCGAGGGAAATTTTGTACGTGGCTGCCTTGTATCATGTTATGGCGAACAAACCTCCTGTCAATTTCGATACGAGTACCAATTTCATCGTGGGTACCAGTTTAGAAGAAAAGCCCAAGGAGGCTAAGGCTAGAAAGCAACTAGCGCTCCAGACTCCCCTCCCAGAATCAGAATCTTTCGAGGCGGCTGAAGAGGATGACGATTATGATAGCGAAGACCCTCTTTCTCCTGGGGGTGAAGAAGTAGCGGATCAACCGCTTGCCACACCAGACGAACTGGCGGAGGATCCGTCGCTTGCTACACAAGGGAAAGTAGTGAGGGAAGGACAGCCTCCCACTGTGCCTGGTCCCTCACGTAAACGAGTCAGACGTGAGTCTTCTGACGGCAGAATAACCTTTTCTATGAAAAGAGCCGCCGTTAGGTCTCGTAGGTTGCTTATTACCGAGAGGGGTAAAAATGCTGACGATGTTCCGGAGGTAAGACTATGTTGGAGCTATCTCCTTGTTGTGGTTTTCTTTTTCTTGGAGATATGACCTAATCATTTTTTCTTTGTAGGTGTCTGACGAACCAGGCTCTCATGAACCGTCTGCTGCCCCTGGAGTTGATCCGGCCCTTGCTGCTCTGATTAGCGGCATGTGTGCCGCGGTCCTTTCTGCGGGGGCTTTCTCAGCGGCGACTGAGGACTCCCAAGTTGCTGAAGCCTCAGTCCGGGGTGACGAAGGTTTCCTCGGGCCTGTTTCTAAGATTGCTGAATTTGAGCAAGGCGATGCCGATCTCGTCACATCCCCTCCCGAGGGTGCCGGGGTGGAGGAGTCTATTATATTCGACTCGGAGGCTACTGGTGAAGAGGTTGTGGTGGCTGTAAGTGATCCTCAGCCTCTACACTCTTCCGCTGGTAAGATAAGCCAAATATTGACTAGTGAGGGGGCTTATTTGCTCTATCAATATATCCTCCAGGTCAAATCGATTCATGGTTGTCTTGGCCCTACAGGTCCTGACCTTTACTTTCTACAGCGGATGTTCTTGGGGAAGGCTCGGCCTGCCGCGATCTGGGGAAAAGGAGCGTTTCCTCTCCTTCACCGACTCATGTCGAGGGGCCTCCTGCTAGCTCCGGGCAGATAGGAGTGGAGCTTGTTCCGGGAGCGATGGTCTCCACCTCATCCTCTGCTGCTTATACGGCTTCGGAGATTGACCCTTCGGCCATACCGAGCATTCAAGTTCTGCGGGCTGCTGAAGAGGAGTTGGCCGCTGTTCATAGTCCTTCCGCACGGAGTTTGTTTCCCTTGTGGCAAGAGCGGCAGATTCTGTTACGTCTTCTTCAGTGTTGCCAGCTACACTCCCATTGACGTCGGCTTCTTCAGAGGCTCTGGACGAGGTGTCGCAGGATGTGGTCGACAGCTTCTATCGCCATTTCAAGAGGGGTGTAGATGCTGCCGTAGAACGGGGGATCCCTTTTTCTCTGTCCCTGCGGTGCGCTCGGGGTCAGATTGAAACTCTGAAGGCTCTTTCTGGCGGGGTGGGGTTGGCTACGCTCCTGGAGCCCAAGTTGGTAGAGGCTAATCAGCTCGTGACCCGATTGCTGGTGTTACGGCAGGCTGACTTGCCTGCTGCGATTGAACGAGAGCGGGGCTTCCTTATTGCCACTCGGGATAGGATAAAGCTCGCACGAGACACTGCCGGGCCAGTTGTGAAGGGGGACCTTGACGAGCTTTCCGCTTCGTATGACAGGCTGGGTCGTCGAAGTCAAGCTTGTAGGGCTCGGAAAGAGACTGCTTCTCGTAGAATAGCTGACACGAAGGAGCGGATTCTCGCACTTCAGAGGGAATTGGCCTTTCTAGAGTCGGAGCTGAGGGCTGCTCGTACGGAACAGGAGTCAATCGTTCGGGAGGCCGAGAAGGTTTTCCGTTCTTCTGTTAACTTGGAGCGGACTTTCAAGAAATTCGAGGACAACTGGCAAGCTCATGCTCATCTGGAGGATGCGGCGGTACTGACCCAAGAGGTGGAGCATCGAGCTAAATAGAGGTTTGAGCGGTCGGTTGCCTTACTAACGGACCGTCTCACGGTGTTATGTGCTCCGGAGCAGTGATCAATTTTCTGTTTTCTTTTGCTTTTTTTTGTCTTCATTTTGTAAGGGATGTGATCCCAAATGATGTAGCACTTTAAATTTTGAATAAATGAGCATGTTTCAACTCATCTTCTCTTTCTTGTACTCATGGTGTTTATGGAATTGGACCTGTTGGGGGATTATTTGTGGACCTGTTACCCTGGGCGTACCTTGGTTTTAGGTACGAGTAACGAGTTTTGGAGAGAAATACCTGGAACAACTTCGCGATAAGACAGCTATAGAAGTTTTTGGTATTCGAGAGAATGCCAGGAGTAACTGGGCTCCCAGGCATGATAGGAAAGGGATGGGCATGTACTGGAGACCCAGTACAGCATCTGTAGTCGACTGAGGACATTTGTGGTCTTCGGAAGACGTTTGTGGGCTTATTATCTTTGGGCGTACTCAGATCGTGGGTACAGATAATAAGTCGAGGGAGGACCGTCATACTTACTCAGAGGTAGTGAGGATATGGCAAGTATGGAGATTTCTTTACCGTAGGATCTTCCCGCTCAGAGGTAGTGAGGACATGGCAGGAGTGGATTCAACGGAGGATATTTGTGGACCTACTATCCTTGGCGTACTCCGGTCGTGGGTACGGATAATAGGTTGAGGGATAACCATCATAGTTACTCAGAGGTGTAAGGAAATGGCAAGCATGAATGGTTTCTTCGACGGAGCCTTCCCACTCAGAGGTCACGGGGACATGGCAGGAGTGGGCTCAATGAAGGATACATAGAACGACTCAGAGGTAGGAGGACGTGGAAGTTCTATGCGAGGGGGCGGTTTGTTTTTGGAGGAAGTGGAACAACTCAGAGGTAACATCGACATGGTTGTATAGGAATTTTGTGGATCTGTTATCCTTTTTGTGCATTGAGAATACGGGCAGTAGATCAGGTGAGTTCAGCGGGTACCAGCGGGTACATAACTTCAGCAATCTAAAATTTTGTGGGTACGAGTTCAGCGGTACCAGCGGGTATATGACTTGTTGATCTCGAAAATGTGAGTATGAGTTCAGTGGTACCAGCGGGCACATGACTCTTATGATTGGAAAATGTGGGAATGAGTTCAGAGGTACCAGCAGGTACATGACTCGTATGATTAGAAAATATGGAATTAGTTCAGAGGTACCAGCAGGTACATGACTCGATGTATGGAAAATATAGGAATGAGTTCAGAGGTACCAGCAGGTACATGACTCGATGTATGGAAAATATGGTAATGAGTTCAGAGGTACCAGCAGGTACATGACTCGACACTCTGAGATGTCTCAAGGATTTTGTTTCAGACATAATACTTCTTCAGGAACTTGCCGTTGATGGGCAACATGAGCAAGTCTCTATTTTGCTTTGCGAGGCGGTAGGCGCCGTTGGAGAATACAGCTTCGATGATGAACGGGCCTTTCCATTTTGGTTGGAATTTACCGGCAGTTTTATGCGTCATAACCATCGGCCTCCGAACCGCCAGAACGAGATCGCCTACTTGGAATGTTCTGACCTTGACCTTCTTTGAAAGCTCCGGAGATTCTGGCCTGATATAGTTCGATTCGCTGTTGAGCTAACATGCGTTTCTCGTCTAGGGCCTCCAATTCTGTAGTCGGCGATGGTAGTTTTTGTCTGTCGTCAACTGATGTGTGAGGACGACGCGGAGTGAGGGATCTGAATCTCTAATGGAGGACTACCTTACTCCGTACACTAGAGAAAATAGTGTATTCCCGGTGGCTGTTCGAACTGTGGTCGATACGCCCATAAGCATTCGCCGAGCTTCTTATTCCAGTCGCGCTTGTTAGAGGACACGAATTTCTTGAGTAGCTTGATTATGGTTTTGTTGAATGCTTCTGCTAACCCGTTGGCTGTTGGGTTGTAGAGTGTCGAAGCAATATTCTGAATTCGGTGCTTGTCGCAGAATCGATAAAATACGTGGCTTGCGAACTGTGGCCGATTATCGTGAATGATCCTTCGGGGCAGTCCAAAGCGGTAGATGACATAATGCTTAAGGAAGCTGATCACGTTTGAAGTTTTTACCTCAGCCAATGGGATGGCTTCGTCCATTTGGATAAGTAATCGGTGATTGCGAGTATGAATCGGTGTCCTCTGGACGAAGCGGATGATTGGGCCGACGATGTCCATACCCCATACTTCGAATGGCCAGGAGGCCACAGTCGGATGTAGGAATTCAGATGGCTGGTGGATGAAGTCGGCGTGGATTTGGCAGGCTTTGCACTTTCGTGCATAATCTATTGCGTCTGCAACCATCGTGGGCCAGTAATAGCCCATTCGGCGAAGGCGGTCTTGCAGTTTCGGGCCAGGTTGATGGGCTCCGCAGACACCATCATGGGCTTCGCGTACGGCTTCTTTGGCTTCTGTATTTGATAGACACCGAAGCAGTAAACCATCATAGGATCGGCGATACAACATTTTCGTCTCGTATCATGGAAAAATCTGAGAGAACGTCATCTGCAGAAGTAGCTTCCTTCGATTCTCTGGCAGGATGTCGTATACTACGAAGTCGATGAACGGCTGTCTCCAGTCTGGTGCTTGTCGACTAAAAGGGCGGAGTAGCTTTCAATGCATCGAATGTTGTCCTTAGGACAGACCAGTTCACGACCTATTATGTTGACCTGATGATGAGCATAATTTGGCACAGCTAGGGAAGCGGCCAAACCATCTAGGGCATCAGCCTCAATGTTCTGGAGTCTGGGAACATGTTCTATGAGAATCCTCCAGAGACGAGATGATGTCGATTGCTATTTAATGATACGGGATCATGTCTTCGTGGCGGACCTCGTACGACCCCTGAATCTGATTGACGATTAACTGTGAGTCGCCGTATGCTTCAAGATACTCTACCCCCAGTTCCTTCGCAAGCCGGAGGCCAATGACCAAGGTATTGTACTCGGCCACATTATTTGAACAGGGCTCTGTGAGTGAGTAGGCCCGATTGATCACCAAGCCGGAGGAAGAAATCAGCACCACTCCAACCCCAGCGACGATGTTGCCTTTGGGTCCAGTTATTGATACGCCGTCGAAGAACATTCGCCAGATGGCATCATGGGAGACTGCATTTGAACTGGTGACCTCGTCCGTATTTCTTCATATACCCTAGTCGTCTCCGAACCTGGATGGGATGCTAGAAAGTCTGCTAGAGCCTGGCCTTTAACAGCCTTTTGCGGGACGAAGATCATGTGGTATAGTGATAGTAATATCGCCTAGGTAGCAAGGCGAGAGCTGAGTGCCCCAGGTTTGGTCATGAGGACCCTGAGGGGGTTGATCCGCGATATCACGTGGATGGTTTGTCCCGTGACGTAGTGTCGCGTCTTCTGGATTGCGAACATGAGAGCAAGGCATTCCTTCTCTAAGGCCGTGTACCGTATTCTGGCCCAATCATCTTTCGACTGAGGTAGTATATAGCTTATTCGTGGCCCGCATCATTGTTCTGTGCCAATAGAGCACCAAGAGAATGTTCTATCGCTCGCACATAGAGCGGGAATGGCTTCCGGCAACAGGAGCTACCAGGACTGGGGGGTTCGACAAATATTCTTTGAGGCTGTCGAAAGCGCGCTGGCATTCCTCATCCCATACAAAGAGACTCCTTCTTCATGAGATGGGTGAATGGTTGACATCGTCCGAGAGATTAGAGATGAATCTCCTAATGTAAGCTAGCCTGCCTTGGAGGCCTCGGAGTTCGCGGAGATTTCTCGGGGGACCATCTCCATGATTGCCTTTGTTTTCTCGGGGTCGATGTGAATGCCCTGAGAAGTAATGACGAAACCCAGGAATTTTCCGCTGGAGACTCCCAAGAATGATTTGTAGGGTTCATCTTTAAGTTGTGTGCTCGCATTAGGTCGAACACTGTCCTGAGATCTTGCAGATGATCTTCCTACGAACGGCTTTTGACGCGATGTCGTCGACGTAGCATTCTACTGTCTTGCACAAGTGGTCTCTAAAGATGACGCTCATAGCTCTCTGGTAAGTAGCGCCAGCGTTCCTTAAACCGAAAGGTATAACGTGTAGCAATATGTACCAATCGGTGTTCGGAATGATGTGTGCTTCTCGTCGTCAGGGAACATCTTGATCTGGTTGTATCCTGAGAAGCCATCCATGAAGGACATACGTTCGAAGCCGCAGGTATTGTCGATCATAATATCTGTGATAGGGAGAGGGAATTTATCTTTAGGGCATGCCTCATTCAGATTCGGAAGTCAATGCATATTCGGATCTTCTCGTTCTTCTTGAGAACTGGTACGATGTTAGCTACCCAGTCTGGATGCTGCTCTTTGCGAATGAAGCCGTTGGCTATCAGTTTGTTGACCTCGGCTTCAATAGCATTCATGACATCGAGGCGAAACCGTCGTTGCTGTTGCTTGACAGGTTTTGCATCCGGACGAATATTGAGTTTGTGGAGTACGATCTCGGGTTCCAATCCTGACATATCTTCATAGCTCCAGGCGAACACATCGATATACTCTTTGACGAGTTGGAGCAGCGACTCTCGCTCTTCATCTGTCAGACTCTGGCTAATGAAGATTGGTTTCGGGGAGGCTTCATCACCATGATTAACTTGTATGACCTCATCCTCAGTGGGAGGTTCTCTTTGCTCGAAACACTTTTCCCATTGTTCATCTAGCTGTTGGGCCCACGGCTCTAGCTCGAAGATTTTTGGAATGTCTTCATCTTCTTCATAAGCGTCGCGAATGCCATGTTGACTGACAGGACTTGTCTGAACACGTCTCCTATGCTGGTATTCGAATCAGAAGTTGGTGACCCGGTCGAATGTGAATGCCAGTCGCATTCTTCATCTGAACTTTCAGGGGTTGTCGTGGGTGTCACATACCCTAATCCACATCGAGTCTTGCTATAGTAGTCCCATGGTTTGCCAGCCGGGACCGGGGGCTTCAAAGGTAATCGTCGTCCAGTACCGTAGTTCAAACCCGGTGTCGTTTCCAGATCATACCCCTATTTCTGCATGAGGTATTTAGATTGGGGGCTATAAAGATACAGAGGTAGTCTCCCTGCATCCGATCCAAGGTCGACTTCTTCTATAGTGAAGGGATGCGAATCGTCCTTCCGGCCGAAGATGATTGGATGGTCCCCTCCCTCGATTATTCGGTAAGCATCTTCTGCTGGAGTAAGCTGGATTGTGGTGTAGACATTTGTCACCTGTTGTGTAGGTGAGTGCCTATACCGTGTTCCATAGCGTACATTATACAAAGCTTATTAAGCTCGAGGTAGTTCAAAGATAGCCCTTTATTGATGAAGTAAGGTATCTTTTCTGGGGGATTACATCATCTACGGAGGCAACATCAGTGTGGGCAGCCACATACTTGGCTAGCTCCGGTTCCTCTTCGGCTACCCCCTGTGTGAATGAAGACTGAGAGGACGACCTGGGGAGCTTGATCGTCAGTGGTTCAGCTGATGGTGCTGAGCGTGGAGTTGTTGGCAGACTAGCGACCCCCAGTTTGGTACTCGATGTGGGGCGGGGAGTGGCTGGTTCGCTGGAAGTGTCAGACCTTGCATCGGGGTGATGACCCTTCTTGGGAAGGCATATCGTCATCGGCTTGTCGGAGGGATTATGCTTCTCCGTCTGCGGCTGGCTGGTTTTTGGCGGCCTGATTGTCAGTGGCTTCGTTGTAGGTCTTGGCACTTGGCCAGACCTTGGCAGCCAGATTATATCTGCTCTTCTTGTGCCGAGAGGCTGATTGCGTCCTTACGTAGAGTGGCGGTAAGGGGAGCAGACCTGCCTGGTTTGCAAGCTTGGAGGTGGATCGTCAGAGGCTCTTCTGATCCTGTGGCTGTCTCGGTACTAGCTTGTACATCTCCTTACCAAGATGCTTCTTCGATTTTTCGTACAGGCAGGAGTCTGAGTAGTAAGATTCGACCTCTTTGAAGGGATCGATATCAGCAAATTTCGTCCTCACGAAGCCGTATTTGTTGACATATTTGAAGCACTGGTGCAGCGTGGAAGGCACGATCATGTATCCACGGGCGCCCTAAGAGGATGTTGTAAGAAGTGTCTGCATCTATGACGTAGCAGGTGACTTCGGATTGGTGGTCGCCAATTTGACACTTCAGACGAATCTTTCCAAAAGGGTAGCTCCTGCCCGAATTAAAACTGCTGATGGCGGGCTTGTAGGCGTAGGCGATGCATTGGGATGCGGAGATGATGTAGCAGGCCCTTCGGGATAATGCTTATGGAAGAGCCAGGATCAATGTGCATCCGATCCACCTTTACGTGCCGATGTATCCAGTGTAGTATAGTGGGCGATCGTACAGATTAGTTTTGATGAGCATATCTTGTGGAGTAAAGACGATGTTTGGCATTGCGCCAGTGCAGGCACTATCCTAGAGATCAGCAGGCGGGTTTTCTCCCGTGAGGTTAACTTGAGCCAGGTATGCGTCGGTTTTGGAGTGCATCACTCAAAGCCGCACGAACATCTTGGAGAGTCTCAGGAGCTCGTATAGTGACAACTTGGCCGGGTGTTGGCCAATTGTGCCAAAATGTCAAAGTTGTAGGGCCTCTCCAGCCCTTGGGCTGCCTCTCTTCGGAGGGATTTGCGAAGCGAGTCTCCCTCGGCCTAGGCTTGTCGGTCGTCGAAGGCTGAGCCGGACCTGGAGCATCAGTTGTAGTGGGTTGATATCTTTAGCTTGATTGTCAACCACAGGTTGGGATTGCGCCCCAGACCGCGTGACGACGGCTGTAGCTTCTTCGATGTCTGCCGAGATTTACGGCAGGATCTGATTTTTTATTCTTTTTTTTGCAGTGAAGACGATATGGGCCTCGTCACTTCCGATACCAAGTCTGGATGGATCCACATGACCTTCCCTCGTGATGTGGTGAGGGGCATTAGACCAGCAGCCTGATCTCGGGAAGGTAGAAGATTAGCAATCTCCATTGTCGCCAGAGGGATGGGCACCACCCTGTCTTGAGTTTCCTTCGGAGGAAAGCTGCCGAATTGTACCAAACCATATTGGCTGCCACCTTACCTCTTCGAAATCAATGGCCAAAGCGTTCGAATCGATGAGGTTTTGGATGTACAGTTTCAGCTGGTAGCAGTCGTGTGTGGCATGGTAGATGTAGCGATGGTAATGGCAGTACTTTGGGTTCTTCATCTCTGTCGCCGTGTTTCTCATTGGTGGAGGAAGCTGGATTCTGTCTCCTTGTATGAGCATGTCCAAGATGGGCTTGACGTGACCGTCTTCGAAGGAGTAAGTAATTTACGCCATTGTTTCTTTGCTGGCTTTGGCTCAGGTTTCTGTTTCGTGTCGGCCACCATAGCCTGCTTTCCCCTGCTGTCCCGATTGTTGGAGGGCTACCCCCATTATCGTTGTTGGGATGCTTGCCCTTGTTCTCTCCGACCGAGATGTGCAATCCTAGTTGGCGAGCCTTTTCAATCGTTCTTCGTCGCTTGTGGCGCTGATGATGAACGTCTTCCAGTCCTTGAATTGACTTTCACCCATCCAGAGACTGATTGTTGGGAGGAGTCTCTTTTGGCAAATTTCAATCAAGAGGAATCTGGATTTCCAGAGGGCAACTTATGGCGGTTTGGCGGAACCGCTCGATGTAGTTCCTTGTCACTTTTTCCCCTTGGACGACATCCATGAGGGTGGACATGGTGATGTCCTGCCCTACTTTGTAGAATCTCTCCAAGAACATACGCTTGAAGCCGGCGAAGGAGTGGATACATTGTCCGGCAGGTTGCGATACCAGTCGAAGGCGACTCCTTCCAATGCCCCGATGAATAATCGCGTAAGAATGGCATCGTCATGGGGCAGATGGTCGGTGGTGACCTCGAAGTAAGTGATGTACCGACTTGCTGAGGTCTTGACATCATAAGGATTGATATTGAACGGCTTATATCTTGGTGGGAATGGAACATCCCTCCATGCAGCAGGGTATGGTTGCCGTATTCTGAGGTCTTGAGAATTTTTTCGAGCGTGGAACATGGCTCGGAGCTCCTGGACCTCTCTTCTCGCTTTGCGTGCTTCGTCCACGGTGGTGGGGGCCGTTGTTTCCGGAGGATTGCTGCCCGGGTTCGGTGCCGCTGAGTTCGAATCCACATTAACCGCGGGACCCGTACTTGCTTGGCCAAGCGTCCTCCGTAGAGATTTGAAAGGGCCGCTTTGATCTCGTCTACAGACTTGACCAAGGCATGTAGTATGGCCTCTAGAGTGTCGATGCATTGGCGATCACTATAACCACCTTGCTTGTTGTCTGTCATGAACACCGTCTTCACATGAGGAGAGATAGACGGAGGGGGAGGAAGCGCCCTCTGAATCGTATCCCTGTAGCGAGAAGTCATCGGGGTATGTGGGTATATTCCCTTCTGACTCATATTCGGAAGGAACAGTACCCCCAGTCTCCGAGTTCGCCTCGTTATGGGAGTTGTGGACGTCCTCAGGGACGTCGAAATTTGCTACATCCGATGGGAGAGTTGTCTCCCCCGACTCGTCTTCTTAGAACATTGGGTTGCTGTGGAGGCTCGGAGGGGTGCTACCTCAGCCCCAGCAACCCCCTGCGTTATGGACGACGAATTCCCTACTGTAGCAGATTTCGTCTTAGAGCGAGTACCTTGGAAAACTCCGATAGTGGGCACCCGCTTAGACGAAAGTCTTTAGTCGCAGTGGTTGAGATCTTCGGGCTGGAAACATTCGTCTTCTTCCCCCTTCCGTCAGCGGGGACTTTCCGAGCAGAGTTGCAGGAGACGACGGGTAGTGCCTAGTCTTCTGAAGATGGCTGTTGCAGTCTTTGAAAGACAGACTGTCGGTATTCTTGCATCGTCGTGCTATTGCAGCAACAGTTGACGATGACTTGGGTGCAGTGACGTCCGTAGGAGGACTCTTTGCACCCCGATACATTTCTCTTTCCTTACGTTTGTGGAGGATGGCCTCACGCAAGTCACTTGCTTTGCTGGCTCGGAATTCCGGGCACGCGAGTGTGTAGGCCTCCCTCCTGCTCCCTGATTCGAAGGTAGCTTGTATACTTGCCTTCGTTGTTATTGGGAGATGCTTGATGACTATCCCGCCCATTGGCCGCAGGGGGCAGGGTACGAGTAGCTTTATACAACTTTCCATTAGAGGCCCGCGTGATAATCAGCGGGACGCTCCGATAGTCAGAGGTTAGGGTAGCTGACTGGGCTTGGTGAGCCCGTGCTGCCCTAGACTTCTTCCTTTTAGCACTTACGGGTGCGTAATAGGAAGAGTCCAAGTTGGATACCACAGAGTCTGGCTTATCATCCAGAGAACCATCAGGGTCAGGACCGCATGAGAGACGGTCGAAGACTGATCGAGAGAAGCGTAGAACAGACGCTATGCGGCTAGGATTGGAAACCGTGCAGGCTGTCTGCATGCGGCTGTCTTTAGCTGCCGGATGATTTGTTCTTGTGCGACTAGGAGTCAACCGTACAGGCTGGCCGCATGAAGTTAGCAATTGTAGCCGTATGGGTTTTCTGCAAGCGGTTGACTTCAGTAACTGCAAAAGTTTCATCCATGCGGTTGGAAACTGTAGCCGCATAAGCTATGCGGCTGACAGATGTGGCCGTATGAGTTTTCTGTATGCGGCTGGCGGATGTAGCCGCATGAGCTCTCTCATGCGGCTAGTACCCTTATGCGGCTCGGATCTTATAGAGTTCCTCTTTGCCCCTGCAAGTCCAGCATCATAATGTTTTCTCCTGGACTTGGGGACAGCAGAGTCGTCTACGGTTTGAAAGTGGGGCCGCATGAGAGTCTTCCCCGCCGTCTTGAGCAACAGAGGGTATCTCTGTAAGAGCTTCAGTAGGAGCGAATGATCGGGGTCTCCACTCCTTACGGGCCTTCTTCGTGCGGGCTTGCTTCTGGACCGGGCCAGCGCTCTTGTCAGAGAGCATTTCTTCAAACGCCTGTTGATCGAAACGGCTGACCATCTTCTGTTGTGTGGAGCCAAGCTTGGCTGCATCCAATTGCATCATCAACTCCTCAGCCGTGGGGAAGTTTGTCCCCAGCAGAGTCGCCATCGTGTTTGCCATGAAATATAAAAGAGCAGAACAGTTTTATGGAGGACTGGACTTTTACTTCACGTTACAAACTCGCTTGTACAAAGAAAGCCTAAGGACGAAAACCTAGGTACAACAATCTAAGTACAATTGTTTATTTTTTATTCTGGGGGGTGACGGTAGAGGCTCGGGAAAGCGACGACAGCTCTGCCTTACTCCTTGGACGATCGGACGTAGCCTTGGCTCCTGAGACGAGATGCTTGGCGTTGACGAAGAAATGCTCTTCTTGCTCTCCTCGTATTGCTCTTCTGGCTTCTCCCTCTCTGGATTGATCTCTGCGTATTTTTTCTCTTTGATTATTGGGGGAGCGTCCTTTTGCAAGAGAATGGCACCTTGCTATTTATAATAGTGAGGGGCATCACTAGGGTTTGTAATGATTGCCCATTCTCTAAGTGGCGGCGGCCTGGTAAGTGATCAATCTGGGCCATTCATCTTGAGCATGAAGGATCTGGGCCCTTAATAAGGATTATGCCATATCACGTCAGTAATTAATGTTGATTGCAATAAATCCCTATCATGATGATTTGTTGATATCCGCAAATCTAAATGAATCAATTTAATTCATTCTCTTGCCACGTGTCCCAAATTATTGGAATCTGACCCAAGATTTGATTATCTTTAGGACACGTGTCATGTTATCATTACTGAGCCGCATGAGGAGCGTTCATATTTGGGCCGCATGAAGGTCGTCATGACCGAGCCGCATGAAAGATTTTATGACCGAGCCGCATGAATAGTCTCTATACTCGAACCGCATGAAGGTTGTCATGACCGAGCCGCATGAATATGTTCATGGCCGAGCCGCATGGGGGTCTTCATGGCCGAGCCATATGAGAGTCTTCATAACCGAGCCGCATGGGTTTCTTCATGGCCGAGCCGCATGGGGGACCTTCATGATTGAACCGCATAGGTTTCTCTGTACTGGCCGTGTGAACTCGTCTAGTCTGGCCGCATAAACTTGCCTCGAAGCTGCGAAGATTTTCTCCAGTTCCCTAGGAAGATAGTGCTCTTGTGTCAGTCATTATGACTACTTTACGTCAGGGCTGTCAGCTGTCAGCTGTCAGCCGTCAGAGCATTAATTGTGTTTGAATGATGCTGGGTACAGATGTTCTGAAAAAACACGTGGCTTTCCTCTGCGGGCCGTATGGAGTCCACTCGAGCTGCTTATGTGTTTGAGCCACATGGGACTCTTGAGCCGCACGAGAGCAACCCTCTGAGCCACATGGATCATTTTTTCTCTTCTTTCCATGCTTCTACAATCGGTAGTGGAGTTGGTGGAGGAAGAAACTCCGGCTGCACGAGAGCAACCCTCTGGGCTGGTAAGGAATACCCCCAAGAGCTACTGACACTCCCGCCTGGATGGAAGAAATAGTAGGTCCAATACCTGGAGCTGTCGCACCCATATCTGGAGGAGTAGGTCGTGAGGTAGCAGACCTCTCGGCCGCTGTAGCGGGTCCAGAGAGCTGAGATCTGGTCTTCGGCATCCCAAAAATAGACCAAACAACAAGGTCAATATGGCACAAGATAAGTTATTATCAAGAAGGACAATTAATTTTGAAGAGTAGTTGCAAAAAGAGTGGTCATGGTAATCAAAAGATTAGTTTGTCGTAATATGTGATTGAGTAACTCTTAATGTAACCT